>JAZEWT010000028.1:9165846-9182183 GCA_036362905.1 Mordacia mordax
TCGACACGGCCATGCCACGAGGGAGAGAGAGAGAAGGGGGGAGCGCTCGACACGGCCATGCCACGAGGGAGTCGCTCTCGAGTGCGATTCTCGGAATCGATGTGCGCGATGGCGCGGCGCCTCCACCTTCATGTCGGCCAGGTAAGTCATTCCCCGCGAGATCTGCCACGCGAACGACACGAGGTCGCCCAGCGTGAGTCCGCGCTCGTCCGGGTTGTCAAGGAGTCGCGAGCTGCGGTTCGAGGATCCGCCGCCGCCGCCGCCGCCCGCCGGCACCGCGAACTCCGTCTTGCGGCGCACGCGCAGGAAGCTCCGCAGCGAGCCGTACTTGGCATACTCGACGATCAGGTAGAGGGGGCCTTCAGCGAACAAGCACCGCACACGCGCCGAGCGTTTAATGCCTGCGGTCCGCGGAGACCGACGCCGGTCAAGCGGGCCTTCAGGCGACAATGTTGAGAGCCTCCGGTTCAATTGGCCGTCGTGGCAAACGATGTCAGCGAGTGGCTCCTGTGAAGGTTGCCGTGGCACACGACGGGGTGGGTGGCCAGCGCTCGCGCCCAGCTGATTTAGCCTCATTGCTGATGTTTACGCACCATGGCAGGTGTTCATTTGAGGCTGAGTCGGCCTAGGGGAAGCCCAGGACCGGTTCACATATTCACCACTGTTAATGGTCACGACTAACTCTCCTTCTCCGCCAATGCACGTACGTACAGACGATGTCGTTTCGATTTGTATTGAAGATGTTCGCACGCAGGGATTAGTCTCGGCTGCGTGTGTAGGAGGGGTCGGCGAATCAGATCGTATTTCCACTCGCAGCACACCACATCCAGAATACACAGGACTCGGAGCTGCGGCCATTCCGAATCACGGACTACCTACTCCTGTCTGTCAGCTGTTCGAACGTTTGTTGTATCGTGGGGGTCCCGCATAGAGAGCCGCTAAGCTCACTGGGTACTTTCTGTTGTAATAACAAACCTCTGTCTATGAGCGACGCTGACATTATATAAGGAGACCCGTACCCTTGCTATGAAGATCGCTTGGATAAGCTTTACGAGAGGGAGAAAGTGTGACTAACGTCATAACAGCGTGTTGCCAGCCTAAACTATATGCCAGTTGAAGTCGCTTGCTCCTGGTGCCGATTTCTTACTTGTAAAACATAGAAAAAAACAACTGTGGTTCCTTTTATAATTTTTATTAAAATGTTCTATTAGCGTCAAGTCACGACACAAATAATGACTGCAGCCAGGTGAGAGACAGAGAGAGCCGATAGAGACCCTGGATACTGGTCGGCAGCAGCCGTGGGAATCAAATCTCTGACCACGTGTACCCAGTGTCTTCTGGGTCGCGCTCAAAACGGGCTTGAGGAGCCACACCAGAGCCAGCTCGCTGATGCGTGGCCTCACAAGGACATCCGAATCTCGCTCACTGCCGAGCAGGGCAGAATCACTTTTTTCACACAAACACCCTGTATGTGGGTCACGTTGGAGCAGTGAGTAAGGGCTGTTACCTTATCACAAGGAGGTTCCAGCTCCGATTCCCAGCCGGGGCGCGTTTTTGTGTGGAATTTACACGATACCCCCGTGTTTTTGCTGGATTCTCTGGTTTCCTCCCACAGTTCAACGACACGCTGCTTAGGTTAATCGTTCAGACTAAATTCCCCCCGGTGCCCTATGATGGGCTGGCGTCAAACTCCAGGTATAGCTCAAGCTATCTACTAACTCGCTGGGCTTCCCCTAGGCCAACTATTAACAATTGCTACACATGTGAACGGCTCCTCTCAGCCTGAGCAATAGCTGAGTGATGAATCCGAACGCGAGACGAGGGCGCTCACCATCTTGCGTGCAGGCCCCGTAGAGACGGATGATGTTCGGGTGGTTGACCTGTTTCAGGAGGTTGAGCTCTGAGAGGAGGTCTCTCAGCTCGCTGTGGGAGGCGCACTCTGCGGGCACAGCGGGCGAGAGTGGCCGCGGGATATTACGCGCAACGGGGTTTGACGCCATCTACGTCGCATCGATGCTCCTTCGTGAGAGCCTTGTCGAGCGTTCCTCCTCTCTCCATCGAGCTGCTTTGCTTCCCACGTTGAAGGAGTAGGGTGGCGAACCAACGACATTGGCGCCTCACAGCAATAAAGTCCTGCCCGAGACGGTTCGATTCCCGCCTCGGGCGCATTTCTGTGCGGAGCGTGTGTGTTCTCCTCCTATTCAGCGTGGGTCACCTCCGGGTTCTCCGGTTGCTTCTTACAGCAAAGTTCCTTAATGAATAGGCCGACATTCTGGCGGGCTGGCACCGGCTGATCGCCTGGACAACTCCCCCCCCCCCCGCGGGTTCCTCACTGCGCCTCCGTATCTGTGTGTCGTCCATTAGCAGGCATCATCATTTGCGTGCGTTATAAATTGTATCATTATTAATTAAGCGACAGCATCATTATATAAATGGAACAAATGTCTGGCAATGGTGCTGGCTGGCAGCATTGCTGCCTGCCCTTCATCTCTGTGCGGATTTATGGAGCTGCCATATCCATCTCATCCATGACCACGCGTGGAATTGGTCTTCTGTTTCTGATTGTCCATCGTCATGAGGGGTCATGACGAAGCGGAGAGAGGAGCAACACTGGACACGGCTTTCCTGACAGAGCACCCATTGAAAACAGTTCCATTCAAATCCTGGGCGAGAGTGAGAAATAACACAAAACGGGTGAGAAATGTAACCCAAAACTTGTAGGCTTTCACGAACAATGTTTTCATTCGTAATTTGCTTTTTTTGTTTAGCTGGAGATCCGAGCTGTTAATAACCTGATGTTTAAAAGTCGTGAGATTCCTTCCTAACAACAACACCGGTGCTGCTGTTGAAGCAGTGATAGATTTGAAACGCTTCATTCACGTGACAACTATTATTAATTGGCCGTGTCGTGTGGAGCGGCAGTTATTCCACACAATTCCACAGCACCTAACCCAACAGAAACCGATTATAAATCAAGAAAATCATGCGTTTGAGCGAATTTGGCACAAACGCGTCACAACGCGCTGACTTACTCCGAATTGCTTAGCGGTAACATTGACTTGCACACGCAGTGTCGTCATAGCGATGTGCGTGACGTCATCACAATGGCGGAAAAGGCTTCCATTGCCTTTTGGATTTTGTTGGGACGTTATGGGGAACAATTTAATAAGCATTTACAGTTTCATCCGGGGTCGCAAACATTTTACCAACATGTCATCAATAGCGAACCACCGTTACACAAGCTATCACGACCTCATAGGTGGTGAATTTCGCACGCGGTGCATTATATTTAAATTGTGATTTCCACTGCATTGCTGTACCTATTGTTATTCGTTTTTTGCTTTTGTAATTTTTCTGACGGTTTCCTCCCGCAGCTAAGTGATGGAAATATTGACATCTCAGCTGATTAAACTGAATAAATGTGGAACTTGAATCATTGACGCTTTCATTTTCAGTTGGAAAGTGAAAAAAAACACACGTGACGTGTTTGTCTTGAGCGTTGTGAATTCACATGACATCATAAGTACAGTTTTTGTTCAGATAGAAGGAATTTAAGTGGAAGCACAGCAAATATCTAACGAGAATTTTCTGAGCGTTGAATGTAATTAAAATCAGATGATTATTTTGATGACAAACGCTGTCGACTGGTGTACAGTACATACACTGAAATGAACATGATTATATCAACCAAAGTGGATAATGTTCAGTTTCTGAAACAGCCAAGTAACAATCCCCTGCTGGATGAAGGCCTCTGCAGACTGTGTCGGTTTCATGGTGGCAGTGGTAACATCCGTGTCTGAAAACAAGAAAATCCTGCTGGACGCAGCAGGATATCCTTGCTTTTGGAAGCTTTCTATGTAGAGTTTCTATGTTCTCCCTCTGTTCTGCTTGGGTTTCCTCGCATAACCAAAACGACTCATTAATTGGCTGACAACATGGCATTCATGATGCTCTATCTGGCAAATATTTAGTGCTGGCGAACTGCTTGGCTGACTTTTAACCACTGTTCCGCAGTTCACTCGTGCCTCTGAGCGGTTTTCTCTTCGAATAAATACCTTCGACATCGAACAACTACTGTACAGCTCGTTACGAATCTCCTTTTTGACGTTCTTGAGGTTGTTTGAACACATTTCACCACGCTGCAAATGGTGGCTTGGCAAAGCTGGCCCAGCAACGGTGCCTTAATTAGAGCCGAGGAAAACATATTTAAATCGGACTCTGGCTCCCCTATGCACGGCTGACGTTGACGCACAGCTCGCTCGCTCTCTTTGTGTTGGCGAAGCGGGCATTATGTCGTTATATGTTCCGTCGTTTTATTGCGGGCGACCACAGGCGCACGCCAGCGAGTTTCTATTTTCCCCCCGCTTGCAGATCAAGTGTCCGCACGTGCCCGTGCTAGAGGAGCTCAGAATAAATACATGCGTACGATGCTTTGACTATATATACGCGCATCATAAACCACATCGATTTTCATGCGGCCACAAGCTGATCATTGACATGACACGGGTGCTTCACAAGAGAATGGAATTCCAAGCTCGTGGCCAGCAGTTAATGTGCACGCCGTAATGTAGGTAGTGATTATGAAAATTGAATTCATTTCAATTTCTGAGCAGTGACAATATCGATCGAAAAAACGTCTGTAAATACATTTTTCCTCTGACTAAATCTCCCACATATTGATTTTTGTGAGAGCATTTCGAGCTTTGTGGTTAACTGTGATTAATTGTTTTTATTAAGCGCCGTGTTTTTTCGTTGCAGAATTATGTTTGGCGAAATATAAATTGGTGGAAGGGGTGAGGGTCTATTGAGGTGAGCTCTGACTCAGTATCGCTGGGTAGATGTAATTCCAAAGTTGCTACTGAAATGACCTTTTAGGTGAGGCCAGTGGGCTATGTTGGGGTGCCACTGAGGTCCTTTGGCTTAAATGGTGGCGCAGCGGTAACATCCGCGCCTCGCAGACACAAAGTCCTGCCCGAGGAGGTTTGACTCCCGTCTCGGTTGCATTCCTATGTGGCGTTTGTGCATTCTCCTCCTGTTCTGCGTGGGTTTCCTCCGCGTACTCCAGTTTGTTTCAACAACAAAAACAATCATTAATTAATTGGCTGATGGCATTAATTAATTTGTGGGTTGGTGCCAGCCAACCACGTGGCTCGACTCTCGCCCCCCTCCCCTCTAAAGGTTACCTCGCGCTTTTCCGCCGTTCTCTCTTCGAGTGAATATCTTTAAAGATGAATGAATATGTGAGCGCTATAAGTTGAACTTTTTGTTTTATATATTTTTTCAAATACAAGCAGCTGATTGGGGATTCAACCACATTCCCAGTGATGGTCAACGGTCTCTCTCCGGTCACCAAATGCTGCAGAAATAAAACAAATTTCCATCACATTCAATTTTCGTCTGCATTGAATTTGGTCGAATTCTGGTTTCCAGGTTTAAAACTCTTGTCTTAACTTTCACGTGACAAACATTGCCCCCGTGACTGGGCGGCTGATGTGCGGACTGAATGCTGCTTGTGGGGATCTCAAATATAGCTCCGTGACATCCACTTCCGTGGCCCGTTTCTCTAGCACGAAGAGTTGGACTGTGATGTGAGAGATCACAGTGGCTACAACAGCTCATGAAATGATGCCACGAGCCGTCGGGATAAAATTAGTGGGATTAAAAATGGCATTTCGGCTGTATGGCCACATTGCCCTTTGTGAAGAGAGAGCATGGTTTGCTGCAATGCCCCAAGACTCTGGAACGCTGCGATTCCCACGTACTTATAAAAAAAAAAAGGATTTGTGACCTTCAGCACTTTAGAAATCAACTTGAAAACCCATTTTTGTTTCTTCCTGTAGTTTGATTGGAATTCACCTCTATCGAGAGCGCATTTTTATCACTATTGCCTTTTACTGTAGCTTTGCAGTATTATATACAACACCAATTGTCATACTGTAGAGAGGCGTTGTCAGTATTGTTTATTTTTGGGTTCTAATGGTATTTCGATTGGATTTTATCTGTGCTTGTGAGCGTAATTTTTGTAAAAAATATATTTGCTTACGAACTGTAGTTTGAGAAATTTCGTTGCGGAAAGTGCTTTATATATATATATAAAAAAAAAGATTTTTAAATATATGTATTTTTTTATAATAATGCCTGGGTACTTAAGTGGCTGTAACAGCGATTTTTATCTAGGAGTGCTATGACAGTCGAGTGGTAAGGGACCTCAATCGTGGGACAGTAATTCTCTGCGATACTATCTAAGTACCCCGTTTAGTTTAATTCTGACCACTGTGAACAGAAATTTCAATTTGTCTTTCCGCCAAGTGAGAGATTTCCAGATTAACTGCCAGGTGATGCGTTGTGTGTTGTGATGAAGTGCTGTGTTGTTATGGGCCAGTGTTGTTTACGATTGCTTTTGAAGGCTTGGTGGAATATTTAGGAGTATTGTAAGGTATTAAATAGAACACGAATTGTCAGGGATGTTTGCCTATTCATAAACCCAGACATTTGGAAGCAACTTTCTGCTGAGCAGTTTCACCACTCCTAATTGGTTTTTAAAATCTAATTGCAGTGACGTTGAGTTCAAGGGTCCGAACTGCCTTCAGGGTTTCCTTTACAAAAAAATAACATCGAAAGTTTGAGTTTCATTAAATGTTTTTAATGGAAACCTACCTTTTAGACTAATTTCATATTCAGTGCACACTTTATATAAGTGGATTAATTGAGGGTGAAAGTAAGGGTCTCGATAATAGTCTCAGCCACTTATCGGAATCGAGGGATATTATAGCTCTTCCTTGTCAAGCCCCAGACGGTGAGACTGACACGGCAGGACACGCGAGATGGTTTCACTTTGAGAAGGAGGTGCAGGGGAATGAGTAATTTCACGCGACTCAACTGCAGAGTTGAGCTTCGGATGTGGGATTCACACAACAACTCAGGCTGCCATTGCCTGGGCTCAACGTGCGCTGGACGTGGAATGATGCGAGATGGTCTCTGATTACGAACATCCCGCTGCTCGCATCGCGCACACGTGGCCATGGGCGCCACGTGTGCGCGAACTTTATGTCGTCACAAGGTCTACCGTGCGATAACATCACTCGCGTGGCTCCGGAATTATCTCTAGCAATATGTAATGCCTTTAAAAGTATTCATTCGCCTCGTTACATAATATTCGTTAATGTATTAATGTAACGACGTTCGTTTTCACCGCTCCATGCATGAGAATTGCTCAAGAGCTGTTCCTTCAGTATAGCCGTGTCGAGCGTTTCTCTTCCTTTTCGTGACGCTTTGCCGCCCACGTTCAAAGCGTCATCAGGCTAATGAATGTACGCTGTGTTAAATCATGTTTGAAAATACACCATACACGCGCATTAATGTTTGCACTGCGATATAAGCGTTGTGCCTGGAAACCTCGTAAACGCTTCCGTACTCCGCATGAAGTCTAATACCAGGCACGTTGTTGATCATCAACCTCCTCACTCGCAAACCATTCCCTTCTGCTACCACTGCGTTCTCTGTCATTGCCATAGATAATCTCACGGTGTGCAACTTTGCGTTTATCAGAGGGCATTTATTACTGGTGACAGCTACAGTTTCCGTGAAATCGTATCTCTCGGCTTTCATTTTAGATGTCTGGAAATAAAACGCGATCGATTTCCTTGTTGCATTTCCTCTTTCCTCCCCGTGCAGGACTCCGCGTGACCTCTGCCACCTCGCTGAGCTGTGCACGCGTCCATGAACGCAGGGTGACTGCGTGGTGTCGCAAAGTCGCCGTTCAGAGAGTGTGGATCCTGTTTTTTTTTAATCCTCTGCGGATGCACACGAGGTCGGGTGAGAGGCTCCAAATTTGCAAGATTGCCAGTTCGAATACTGGCGGGAGGGTGACACAGCAGCCATCATCACTCCGGGCGGATAAAATAATCAGCACTTTGTGGGGAAGCCAACAGCGGTTTGTTTAGGGAGAGTCACCCCCGTCAAAGGAATTTGTGGATTTTCCATCATTGGTTCAAGGCTGTAAACATAAAATGAGCACCACCTTGAGTCTCATTTGAGCAGGAAATCCGCTGTGACCTTTGGCTTAAGCGAAGGTGGCGCTGTGAGTGCACGTGAGATATGAAGACATTTTACATCGTCATTAGTGATAAGAACAATCGAGAGTGCAGGTGTAACGGCAGGGACGAAATGAAACACGTGGGTTTCAAGTCGACGAGTGGACAGAGAGAGAGACACTAAGCGATCCCAGTTCCGCAAACTCGGTCCGTCCATGGCAGGGCGTTTTCAAAAAAACGTGGGTAAGAGGGTTCTTTGTGGTTCTCACCTTTCAACATCTTGACGGCCACCGTGGTGTAGCCGGCCTTCCCTTTGAGCCGGAACGCCGTGGCCTTCACCACCTTCCCGAACTCGCCCTCGCCCAGCGTCTTGCCGAGCGCCAGGTTTTTGCGCGGGAATTCCCATTTGGGATCCTCCTGGAGGAGGGAAGGGGGGCGATGCGACGGACGCACGGGGGTCAACGCGCAGCGGGCTCCTGTACCCAGCAGATAAAACAAACCATCGTGGATCGAATTGGGCGGCAGGGGGTCCGCGCAGCGGTAACATCCGCGCCTCGCAGTAAGCCAGAGGCGCGTCGATCCCTGCCTTGGGAATTATCCCTGCGTGGCGTCTGTGCGTTCTCCCTCTGTTCGGCGTGGGGTTTCTCTAAGCTTGTCTGGTTTCCTCCCAAAACGACAAACAAATCTCTCGTTAATGAATTGTCCTGTGACGTCTTGGTCAATCTATTTTTATTTAAGCGGAGAGGAACCGTTGAAATACATAGCTTCTGTATAATAGTTGGCCAGCATGGAGAGAAAAGCAAGTAACAACATCAGGGGACTGTGGGCAATTTAACCTGGACAATTAAAAGCCGGAAATATTTGGACTTGGTCTGAAACCGGAGTACCCGGCGAAACCACACGCACATACGGGGGAGAACATGCAAACTGTACACAGAAATACATGCGAGCCGGGAATCGAACCCAAGTAATTTTGCTGTAAGGCAGCGGTGCTACTCACTGTGCCACCGCGCCGTATACAGCACACAGTGTTTGGCAAATGTTGGCGCTGACTCACAGCATGACTGCCTTTCCCCTGCCTCCCTCCAGTTTCGTCACTCCTCTCAATGGCCTTTCTCTTGCATTACATTTGAGACGGGTGGTGTATTATAAATAAATGGTATCCGTTATTATTGCACTATCGGGTTGGTATTTTAACAAAAATAAGCTTGAACATTCTGGGGCCAGGATCGCTTGTGGGCGATCTTTCGTTTTTCTTAATACCGCGAAGGAGAAGCGGGGGTTGGAGCGAGGTGCACGTTCGGACTAACACCGCCGGGCACAGGGAGGGCCCCAGTGTACGCGGCGGAGTCATCGGATGGAGGGGGGCGGTAGCGCGCGGGCCTGGGCACGGCAGAGCTGGCGTGGCAACCGCACTCATCTCCCAGGAGCTAGATGGATAGAGCATGGCTTATGATAACGGTGAGTATTGCAGTGTTATGTTATTGGAATTATTAATATTATTGTTTATGTTGGTGCAGCCAATAGAGTATTGTTGACTGATGAAGCGATCTGAGCACCGCCCGCCACCCCCTTGCTAAGAGCTCAGCGCTCAACAAGAATCCTTGGTCGTGGCTCTCAGTAAAATAATGAATCAGGCGAGATAGATGTACTGGAGGTGGGGGAGGGGGTCTACATTTTTTATTATTTTACTTTACGCTGCTGATTCGCTGGTTGCAGTCCGCCCTAATTGGCCTGCTGGCTTAATTACCCCACGTACCCTGTGATGGACAGGCATCCCATGCTGGGCATATCCTTACCATGCGATCAGCTCCGCGTCACTGCGCCGTCCCCGTGCAGGGTTAAGTGGGTGCCCTGTGGATCTAACCTTCAAAACAAAAAGCGGTCTGTGGCTGCACGGGCCCCACTCGCGCCACCAAATCCTCGCGCCCTTAAAGCATCGGTGGCTTTGCGAATGCGCGCCGCGTGGAGCGGCCGCTGCGGCGACTCACCAGGATCTTACACGCCTCCACCGACGACACGTTGTCGGCCGAGTCGGAGGGAGGCATGCGGTTGTTGTTGGACGAGTAGGTCACTGGCTGCCTCCGGAACGTGAGCTCGGCCGTGGGCAGCGAGCTGCCCTTGAGCTGCCCCTTGTGCCTGCGGCGCCGGAGGATGACCACGGCCAGCGACAGGGCGACGATGACGGAGCACACGCCCGCCGTCGCCACTACTGCGCGGCAGCCGTCGTCACAGCCAGGCTCTGCGAGTAAAAACGGACGCCGGAGCGGGCGCCGAGGTCACTCTTGGGTCGCTGCGTGGGCAGCCGAAACGTTGGACTTCGCGCCGGAAAACACTCGGTGCGACAGCCAAAAACACGCCGAACGGCTGCTGTCTGTTGGAGGAAATATCGGTGGCGATGCTGCACAACTCTCCCGAATTCTCGTCGTGATGCTTTTCTGGCAATTCAAAATATGTCACCTCATCTCATTGTCAGAAACCGTTTAGTCCTGTACAGGGTCGCGGTGAGCCGGAGCCTATCCAGGCAGAGACAGGGCGCAAGGCAGGGATAGACCCAAGATGTGACGCCAGTCCATCACCGGGCACTGCGGGCAATTTAGTCTGCGAGCCAATTAACCTATGCAGTCGCATGTTTTTTTGGAGTGTGGGAGGAAACCGGAGTGCCTGGCGAAAACCCGCGCGGACACGGGGAGAGAACTCGCAAACTCCCACACAGAAAGGTACCCGAGTCGAGATTCGAACCCGGGCCTTTCTATCTGTGAGGCGACAGCGCTACCCATTGTGTCACCGTGCGGCCCAAATTCAAAATATGCGCTTGAGAGTTATTTTCAAGTGTTTGATTTTTTTTTATTGCCGTATTGAGCGTTCCTCCTCTTTCATTTGACAGCTATTCATAACGAGGTCCTCTTGACACACATTCTGATCACGTTGAGCTATGAAATCCCACATCAATGCAAAATTTGAAAGTTGGTGGCTGTTTGGCAATTGTGTTTGGATGGCCCTGGTGTCTCATTCGAAAGATTAACTCGACAACTTGTTAGCCCTGCCTGTTGCACGGGTGGCCGAGTTGAAGTTGCCCGAGTGTATTTGTGGTTGGTTCGTGTCCTTTGATAAAGTCTGGGTTCAGTGAGAACGCAGACTCTGGCTTTTCTCACTGTTGAGGTGTTATGGTCACAATGCTGAACTTGCCGTTCAAAACATCACTGTTTCCATCTCTTGGATTGGCAAGTTGAAACAATATATAATGAAACGTCTATTTCAACTGGGCCATACTTATATAAATAAATATATGGTATATATGTCCTTCCAATACATCGCAAATTGACTTGAAAATAAGCCAGGTCAATTCTCAAGAAACCTATTATTCAACGTACTTAAGAATATACATTTCACATTTGAATTGTGTTTCTTGATTGGGCGTAATGGAAAATGCCATGGGCAGGACATTAAACTTGGATCAAGTATCAACAAGGCGACTTGAAATTTCAACCGTTTTTTTTTTACCCTGGACTTATCCCCCAAAAGTAAAAGAAAACAGAGCACATTATTGTTATAACCGTGTTTAAGAGAGCCCACACTATTACATTATTAAAGAGAATGGAATGAATTCATACGCTACGTTCATCACACTCACGTGTGGATCCACTGCCAAGCGTTTCCTGTAATTACGCACCATAATAAAATATGGCACATGGGATTACAGGCATAACTCGGCTACGCTGTTAGCCCAGCTACGGTGCAGAGGGCTGGTGCCGCTACACGGGACCAGCTATGAGCAGGCCAGCTCAGCGTGGTACGCACCGAGGCAGCCTGGCTTGAAAAATGGGGCCACGCAGACAACGCACACCCTTCTCACTTTCGAAGTAACACCGCCAGTTTCTAGAGTTTGTAATTATAATGTGTAGCATCGTCATCAGCTACAATATATCCACTGCTGGGTAAATGATCATAATAATTATCCAATTTATAAAGCGGCGCACACATTAATTAAATGCCCAACGTATTTACGTGAAGAGAGAAGGACTCAGGGTGAAGCCACGTCCTGTATATTGATGTTTAAGGCTAATTAATTAATTAGGGTTTTTTTGTGGGGGGGAGGGGGGAGGAAACCGAAGAACCCAGAGGAGCCCCATGCAGAACAAGCGGCGAACACACAAACTCCCACCCGGGGCTGGATTCAAACCGCCTTGGGTTTTCTGTGCGACGCGCGTGGCTGCAGCGCCCCTGTAAAGTCAACGTCAATCTCACCCTCGATGTCGGGAAGCTCGCAGATGCACTTGAGGTTGTCGTAGCAGTAGCACGTGCCATGTCCCGCGCGTATCCCGAGCGGGTAGCCCATCTCATGGCCACCAATCACGTTACCTGCACCGCGGTTCACATCACAGGACACGTGAATCGCTCTCAAGAGCCGCTCTTTCGGGATAGCCATGTTGAACGTTCCTCCTTTAATCTTTGTAATGCCTCACTCCACATCTATAGATTCATACCAAGACAAAGATCCCCCATATAGTCTTCACATGCTGTTGGGTCAAGTGCCGTTTGCGAGCTCCTATGAAGGTTGACACGGCACATGAGGAGGTGGGTGACCAGCACCACGCCCGGCCGCCTTTATCTCCATAGTGGCAATGTTTACACGCAGCACCGGGTACTCATTTGAGGCTGAGTCGACCCAGGGGAGGCCCGGGACCGATTCACTGGTTTGCAGCCCAGCGCTGCGCCAACCGCTGCGCCAAGCGCTTATAGTTTCTCAGCAAGACGCTGCCCCGGCGGTGCGCGTTAGCGGGACCGCGTGCATCACGGGTTCGAGGTCGGTTCGCGGACCGCAGTCGTTGGGACAGGAGACGTGGGTCTCGCGGGCGCTGCTCACCAGATTGGACACAGTCTTGCGGACAGATGTCTTCGTTGCTCCTCTCGAGATCGTCGCATTGCCCATCCGGGCACGTGAGCAGGTTCGATGAGCACGTGGAGTAATTCTTATTTATGCCTGAGATGAGGAGATGCGAGACGTTTCATCTGAAGAAATGTACAATTATAAAGCGTCGCTGCCCGGTATTCGGTCAACGCCCGCGCGTGTTCGAGGAGAGAATCGCTCAGATGCTGGAGGAAACTGCAGAGAGGTCGGGGAAGGCAACCACTTGGTTATCCGACGCCACCGTTTTCCAGACACTGCGTGCTGTAGATGATGATGTTATTGGCCCATTCGTGTATTTTAGTTGTGGGAGAAAACGGAAGAGCCCGGTGAAAGGCCGTGCATTAAAGCAAACGAACACACAAACGCCGCACACACACAGTCGCCCGAAACACAATTTGTATAAGCTGTGTTGCCAAACGATATTAAGAAGCGAGTGAACATTTCAATGCATACTACGATCGTAATCGTAGGTTTTTCAACCCGTGGTATTTCCCGGGATATCTTCCCTTTGAGCCAGTGGTCCTTAGAAATCGGAAACTGTTTTGGGAATATTAACTGTCTTTGTGTTTGCCAGATAAGTATTAGCACTCTGCTCACGGCACGCACACGCACATTCGCGGCTCTGTGCAGCGCTTTGTGATCCTCGGGTGAAACGCTCTCTATAAATGCAGTTATTGTTATTATTGTTCGGGCGGCGCGGTGGCCCAGTGGGTAGCGCTGTCGCCTCCTCACAGCAAGAAGGTCCCAGATTCGAATCTCGGCTCGGGTGCCTTTCTGTGTGGAGTTTGCATATTCTCCCCGTGTCCGCGTGGGTTTTCGCCGGACACTCCGGTTTCCTCCCACAGTCCAATAAACACGCTGCTGCATAGGTTAATTGGCTTGCAGACTAAATGGCCCGCAGTGCCCGGTGATGGACTGGTGTCCCATCGTAGGTATATCCCTGCCTTGCGCCCTGTCTGCCGGGATAGGCTCTGGCTCACCGCGACCCTCTACAGGACTATGCGGTTTCCGACAATGAGATGAGATGAGACGATACAACTCCGTTAAGCACTCTTCAGCCTTTAGCAAGGAAAAATAAAATCCAGTCAAGAGTAGTCCGATCAAGACAGAACACAACAAGATGACGTCAGAAGAACGCGTTACACGCTCGGAACAAGATCGCCCGCAGGGCGGGCACTCTGCACAAGAGCGGCGCCCCGAGGGCACCACGTGCGTCTCACCCGAGGGGGGTCCGCGCCTCCACTGGCAGCGGCCGGTGACGGAGCCCACGGCGCCGCAGTTCTCGCAGCTGTCCTGCCGATCGTTCTCCGCGCACGAGCTGGGGCACTTGCTGGGCCACGGCTCGCACGCCTCCCCTAGGGCACGGAGAGCATACGCGGGGTGCTCCACGTGTGGCCTCAGCGCACGGCTGGGGCAAGTGCTGTTAGCGAGGGCCGCCCGTGTGGGGCACGGCGCATCGACGGGCTCGGTGAACAGCATTGCTCTCAAGAGCTGCTCTGTCGGGATAGCCGTGTCGAGTGATCCCAAACAGCTCTGGAGATCAACTCTCATACATCGAGCAGTGACACCCTAGGCAAGGATCCCAGACTCTTGAACGCCCTTCCGTTGGAAATTCGTTCAGCTGAGTCCCTGAGCATCTTCAAATCCCGTCTCAAGACTCACTTGCTCCGTAAGGAATTAAAGTCCTCTCGCTAGGACTGTTGATGCTGCTCACTCTTGTTGTGCTCGAATGCTTCCCTGCTTTATATGTTTAACAACAATTATGTCTCTTATTTTACGTCCTTCATTGATTTTTAGCCATTATTTTACTTTAATTGATCTACGCTGATGTTGATGTTGTTGTTGACATGCAGTTCTATGCACAGCTCTGTGCAGCGCTTTGTGACCCTCGGGTGAAAAGCGCTCTAGAAGTAGACATATTATTATTAAGACAACAGAGGTTGTCCACAACCATAGGAATGTGGAATTTCCGCAACCGAGTCGGGACTGTGGACGGCACACGAGCGCCGCTTGTTGTCTCATTTGAGAGCTCGGAGATCCACTGACTTCGACTGGAAGCGAGATCTCAACGCAGCCCGGCAGCCACTCCACTCGGCGGGCGAGCGGAGTGGCTGCCGGGGCGACCGTCACGCCGCGTCACGCCGCGTCACGCCGCGTCACGCCGCGTCACGCCGCGTCACGCCGCGTCACGCCGCGTCACGCCGCGTCACGCCGCGTCACGCCGCGGTCACGGCGTGACGCACGAAGCTGCCACCGGGGAAGCGGCGGTGGAGCGTGCGAGACGGCAGTCAGTATTGGAGAGACCACTAATTAAAATCATTACAGAACCCAGCGCCTTATCTCGAAACCTGCCCACAGTGTAATTACGTTCCCGAGCGCTACCGTACGACGAGCCGCACGTTTGTTTCATTTCTTTTTTTACTTAATAATCGTCGTTTGAAAACCGGCAAAGCGCATGAAACGTGTGCACGTTATTTGAATAAAGCTCAGATAAGCTCAATGTCACGCGGAGCGACGCGGCGAGCGCTAAATAAGCATAAACTCATTCCACTGAACCTCCCTTGCCTTAATTAACTATTGATGAGTATTAATTGCATGTAACCAACGCCCTGATCATTATGCAATGTAACGCGATGCCGTAGTTATGAAGCGCGCGGACAATCGAAGACGGGAGGTGGCATCTCGAGTAGCGCAGCTCAGGGCAGCGTCTGCATTACGGACCGAGGCCGCTCTTTCCCCCCTGCACTCAGAGGTGAAAGTAGGCCGGTACGGTCCGCCACGCGTTTGCTACAGCGTACCGGTAGGAAAGCGGGCCGCGAGCGTTCGGTACCGGTGGGAGAGAGAGTCGCGATAAGACCTGCACTGGTAAGAAATGTAAGTTAATTTCACTCCTCGATACACCCTGCCACAGCATACAATCGGCTGGGGCGCTGTCTGTCTCGCTGTCACACGATTGGTGTTGCCTTTATGTGCCGTAGGAATCCCGCATCCAGAGCTTGCAATCTCACTGAGAACTTGCTGCTGTAATAATACACGTCTACCTATCTAGTGTTAAAGATAGGAGCAAGTGGTCTTTGTCTTTTACTAAAATTTATAATAATATATTTTCATTTCTGCAGTGCTTTTCACCCGAGGGTCACAAAGCGCTGCACAGAGCTGTGAAGAGAACAGCATAACAACAACAGAGTACGGAGTCAGTGTTAGAGACAGGAGCCAGTGTTGTGTCGCAGGAATCCCGCAGCTGGAGTTTGCAAGCTCCAGCTGCGGGATCAACGTCCGTCTATAATCTCTCTCTCTCTCTGTGAAACATCGCTGGCAGGAGGTGGAGCCACTGCATGGCTGTGTGCGGAAATCTCGCCTCGGAATCGCTCGTGTGCAGGACAGCCGCAGCC
>JAZEWT010000028.1:9184070-9200231 GCA_036362905.1 Mordacia mordax
AGACTCCAGACCTATTGACCAAGGGAGACCCTAGCAGGAGCGCTAGACTCCAGACCTATTCACCAAGGGAGACCCTAGCAGGAGCGCTAGAATTCAGACCTGTTCACCTTAGGAGTTCGTAGCACGAGCGCTAGACTCCTGGGCGATAAATCTCTGAGATTCATTGGAACACGCAAACCATTCCGCCGCAGTGAGGTTATGAACCATGAGGGTGGACGGTGATTCAGAGCGTGCAGTCGGATGAAGCAATTACGAGTTCAAACATCGTATTTTAGATTCTCTTGGATGCCTGTGGCGAAAGCGAGATTCAGTAGGAGTCTGATCATTATGCTATTGGCACTGTGACCCAAGTCTGCCTCCCACAGCTGGATCACGTGAGTGAAAGACGAATTGGATGTGGACCTGCGTTCCATACTTCACCACGCACTCGTCAGCGTGGTGTTGTGTGGTTAAACGATAGGCAAGAAGGAGCTGGCGTGTTGATGCCTTTACCCACCGGCAGATTAACAACGGGCTGCAAGCTGTAGCAGCTAAGGTGTTGTTCAATCATACTTCACCACGCCGGTGACTATGAATCGGCAAGTAGGCGACGCCAGGACGAGTCCAGACATCCCACTCCACTAATTTGAGCGACGCACAGATCCCGAACTTGTGAGAGCAGTGCGCTAATCAGATTTCCCAGACTCCCCACTCAATCTTTCCTTCCATTAGGCATTGCAAATGAAGACCGCAACGGAGGGCGTTCAATCTGTGCCAGGATCGGGCTGTGGGGGGCCCTGGGGGCTGGGGTTGGGGGCAAGGGAAGATCAACGAATTCGAAATCAATTGACACCGCCGTCTGCGATCGCGACACCAGCCTGACCGTAGACTGGCGACGCCACGGTTTCACTGTGGGTCTCCTTTGTCTCTCATTCAATTGATTGATAATAATATAATTTTGCACTTCCAGAGCGCTTTTCACCCGAGGGTCACAAAGCGCCGCACAGAGCTGTGGAGTGAAATGGCGTGTCAACAACATCAGAGTAGGTAAATTGAAGCAACACAATGGCTATAAATCAATGAAGGACGTAAAATAACAATAAAATAATTGTTAAATTAAGGAAGGAATACTGCGCTGTGTAGTCTTGCGTGACTACTGTTTACTCCATAAGTTTGGTTGGGGTTTCATATTTGTACAAGTTGGTGCTGTGAGTTTGTTTAATTATGCAATCTTGCGTGTGGCTGTTCAACGTCATCACTACGCTTTAGAGATTAATTTATGCACGCATTATTGCTGTGAGAAGTGTAATTACCCTATTGTTCAATGCGCTGTGACGTTGGACACCTTGCAGGATTCCCGCATGCAGAGTTTGCAAGCTCACTGGGTACTTTTGGTGGTAATACTGATGATGCACACGGATCTATCTACCGAACACGTAGGTGGTGCCGGTGACCGTGCGGTTGTCCAGCGGGAACACCGTGTCTCGACTGCTGTCCCGAATGACGAAGAGAGACTCTGAGTTGGGACCCGTGCTGTTGAGCGTGAAATTCATCGACCATCCGCCCGAATCGAGGTCGTGCACCAGGATCTCGGCCACCAGGTCGTCCTGCCACGGCACACGAACACACACATCGGCCACCGCGTGTCACCTCCGCACGGTGTTCACAGAGGTGAAAGTAAGCCGGTGCAGTCCGCCGCGGCATACCGGCATGGCGGTCACTCAGTTCGTATTCAAGTCGGAAGGCACCCTCGAGCCGTGTAGTTCTTTTTAGCAGTTATCCAGCAGGGAGGGTTAAGTAGCGCTTGCGTTGGGACACCAGTCCATCTCAGCGCACCGGGGAGTAATTTAAGTCAGCTCAATTAACCTCGGCAGCGCGCATTTGGGCTGGGAGCGGCCGCAGATTCCAGCACTCAGTACCGATACAGGTGGGAAGGGCCGTGGCGATTCCACTGCATTGGAGCGAGATTCAAGTTGCGCTCAAGCCTGGTTGTTGTGCATGTTCAGCGTCATCATCAACATCATCAACATCATCAACATCATCATCAACATCATCGTCAACATCATCCGCAGCGGCGGCGGCGGCGGCATCACCTTCCTGCGGTTGTACGTGATGAGCACTTCCTTGGTGTCGGTGCCGTTCTCGAGGAAGGGGGCGCTGTCGTCTTCGTCGTCCACGAACACGGTGAGCGGCAGCACGGCGCGCACCGCCTCCCCGCCGGCGGTGTCGGTGGCCGTGGCGGTGGCCGTGGCCGTGGCGGTGGCCGTGGCGGTCGCGGTGACGGTGCACTCGACGCGCAGGCGGTAACGGTCGACGCGCTCGCGGTCGAGCGTTTCGAGCACTCGCAGCACCGCGCTCTCGGCATCCACGTGGAACGGGGGCGCCGAGGAGTCTTGGGGACAACGGCAAGGGGAGCGCAGGAACGAACACGAGTCACAATGCGTGGCGCAAATATTCATTCAATGTCGAACTCGTTCGTAACGACCCAGAGGCGCGAGGAAATCTGCACAGGGGGTGAGTCGGACCATGCCGTGAGCCGGCGCAAACCCGCCGCTCACAATACTCTCCGACACTTTGAGACGATAGACCAATCACTGAATGAGTGATGATGTCATTGTTTAGCTTGGGTGGCGCGGTGGCCCAGTGGTTAGCGCTGACGCCTCACAGCAAGAAGGTCCCGGGTTCGAATCTCTCGGCTCGGGCGCCTTTCTGTGTGGAGTTTGCATGCTCTCCCCGTGTCCGCGTGGGTTTTCGCCGGGTACTCCGGTTTCCTCCCACAGTCCAAAAGCATGCTCCTGGATAGGTTGATTGGCTCGCAGACTAAAACAATGTCCCGCAATGCCCGGCGATGGACTGGCGTCCCGTCGTCGGGTGTATTCCTGCCTTACGCCCTGTGTTTCCGAGATAGGCTCCGGCTCACCGTGACCCTAGTATATAGGATTAAGCGGTTTCAGATAATGAGATGAGATGAGATTGTTTAGCTTCGGGATGAAGTTGGAGAACCCCGAGGAAAGCCACGCAAAACAGGGAAGAATGCACATTCGTCACACAGAAAAGTGCCCAAGGCAGGATTCAAACCGCCTGGGGCTGACTTTGATTTCCGTGTGGAGTTTGTGTGATCTGCCCGTGTCGGTGTGGTCCCTTGCCGAGTTCTCCGGTTTCTGGCCACTTTGCTTTCTGTGATGCGCAGAGGTTATCACTGCGTCACTCTGGCGCCCGCAAGACTCGTAATGTGTAAGACATCGCCAGGCCTCGCGGCGAAGGAGCCTGATTGAAGCTCGAGGAAATTGTCAGCCAAACACAGCGCAGAAACGGCTGCTGGCGCCTCCAAAGTGGGAGGCAAAACGTCGCGAGGGAGAGAGGAGGAACGCTCGATGCGGCCATCCCAACAGAGCAGCTCTTGAGAGCGATTCTGACAGTCGAGGCAGTCCCGGGGTTTGTGAAGGGGCTCCGTTGCTGAGCTGGACTCCCACGCGTGGATTCTGTCTGTTCCGTCCACACGGAATACAGTGTTTCCCCCTCGCGCTGCTTGGGGTTCCTTCCATTTGTAAACATAATTAATCGGCTGGAAACACCTTAATAGGGAGAGCTTGGGCAATTGTTGGCGCTGGCTCATGGCGCAGCTGTCTTCCTGCCTCGCTGTCTTCCCTTCTCTACGAGTGAGTGAATGCTGTGCGCGTTACAAGTTGAAATCATCATTTATTATTTTCCCTCTGCGTCTGACTGGCTTTCTCTGTAAATCGTACATCACTCTCCTTCTCAGCCTCTCTCGCGCACTCTCTCTTTGACTCTCTCTACCACTCTCCCACACTCTCTCTCCCCACTCGCTCCCTCTAGGAATTGAGTTACTACGTGCACGTTCTGGATCTTAACTTCTGATTTAAATAAATGTCGGCTGTAAATAGTTGCACAGTCTGTATACTGTCTTGATTGTATATACGGTGGCTTTCCATTTGTCCAAATAATGTCTCTCTCTCTCTGAGTGAGGGTGTGAATACCTTCGATACTGAATGAATGTGCACGTGAATCGTGGGCTCTAAATAATTGTACACACTGCGTATTTTCTCGATTGCATGTGTCTTGTCGTTTGACAATTTGCTTCGGAGGAGCAGTTTGAATCGGACCTCAAAGCCAACGTCTGCGGCAGCGACGCCGTAGGCATTGCGCAATAATCACGGCAGCTCGCGTATGACGGTGGCGCTGGGCAGCATGGCGCAGCACGTAACCACGTGATGGTGGAACCCTGCGCTCCCACTGTGGAAACGCGATCGTTCCTCTCGTCACAAAATACTCTCAGCGCAGCTGCATCGCGGCGGCGCAGCGCTAGGATAAAGGCCCCTTTAAAGCACTTAACCTCAATATAACGCGGAGCCATGTCGCCGCTATCAGTGTCCTCCAAAGAAGATGACATCATCATCCACTGCTGGATGAAGCCAGGGGTGAAAGTGCAGGCAGTCTCCGACTACCGAGCGTTCGACTTATGAACGCTCGTATTTACAAATGTGCTCCCATTGCCGACCATTAACTGTAAGCTACGGTATAGTGCACGCACGATAAGAGTATAACAGGAAATATTGTTTCGACCTCAATAATAATATTTGCATTTTTAAAAGCACCGTTCACCCGAGGGTCACAAAGCGCTGCACAGAGCTGTGGAGAGAACGGCGTGTGAACAACAACATCACTTGTAATTGGAAAATAAATCCCTCGAGGAATTCGCCGGGATCGGCGTCCCCTTTACAGCGGGGGTTCTAGGGGTCTGTCCGCAGATAATCTTGAGGAATTGACAACGCGTCCTTTGCAATCATGCAGCCGATTTTAAGACCACGAAAGCCTAGTAGGTTCATCGTCATCATTATCAGTACCCGCTGATAATGATGACGGATCGCTGGTGGCCGGAGCCTATCCCGGCATGCAGAGGGCGCAAGGTGGGGCTGTACCAAGGATGTGATGACAGTATATCGCAGAGAACCGGGGGCAATTTTCTCAGCAAGCCAATTGACCTGGGCAACAGCGTGTCTTTGGACGGTGGGAGGAACTTGGAGTACCCGGTGAAAATCCACGTGGACAGGGGAAGAGAACTCGCAAAACTCCGCACAGAAAGGCACCCGAGCCGGGAATCGAACCCGGGCGCGTCTTGCTCCCTGCCCGCACAGGCCAATCGCTTCCCTCTGGGATTCTCACTGTGGGAGCGGCGTTCCGGTGCGCTCCGGAACCAACGCCCCGGTCCCGCGCCGCGCGCGAACCTTCGAAGAGCAGCGCGTAGGTGCGGTTGACGCCGGGGCAGGCGTGTCGCGCCGGCAGGGACGCCAGCAGGGCGAGCGCGGCGCCTGGCGCCGCGTTCTCCTGCAGGTGCAGGGAGGCGGGCGCAGCGCCCGCCTGCAGGGATGCCGCGGTCTCCCGGAAGCAGAGCTCGAGGGGCGCGGAGAGCGAGCAGCCGTGGGCGGGCTCCGCCACCCTCACGATCACCGTCGCCTGGGCCGTGGCCACTCGCGGCGCCACTGCGCCACCGCCGCCACCGCCGCCAGTGTCGCCAGCGTCGCACTCTGCCGGGGCGGAGGGGAGGCGCCTGACGGTAGTCGTTGCGTTGACGTGCAGCCTGAAGGTAAACGGTGCGTTGGGATCTTTAGAAGGAGAAACGGACACGATTTAGAAATGGGTTTTCTTTAAAAAAATAAAAACTGAAGTTGAAATTACGTTAACTTGTTACGTCGCGCGCATATCGTGTATTTGATGATTGCCTCGAAAAGCTGCTCTCTCGGGACAGCCGCGTCGATCGCTCTCCCTCTCTCCAGCTCGCGACGCGGCTGTCCCGAGAGAGCAGCTTTTCGAAGCAATCATCATGCATCGAGTCGTGAAAACCCACATCGTTACAGATCGTGTATTTGTTTTTGATCGAGAGTTTCGTAGCCGATGCACCGTCATCGACGCGGTGAAAAGTCAGCCAGTACGGTCCGTTGTGGCATAGCGGTTAAACAGTTCGGTACAGTAGCGGTGGGGGCGGGCAGAGTGCGGTCCAGCGGTACCGTGAAGAAATGTAAGTTATTTTCACCCCTGCTTATGCCACGGAGTTGATGGATTGCACCGACGTGGATTTTGGCGTAAAACTACAGCTGTGGCCGATCCTCCCCCCCCCCCCCTAAAAAAAAATCCGTGGGTCACGGTTCATATGGCGCTAATGATGCGTGATCAGTGGTCGACACGGAACCCTACTCGTCGAGCAGTTCACGAAAACTGTTCTTCTAAAACACAAGCGTCGCTGTACGTTGAAGCACTGTGAAATGCAGGTCCACCTGCTTGCTCTGGCTGTTTTGATAAGTGCCCCTATTGCGTGCCGTCACAATGGCACATTTCGACCACTGTACGCAGCACAATTGACTTAAAACCGCAAATTTACTGAACTAATGCAGGGTTTCCCGGCGCGATGAATGAGAATCGCTCTCCATAGCTGTTCTTCAGGGATGGCCGTGTCAAGTGTTCATTGTCCTTCCTTCGTGACGTGGCCTCCTCCCACGTGGAGGGGCATCATCAAAAACTCCTGATAATGCCTCCAAAGTGGGAGGCGCAACGTAACGAGGGAGAGAGAAGGAACACTCGGACACGGCTGTCCTGAAGGAGCAGCTGTGGAGAACACGTTTCATCTCATCTCATTATCTGAAACCGCTTAATCCTATATAGGGTCACGGTGAAGCCGGAGCCTATCCCGGAAACACAGGGCGTAAGGCAGGAATACACCCGACGACGGGACGCCAGTCCACCGCCGGGCGAGAACACGTTTACTTCTCACGTAAATTACGGGTGAAGAGAAACCACCATTGCCACGATTCTCACTGTGACGGTACGATAACACCGAGTCTGAATGTCACCGCAGACCCTTTAGTGGCATCGTGAGAGACTGCGTTGCGCCGCGGAAGACCGCACCTGGTAATTGGCTGTGTCTGTCATATCAGCTGATTGACCGAGATCGCTAATTAGCTGAGCCGGTAATATCAGAGGGGAATAGTTTACCCTTTCCAGCAACATTGAATAAACTTATTGTTTGGTGGCAAAGCTGGGTTTTCAGCGACGCAACATCACAATGAACAAGGCACAATATTCATGATATTCTGTATATATAGCATAAAGGCCATGTTATTGACGAACTTATACTTCTATTGAACGATTCTTTATTTAGTTAACAGCTAATAGCGGAGACGCTTTACACGAGATTAAGAGTGAAAACCACAGGCCTATCCTCGACTAGAACTCCACAGTCCTCAGTCTGACTCCACGACAAAAAAACCCCATCATCATCATCACCATCACCAGTAGCCGTTTATTTGTGTACAGGGTTGAGAAGGATCGGAGATAATTCTGGCATAGACAGTGTTGTGCTCAGGATGGGACGCTAGCCCATCACAGGGCACTGGGGGCCAATTTAGTGAGCAGGATAATTAACTTCGGCAGCAGCGTGTCATTGGACTTTCACGCAGAACCCAGCAAATACCCCCGCGGACAGGGGGAGAGAACTCGCAAACTCCACACAGAGAGGCACCCGAGCCGGGAATCGAACCTAAACGCTTCTTGCTGTGAGGCGACAGCGCTAACTCGCTGCACCACGGTACCTCCCTGGTACGTTCCCACTGACTCCAATCGCCAGGGTGGGATGGTGGCGCGGGATGGTGCAGCGAGCCTCACAGCAACATGCGCCCGGGTTCGATTCCCGGCTCGGGTGCCTTTCGGTGTGAAGTTCGCATGTTCTCGTCGTGTTTCGCGTAGCTTTTCACCGGGTACTCCGGTTTCCCCCCTTTTCCGCACGACTCTCTGAAAAGATCTGCAGAGCGCAAGCGCTTCCTTCCAGCTGGCGTGCAGACGGGACGGAGGGAGTGAACTCTCCCGACTCACCGAGCTTGAGCACGTGCTGCTGGCCTTCGAGCGAGCGTTTCAGAAACACATCGCCCGTGACGGCGTCCACGTCGAACAAGTGGCTCCGCCACGGCAGGAACGAATGTGGCGTGACGACCCAGAACTTGCTCGGATGAAACTGGACGTGCGTCTCTCCAGCCTCCAGCACAGCGTAGAGACGCAGGAAGCTGGTATTCGGGGCGAATCCCATGGGTATGGTTTCGTGATACGTCTTCTGTGGGAAGTATATGGCCCAGACCCCTGTGGGAATACAAACAGAGGTTTGCGCGCGGCTCGAAGTGTGATGGAAATTGCTCAGAAGAACTGCTTTGTCTGGTTAGCCGTTTCGAGCGTTTCTCCTCTCTCCTCGCCTCCCACGTTGGGGGGCATCATCAGGCTTCTGACGCTTAGCTGTAAACATTTGCTACGTGTCTCTGTGGTACATATACGTAGGTGCCTCTTTATGATACATTTCAAAAAGCCATTTCACATTCACCTATGAACTCAATTTTATTATTCGTTAAAAATAATCTAAGTTATTTATCCAAGAAAGTCTCAATGAGTCACACATTTGTTAACTGTGGGTGGAGCAGCGGTACATCTAGTTGAGAACTTGAAAACCTGAGTTCGACTCCAAACCCCAGCAGCAGGAGAGGGTCATCTTCATTAACACTCACTGACCGTCGTGGTGAAGTATGCTTAAAGCGGTTGTAACGTTGAACAGAAAACGCGCCAATTCCTTTATTATCTCAGCACACCGGTGTGTTGAAGCGACCCCACAATATATATTTTGTGTGTTGAAAAGCGACCCCACAATATTTTACAACTGGGCCTTATGTTCAACGTGACAACCCCTTGCTGATTGGCCGTGTCAGGTGGTGGAGGGTTAAACGACACTATTTTATAATTTATAATTTTTTACGTGACCTGACCCAAAATAGATTTCATTGATAATATTGCTCACGAAAGCCGTCGAATTCAAGTATGCTTAAAGCGTCACCTTATTATCCCCACAGTGGGGGAGGCCTTCATCCAGCCATGCACTGTGAGTTATGATTTATTTATTGGTTTGAATCATAGTTGAGCACTTACAACTGGGCCTTATGCAAACTGTACACATCAGTCCTTATGCTTTTCAGTCAGCGTGGGTGCTCTCTGTGTTTGGGATTGCCTTTCCAGCTCGTAATTGCAGTGGTGTAATGGAGCTAAAACAAATAATGGGTGGAAAAAAGACGTAGGATCGTGTCCAAAAAAAGCCACCCCATCTGTCGAATTTGGACGAAACTTGTCAGAGAGGACATGTGTGAACATTCCCAGAGGAATATTTCTTCAATATTTTGTTTCCTCCCGTTTCCAATGTTTCTGCCTGTGTGCTCGTTACTTGGCTGAAAGAGTAACCGTTTCATTCAGTTACAAAAAATAGAATTGCAAGTGAATTTATATTACACTCGAACGATTACTTGCATCCGCCACGTCTGTTATTCATGCAGAGTAGATTAATGGTTCGAATGTGTAATTCTCTGAAAGATGCAACCACAATCACCCGACCCCCACCATCCACTCACTGTGACATTTACATTCAGTCAATATGTGTGTGATGGCTCGCAGTTTTACATCTGTTATAAATCAATTTAATATAATGAATTACACACCGGATATAAACCGTTACATTGGAATTTAGTTCACAAATTCAAACCTCTTGCGCTGAGCTGTAGCCAGCAGAAACCTTGCTATTATATATTTTTTATTAAGAGCGCAAATTAATCACTTGCCGAAGTTCGAATTTAGTCAGGTTGGGATTCAGGCCTTTTTTGTTAAGCAGCCAAAAAATAAAAACGCAATGCATTAAAATATCCCATTACATCACCTACGATGCTCGCGAAACGTTGCGGATGTTCAAATTGCCATTTAATAATTTTAGAAATTAGTTTAACTTTGAGAGCTGACAAACTAACCAGCAATTTCCAGTCCACAAACTCTGTAATGTTGCCATGGACAATTATGGTTGGAAGATGACACAAACAGAACTATGTTCAGTCTTCACAGTCGATATAAAGCCACATTTTGCTCCAGCCAGTAAACCTTGAAACTGTTTTTAACATTCTGGGCCTCATCAGCCGAATCAAGTGAGTTCAACAAATGCTGCTGGATTTCCAGATGCTATTGGCAAGAACGCTACTTATGAACTACGGACCCCATTAAATGCGAAACGCGACGCTGTGCACAGTCTCATGGAGTTGCCGTGGAGTATTATTGTCAGAAGCAAATATAAGCAGAACTATTTCCTCTTTCCATATATATTAACAATACGTTACGGTCGATAAGCGCTCCGGCTGCCCAGAGCAACATGACTGCACAGTCTCGATCTGAAGAACGGCAGTGACAGCACCGGCGGTAATTTTATTTATACTTATGTAATCATGATTGCTTCGGAAAGCTGCTGTCTCGAGACAGTCGCGTCGTTCGCTTCCCCTCCTCTCCACCTCGCGACGTTTCGCCTCCTCACACGTTAGAGGCATCCTCAGGCGTAAACGTCGCGAGGAGAGGAGAGGGGGAGCGATCGACGCGGCTGTCCCGAGAGAGCAGCTTTTCGAAGCAATCATCATGCATCGAGCCGTGAAAACCTACATCGTTACACATATGTAATCATCAAGACGTGGCTCAGACAGCTGTGATGGCGTCCTGTGAGATTGTTATATGCGGCCGCGAGAAAGTGCCGCGTAAAGTCGCGTTATTATTATTAATATCATTATTAACGACGCGGCGCCAAACTGTGCCAATCATCCACGCGGTTGTCGATCGTGACGGCGTAGGTCGCCTAGGTCTCGGCACGCGTTGTTCCCAACACCACTGGGTAACCGACTCTGTAGGAGAATGGCAGCCTCTTCTCTACCAAATCTAACCGCGCAGAACGTCACGCACGACAGCGTCTGAGAGGCCACACGTTGCGCTTCCGTAGTAAGAATGAAGGGAGATTTCTGATGACTGTTCTCTCACAAATCATATTGACAGGTGACTGAATGATGATGAACAGAGTGGAACGCCACGGACGTCAACAATATTCGCATCATTCGACATCCAAACATCGCATATCTCCTGGTGCAACGATCAAGCCCATCGGACCATCAACACACGCTGGTGTGCGCCTCTCCTTTAGTAACGGAAAACCATAGACAAGCGCCAGTAATGAGAGTAGGGCCACACGACCCTAACTCTGCTCCGGCGGCGCGGTGAGAAGCGCTGTCGCCTCACAGCAAGAAGCTCCCCGGTTCCATTCCCGGCTCAGGTGCCTTTCTGTGTGGAGTTTCTGTGTTCTCTCCCCGTGCCCGCATGGGGTTTCGCCGGGTACTCCTGTTTCATCCCATCGCCCAAAGATACGCTCCTGCCTAGGTTAAGTGGCCTGTTGAGTAAATTACCCCCCCCCCCCCCCCAAAAAAAGTGTACCCTGCGATGAACTAGCGTCACATCCTGGGTATTCCCCCGCCTCGCGCCTCTGTCGGCCGGGTTGCGCCGTGTCTGGCAAGTGTTGGCACCGGCTGAATGCATAGCTACCTTCCCCTCGCCTCTCTGTGGTTTTCTCACACCGCTATAACGATGTAAGTCTTAAATAATTACTGATGATAATAATAGGAGAGTGAACCACTGTAGTCTGCGCGCTCCTTCAACGGAGGAGGAGGAACAGCAAAACGAGACGAATATTCTTTCGGGGTCGGAGCTGCAGCGCAACGCTGGGCGAAAGGACGGCATATCGTGCAGAGCGACAGAATCTAACATAACAATCAGAGAAACGTAGCGGTCAGCGAGCCTCCAAACATCTCCTGCTGGCAGTGAACCAACACTGTAAGTTAAACGTGCAGCGTACATGGCTGTATTGGTGCTACAATGCGTGCTCACCCGGCACACCCACACCAAGTCTCAGAGAGCGCTGCCAAGTTTCACTGTAGAGGGCCAACCCGGAGGACGCATGATTTATTATCCAAATTAAGTAATTTTGCGGTGTCATTTTCTCTAAGTTGACTAACGTGACGCTTTGTCAAATCTGACTAACGTGACACTTTGTCAAATTTGACACGTGGCGCTTTGTCAAATTTGACACGTGACACTTTGTCAAATTTGACACGTTTGAGCCGCGGCGGCGATGATAAGGAGTAGCGCCACGCTTCCGCAAGGCGTCAGAGAATCGTGAACTGTCCGCTTTTAAGTGAAGAGGGAGTGTTTTTCAAGTGAGTGCCACCGCAGTATTGCCCGCAGTGCCCGGTGATAGACTGGCGATTCATCGTCGGTATATCCCTGCCTTGCGCCCTGTGTCTGCCGGGATAGGCTCCGGCTCACCGCGACCCTGTACAGGACTATGCGGTTTCTGACAATGAGATGAGTATTTACCGGGGCGGCCGCTGGATTCGAACCTTGCACCTCGGCAGGTCATGTGACGGCTCATAAACACAATGCATTCATCATCGCTACCTTCTTGTTAACGATAATAATGCATTTAATTTGTAACGCACACACATCTTGTGAACCGCGTGCGTGTACGTTGACGAATTCAGCGGTGTGGAGCCCGACTCACACGTTATTGGTAGACTTTATTATAAAAATAATAATAATTGCGTTCATAGAGCGCTTTTCACCCCACGGTCACAAAGCGCTGTTGGTGAGAAGGTGAGTGTTTTGTTGCTGTTTTAAACAGCTATGGGGGGGGGGGGGCGATCTGGCGAAGTTCTTGCGGAATGAGGCTGTGGGTGCAGTGACGCAGGGATATGCGATGAGCATCGGCGTGGCTGTGAGCGACCCGAGGAAAGAAGCGAGGTCATTGTAGGAGGCCCTGTGCCGACTGCGCGGTGGCATTTTCGCAATGTTCTGTAGGTGATGCGCTGGCGTATGCGGAGCCGGTGTCTTGGTCAAGTTCGCGGTGGATCGGTTCCTCGCTCTGAAGCCTTTGCAGGGTCGCAAGGGGCGTGAAGCGTGTCCCGGCAAACACGGGGCGCGAGGCAGGAGAGACGCAGGATGCGACGCAAGTCCGTCACAAGGCACCGTGGACAGTTAATTTCGTAGACCACTTTAGCAAGGCAGAAGCATGCCTTTGGACTTTGGGAGGAAACCGGACTACCCAGAGAAAACCGACGAGAACACGGGGAGATAACATATAAACTCCAGACACAAAGGCACCTGAGCCAGATATTGAACCCAGACTCCTCGTGCTGTGAGGCAGAAGCGCTCCCCACTGCGCCACCGTGCTGGCCCCGAAATCGCAATCAAGCCACTTATCGCGCAGATATAATCGTAATCGCACTTTGAGAGCGCTTTTCAGCCGAGGGTCACGAAGCGCTGCAGATGCACGGCATGTTCACAAACAAACTCACACTGGAGCCTAAGCGTTCCTCCGCCGTAGCGCTTGAACGTCCGCCCGCGTCTCAATAACGCCGCCGCACAGCGCAGGTGTTGCGATTTCCGAACCAAGATGAAGGTGACGGCCGCTGCGAGAGGAGAGGCTGCAGACAGCGCGGCGTTTGCTGCATCGCAACAATGCAGCTCGTGTTTGAGTCGTGGAGCCAGGGGATATCATTGGTCGGAATTGCAGTGAGACCACGCTCGCACCGCTGTCAGATCCCAGACGCTCTTTGATCCACGCCTGAGTGGCAGCGGAGCAACGCTCACGGCCGACGGACGCATTCCTCCTGCGCCCGTTCGAGCGAGCAGCACGCATGTGTCAGGCTCGTCACACGGCCTAATATTCTTGTTTGCCGTTGTACCTCTCCACATCTGGCACTGTCGGCGCTCGAAGCGGACGCCCCGCCATTTCTCTGCGGTGCCCACGCGGTCATCCGCATAGAGTTTCCTTGCGGCTGCGGGCTGTTGCGGTCTCCTGCAACGCTCCGTAGTTGATTCGCCGTGACGCACGAGTTCCCGACACCACAATCTCGCGTCGCGCACTCGCTGTGCTCGCTGAATCAACCCACGCTCCCCGCCCGCCCAACACGGTTTGAACTGGAACCTTGTGATTCTGAACGGCTCACGTTGCCGTCAAGAGGCGGCGCGCTGGCACTGCGAGCAGTGTTGACGCCACGCAGCAAGAAAATGGTTCAATTCCCGGTTCCGGAGCGTTTCTCGTTCTCCCCGTGTCCGAGGGGGTTTTCCCTGGGTATTCCGGTTTCATCCCACAATCGAAAGACGCGCAGCTTGGGTTCCCTGCTGACTACATTTCCCGTGGTGCCCCCCTGGGTAAAAATGTACATGGCTAATCCAAAAGAGCACCTTTTAAGAGCAATGATCACACACCGAGGCTACGATGGTGAAATTAAACCTCGATTCAAATCGGCTGTTCATGTCGGCCGTGCATGGAAGAAACCGGTTCTCACTTTACGACGAATTGGCCACAGTTTCACGTAACCAGGGGAGACAACACTGGGCCGCTAGTGTCATTGCCCTGATGTCTTTCCTGCAGACCCTCGGGGCCAACTGGAAGAGGCGGCCGCACCATCTGCTGGACATCGCGATAGAGGGACGGAACGAGCGGACAGGCGGACACTCGGTGAACGAACTGTTGACAGGTGTCGAGACTGACAAAGGAGTGGGAGACAAAAGGACCGAACACGTCTGCCCCAAGGGGAATTAGATGCTCACGTTTGTCATTCTGAAGCTGGATGAGAGCCTCCCCACGCCACGTGGACAGTGGGAGGGTTGCTTGGTTGTAAATAACCGCTGGCCAGTGTGGGCCGTTGAAGGAGCATTTATGTGCTTTGACGAAGCTCCATTGCTCAGAATGTTGTCTGCTCTATACCTTTCTTAAAGCCACGGTGTCATTGGCGCACGTGTTGGTGTCATTTGTGGTATCTTGTCCACCGCTGCCAGCGGAGCGCCGTCAAATGATGCATGGAACCGACCGAGAGATCGAGAGACCAGGATTAAATCTCACTGATGAGTGACCTGGGTCACAAAAATCTACAAAGAAAAACAAATGAAATAAATCAGGGTGAAACATAAAAACACAGACTTTAGAGCAAAAACAACCGTAACCTAATAGAAATAGAAAAACACTGCAAGTGTTTTGATGGTTAGAGGACACATAATCCTGATGCTTTTCCTGTCTCGGCTTTCCCCAGGATTGCGTGACAGTAATAAAAGCAAGCACCAACACACGTGCAGATTAAATCACGCCCACGCCAGCTGCTGCAATGTTGTGATTGCGATTGCATCTCTTACGCAATCAAACCGAGGCGTATGAATTTACACAATACGTCGTTAATTACCCGCGACGTAACGGTTCAAGTGTACAAAAAATATTGGCAATATTCATCGTGCCACGTCCCGAATAACGGCATGGGACGCTCTTTCACACAGTATCATGGAAACGTGTGGCTTTTCAGAGCTTAAGGGGTTGTCGTGGAAGAGGGGATTGCGTGTTTCAGTGAACCTCAGAGCCATGTCATTTAGAGCCCGCTGGTCCTACTCGGGTCTTCTTTGGTGAACAGGCCTGGGAGGAAGTTGCAGACAAACAGTGATACGAAGACCCTCCGACTAACAGGGACTGACGAAGAAAGGGCATGCGGCCGTGAATGTCTGCTCCAATACTGCCACCATCCCACCACCGGCGGACAACTGCCCAACACGGGTCTACCTGGATAGCGGTCGATTAAACTCTTATTTGTGTGGACTCGCCCCCCAAGTTGTAGAACAGGAGGGGAGGGTGGCCATGCAGTGGTGACATCCGCGCATCACAGGAAACAGGTTTCATGCCCTCCTCGAGCGCATTCTGCGTGGAATTTGTGTATGTTCTCCCGCTGTTCTGCGTGAGTTTCCTCGGAATTCTCTACTTTCGCCTCATAATAAAGTGGCTGAACGTATTCAGGATGGTAATTCTGGGAAGGCATGTTGCCGGTATGATTGTACCGGTAAAAAATGTACGTTACTTTCACCCTTGTTTTACTGTGCAGTCAGGCGTTTTGATTGTATGGCCCACAGTCGCAGCATTGTGACTTTAATTGTATCTTCATTAGGTTAATTCGCCTGCTGAATAGATTGCCCCAACAAAGTGTTCCCTGCGATGTACTGCTTCATATCCTGGATATTTCCCCGCCTTGCGCCCTCTGTCGGCCGGGATAGGATTCGCCCCCTCCCCTCCCCCCCGTGACCCTGAACAGTATTAAACGCGGGTATTGATAATGAATGAATTCTTTAAGAAGATGCGCGCTTCGCGGCCCTGGCGCGCTTAGAGAACGAACCGCGGAATGAATCAGGGTTGTTGAATATTCTCATTTAACAACAGGTGGCGCAATTACCTCCCTGACCCCCCCCCCCCGA
>JAZEWT010000028.1:9202691-9219861 GCA_036362905.1 Mordacia mordax
TGTGTGTGTAGGTGCAGCGGATGTGCGTGTGTGTGTGTAGGTGGTGTGTGTGTGTGTAGGTGCAGCGGATGTGCGTGTGTGTGTGTAGGTGCAGCGGATGTGCAATGAGTGTGTGCGTAGCTTGGATATAAAAACGTGCACTGTTTGTCTTTGCCGGAGCTGTTTTTTAATGGCTTGAACCGGTCCGCGCTCTCTCTCCCTCTCTCTCTCTCCCTCTCTCTCCCTCTCCCCCCCTCTTCCCCATCCCCTTGCCAGGCAGGCGAGGCACCTGACGCGCAGCGTGGGGACCGTGAGGCGCCGGGTCAACACTCGTGAGGAGTTTGATCAGCGACGTTAAACACCTGCGGGACACGGGAGACGGTGCCTCTCTCCACTCTCTCCCCCTCTCTTTCTCTCTCCCACGCACTGCCGGCGGTAATAACTCTGGGGCTCGACACACAGGGCTCGGAGACTGCGCGGCTGGTGTGTACTCACACGCCACTCGGCACACACTATCTTCTCATTATCTCCACCATCATCACCATCATCGCGCCCAGCGTCTGCGCTCGCCTTGTTTAAAACCATTAGAGTCCCGAGGTCTAAGTGACACGCGCATTGACTTATCAGAATTGGATGGCCCAGTGAGAGATGATGGAGAGATGATGACCTCTAATACGCGTTAAGTTTATTTGGTGCCGCTGATGTGTTGGCAGTGGCGCAGAAGTACAGTCAACTGAAAGCAAGCGCCACGTAATTATAATATTAATTGAGAGTTATAACGATTGCGCGCAGTTTCGTTCACTCGTATAGAGAGGAGGCCGGAGTCAGAGTGTTCGAGGAGGAACTGCAGATAAGCGGGACGGAGGGGGAGGAGGAGGCAACCACGTGGTTAGTCGCCACCAACATTCGTCAACTAGCGAGTGGATTTTCTTTCAGCTGTGGGAGGAAACCGGAGCACCCGTCAGGAAACCCCACGCGAACACTGAGAGAACGTACAAACTGCACGCAGAAAGGCATCACCCGGGGTTGGAATCGAACCCAGGTGCTTGCTATGAGGTGCGAGTGTGACCGCTCTGCCGTCACACTCAGAGTCAATACCACCGCGTGGCCTGTAAAGCGGATCATGAATACGGGGCGATGTTTCGGGCAATGGCCCTTCTGGATAGCATACATGAACGTCGCTTGTAACTGTGCGCTAAAGCCTGGATGTAACGGACCTCTCTATTCAACGGACGTCGGAATCAACGGACACTGCTGCTTCTAAGACGGCCGTCACCAGTTGAAAGAAACGTGTTTTGTATCAGTGTTTTGATTTCTGCCATTAGATGCTTGCATTACATGCTTCAATGGTGTTCATACTATAGAAGTTGTTATAATATATGGTCAATACTCTCCGAATAGTCATATAGACATCCGGATTTAACGGATTTCGGACAGTTTTTGCCCCGACTAGTCCGTTAAACGGAGGTGTTCCTGTCAGTATTTGTCCTCTATCAATGTGACTGTGTGCCCGGCGATGGACTGGCGTCCCGTCGTCGGGTGTATTCCTGCCTTGCGCCCTGTGTTTCCGGGATGGGCTCCGGCTCATCGTGGCCCTACACAGGATTAAGCGGTTTCAGATAATGAGATGAGATGTGACTGTCAGTGACGCAGGTGTTGAGTTGTTTTGGAAGGTGAATTCCGTGGCGGGAGCTGTGATGAGTGTCCAGCTCATTGCGAGTCGCAGCAACCATTGCCCCAAGTTGCCCCAAGTGTCATTTGCTTATCAACCAGCAATTGATTGCTAATGAAATGTAATTTCCGGAGCTCAGCCCCGGACAGATACGGCTAAAAAAAAAGGCAATGCAGCTGTAGTGAGCGCGTCATGCACCCGTTGTGCGCCATTTGACGATTAAGGCAGGCGGGCAAATCGTAATTAACTTCACGCCAACATCTCCCTCGTGAACCAATCTATACGAAATGTTTGTATGGATCGCATGTATGTTGGCACTGAGGGCACTTGGTTGTAATCCTTCACAATCGCACGTTTCATCTGCACCGCATCTAGGCTTTTTACGTCTTATTTCAGCTTCTCAAAGTTTGACGCGGTGTCAGCTTCCCGTGTTGCCACTGATAACGCGCCGCCGCCGGGTCCTGTTCGTTCGTTCTTGTCAACAGAACGACTCAAAGATGCCAGGAGTCACAGACGCGCTGGGAGGCATTCCCACAGCGATCCGACGCTAAGAACTGCCCCGTACTTTGAATATGTATCTCATCTCATTGTCAGAAACCGCTTAGTCCTGTAAAGGATCGCGGTGAGCCGGAACTTATTCCGGCAGATACAGGGCGCAAGGCAAGGATATACCCACGATGGGACGCAAATCCATCACCGGGTACTGAGGGCAATTTAGTCTGCGAGCCAATTCACCTATGCAGCAGCATGTTTTTTGGACTGTGGGAGGAAACCGGAGTGCCCGGCGAAAACCCACGCAGACACGGGAAAAACATGCAAACTCCACAGAGAATGGCACCCGAGCCGAGATTCGAACCCGGGACCTTCTTGCTGTGAGGAGGCGACAGCGCTACCCACTGGGCCACCGTGCCGCCCTTTTGTATATATATACAAAGTATATTTAGGTGTTATTGGCCTATGGATGTGTTTATATTTAGGAGGAAACTGCAGAACTTGGAAAAACCCCACGCGTGCGTGGCAGCAATACTTTATCACATATAGACATAACTCAGCACTTTGTGATCCTCGGGTGAAAGCGCTCTATAAATACAATTATGATTATTACTAGCGATTAGAAGGTTTGCTGTGCTGCCTCCTCCTGGCAAGCCCGGGTATTGGTCAACCGACTGTGCTGGGTAAGGGGTTCGCAGGGCATAATGTTGGGGACATTGAGGATGCAGCACGGAACACGGCCCACACACTGGCGCAGGTGATGGCGCCAGGCTCGCCACAAGCAGGCGACCCCAGGGGAAGGCCGGGCGAGTACAGGGGAGAGCTGGGAGATGGACGGGGACTTGGATGACAGAGGAAAGGCGACGCATTTAAATTGGAAAGAGGACTCAGATGGAAATTGATTGCGAGGAGAAGAGAGAGAGAGAGAGGGTGGATGAAAGGGCTATGAAGAGGACTCTTTCCTGCCAGAAGATTCGGCAGAGGGCGACCGCGTCTCCTGTCACTTGAACACTGACGAGTTGTAGCGATTTCACAACTCGCTGTCCGTGTTGTCTCCACTCAGACGGGATTCCGTCATCTCTCGCTGCGACCTCCGCAGCGCCGCTTGCATGATGGTGACCTTGTTGAATGTCAACTGCCCCGCTGATAATTAAACCGATAAAACTCACGAGTCCTGAGCCACACAATCTTTACTGAGTGTGATAAATAATATACTCACAAGAAAAATACACATATTCCTCATGTCTTTCTCGCGTCCATATAATTTTACATTTCTGACTATGCGGTCAGTGACGTCGGGACGCATTCAGAATCAGCTTCGTCCCACGCACAGAGTGGGATGGTGGGTTGGGGGCGGCGCTCAGAGCACACGCATAGACAGGGGGAGCGCTCGACACGGCGGTACCGAGAGAACAGTTCCGGAGAGCAATCATGCCTCGAGCCGTGGAAACCTACATCACTACGTACGTCAGTACGTAAATCTTTTGTTTCCGTTTGATTGTAGTTTCATATGTACTGTCTATGTATAAACGGGTCCGCAGCATACACGAGTAAATAGACGATTTAGATAGATGTCTGTTATTACAGCAGAAAATACCCAGTGAGCTTGCAAGCTCTGGATGCGGGATTACCCAACGCAGTCTAGATGTGTACAGGTGTGGAATTGGACAAAAAATCATTCTGCAAACCGACCCGTGTCCGCATCCTCATCGCGACTCACAGAGATGTGAGCGGCAGCGACGAGCCGTGCCACCATGCCTTCGTCTTGTGTGCAAGTACGTAAATATAATAACAACGCCCGGGCTGTCCGGTGGTGGGCGGGGGGCATCTGTCACCGTGCTGTCTGATTCATGGACTCCGTGCACCCTTCGCTCTGATTCTGAGCCACGCTGAGCCACGCTGAGCCACGCTGAGCCACGCTGCGCGGCTCCGAGTCGATGTCGACGTTTGCTCCGTCGTCTCTGCGGAGCGTTCCCGTGCCTGATTGATGCCTCGGAGCCGCTGATGCGGTCGGAAGCAAGATACAAACGCAGAGTGCATTATAAGCACAGCTCTGATATAAGCAACACACGCTTACGCATCGCTCGTGAAAGGGTTAAGGCAAAGGGGCAAGAGCAATAATAGCGCAAGCAAGACAGACGGTCAATGCTGAATTACTCTATAAGACAAGTGCGGTGCGCGCGTGTGTGAAACGATCTTGAAACGGCTGCGTCGAACGACCCCAATTTTTTTGAGAGTAATATTTGTTTATTAAACTTTGGGTCCGATCTGGTTTTGATAGCGAGCAGCCGCCAGACAAGCTCAATGAACCCCCTCTCCTCGACTGGGACAGGGCCGACTTCATTGAATAACGCGACGTCGTTATCACAATATTTTAGAGACATCCCGCTGACCAGATGGAGATTTTTTTTTTTATGTACAAATATGCAGGTCTATACGTAACGAAGTAAGTCAGTTCTGATAATTGCTTCGAAACGCTGCTCCCTCGGGACAGCCGCGTCGATGGCTCCCTCTCCTCTCCTCGCGACGTTTCGCCTCCTCACACGTTCGAGGCATCCTCAGGCGCAGCCTCTAACGTGCCGTGAAAACCTACATCATTATAAGCCTGTTCTTTTAAAGTAAGTCTGTTAAGACATATATATACATGTCCGCATTTAGGATATCGGGTTCGAATCCTTCGTAGACACATATTTTATTTCCACAAAACCAAGGTTTTACGTCTCATTTCAGCTTTACGTCCCAATTCTTTGCTGCTCTTACGCATTCTCAGGAAGTTAGCAGCAATATTCCCAAAATGACATTCGGAAGAAATGCAGATCACGGCAGACAGGCCAGCAGCAAACGCCATCAACAAGAGTCAGAAGAATGTGTTGCACGCTTCGAATGAGATCACCCTTAGGGCGGGTACTCTGCTAGTATGTACATAATAATAATAATAATTGCATTTATAGAGCGCTTTTCACCCGAGGGTCACAAAGCGCTGCACAGAGCTGCGGAGAGAACAGCATGTCAACAGCAACGACATAAGAATGGATAATCGGCAACAATAACATTTTTGGGAGGTTTTGTGCATAAATGCATCTGGGTGGATAATGCCTGTGTGTGTGTTTGTGAGACATAATTGCAAGCAGTCAGTAGCTGATTCTGACGCGAGGAAAATCGGGATCAGAGTTATTCAGTAAAGAGGTGTGAGAGAGAGAGAGACTGTCCTCTAAAGAAGTAAACGCACGCTCGCTGAAAACTCGGGCTCCTGCACTGCCGCTCTCAGATTGGATTCGAACATTGTCGGGCCACGAGAGGTGAAGATCGTTTTGGGGCAGGCCTCCACCCAGCAGTGGATAGAACATAGTCGATAGCGGTGGTGATTACCGAGAGTAGGAGCCCGCAGCTTGGAGTGAGAGCTCACTACGAGACTGCGTGCGTTCTGCAAGAGTATACAGCAAGGTTTGCACGCCCGGGCGGCACGGTGGCCCAGTGGGTGGCGCTGTCGCCTCCTCACAGCAGGAAAGTCCCGGGTTCGAATCTCGGCACGGGTGCCTTTCTGTGTGGAGTTTGCGAGTTCTCTCCCCGTGTCCGCGTGGGTTTTCGCCAGGCACTCCGTTTTCCTCCCACAGTCCCATAAACATCCTGCTGCATAGGTTAATTGGCTCGCAGACTAAAATGCCCTCAGTGCCTGGTGATGGACTGGCGTCCCATCGTGGGTATATCCCTGCCTTGCGCCCCGTGTCTGCCGGGATAGGCTCCGGCTCACCGCGACCTTGCCCAGGACTAAGTGGTTTCTGACAATGAGATGAGATGAGATGTCTGCACGTCTAATTGCCAATCCACTTAACATGAAGGTTTTATTTTGCACAATGACAATCCGCGTACGGATGAAACCCTGCCCGTGCCGTGTCGGTAATCTGACCATACCGCAGCGCGCAGGTTCAGGTAACACGTGCGGTGGGTGGCCAGCTGAGCATTGGTTCAGATATCGATTTTTCACCACTGCACCATCGCTCACTGTACTCGAGATGTTGTTGATGAAAAGTGATCATTACGCGGCCTCACGCTGCCTACCGCTACGTGGCGATGATGCGATGAGCTCCGAGCCGAGAGAACAGCCCACAGCTGCTTGCTGAGATCCTCTGCAGAGTCATCACGTAGCAAGACTGGGGTAATAATGTTTAAAGTAAATAAATAAAATTACGAGAACAAATAAAATAAATACAAGATACTCTGTACGCCATCTAGTGGGCTGGTTGTGACGTGACAAAGGCTGTCAACCAATGAGAGGCCATGAAATTATCGGTGACCTGACGTATGCCTAGCAAGAACCCCGGAACCGAACCCCAGCTCCCCCCCCCACTCTCCCAACCACACCACACTGTGGCTCCACCCCTCCAGGTGTGGCTCCACCCCTCCAGGTGTGGCTCCTCCCCTCCAGGTGTGGCTCCACCCCTCCAGGTGTGGCCCCACCCCTCCAGGTGTGGCTCCACCCCTCCAGGTGTGGCTCCACCTCTACAGGTGATGGCTCAACCTCCCTACGGGTGTTGTTCAACCTCTTCCCGTGGCTCTGCCCCCTCACCGTGGTACGGGGCTTGGGCAGCGTTCAGTGTAAACATTGAGAAGGGTCCCGCACCTGTCCACCGTGTTTAGATAACAGCACAACTACTCCGCCACCGTCTCAATGTCCCGTCTCATCGTTTTGGGATCACGCTGCTGACATCATCTTCAGTGGCGGTTTTAGTGACTCTGGGGCCCCAGGCAGAATTCAATGACTATCTCTCACCTCACCCTCCCCTACACACGGAATTAACAGCACTGAATCCTCTTAATGCATGTCGCAGCAATTGACTTCAACTTTCAATGTTAGTTCCAAGAGGTTCATTTTAACAAAGCACCAGGCAGTAAAAAGGCATTTTTGTCCAAGTGCCCTCTCATCTGTGAAACGATTGTGGAACTGTCTGCGTGCTGAAAGTAGCTCAGCGAAACATCTACCCCCTCCGCCCACCCCCCCCTGCAATTGTCTCGGTTGCGCCATGGTTAACACCGTTAGCGATCATCCTGGAATCTCACACAGATACAGCAGATACGCTGCGTGGAAATAGAGATTGTCCCCAATAAACGCCTCCTCATTCGAGACACAATTCTTCTCTCCTGGCTCTCACGCTTAGCCTTCTCGTTGAAGAACCCGCTGGAACCACCAACCGCTCAGAATATCAAGAGGCCTCCTTCATGAATTTAATATTGTAGACACAAGCCACGATAGGGCGAGTGTGGCCACGACACCCAAACTGCGGTTTACCAAATCGTAAACCACGGCAGTCTGCACTCCATCAGCGGAGGAGGACAATCGAACTACGTGACCCCTCTCTGCCGAAGCCCTCTCGTGGCGAGTCGACCGGAACATTGACTTCTAGCTCTTGAACACAATTGGCATCGCGCGCAAGATTAGAATCGCATAGCCGCTACAAAAGACAAAGATCCCCCGTATAGCCTTTAACAGAGTGTGGGATCAAGCGCTGATAGCGCGTAGCGGCTATAAATGCCACCGTGGCAGGCGGGCTGGTGGGTGGGTGGGTGGCACCACGCCCGGATACAATTGTCTCCTTGTAGACAATGTTTACACACGCACCAGGCACTTATTTGAGGCCGAGTCGAGCTAGGGGAGACTCAGCACCGCCTAAGAAAATCGTCACCGGTTGTTGGCCATGGGTGGGAATCGAATTCGGGTCGCCGGGTTCGTATCGCAACGCGCTAACCGCAGCACCACCGCTCCCCGTAACTACCACGACCACTCTTTGGAAGCCACACGCAACATGAAGCCCCGTTTCCCCTTGTGTTTGCCGCGGTTCGGGCCACAGTCGAGCTCTCGCTCAGCCGTTAGAACTCTGAGCTTCAAACTCGGCCACCTGAGTTCAAGTCCCGCTCACGGTGAACACCAGTGACGATTTTATGAACTTGTCCCTGGCCTCTCCTAGGTCGACTCAGCCTCGAATGAGTACCTAGTACGGTGTGCAAATATCGGCACTAGGGAAACAAAGGCGACCGGGCGTGCTGCTAGCCACCCACCCCCTCTTGTGCTGTGTCGGCCTGCATTTGTTCTCGCGAAGGGCACTCGACCCTCCAGGAAGTTATGGATATTTGATGGATCTGTGCCGTTGAGATACGTCTTTAAGCGCGCAGGATAAGGAGAGGACGCCAGCCCTCATCCAGCAGTGGATTATACTGCCGTGGTCCACGCACACAGTATTACATGGTTGAATGTGTGAAGGCGCACACAAGCATCATCATCATTATCAAACCCTGTACAGGGTCACGGGAGACCAGAGCCTATCCTGGCAGACACAGGGTGCAAGGCGGGGCTATACCCATAATATAACGCCAGCACATCGCCGGGCACTGGAGGCAATTTAGTCAGCAGGCCAATTAACGTAGCCACCATTGTGTATTTGGACGGTGGGAGGAAACAGGAGTACCCGGCAAAAACATACACAAAAGCATTTACATTGAAAAAAAAACCCCTCAACAACGATTTGAGGCTAATAATTAAACCCACCATCACTCTGGGATCAGTTAAATGGTGAGAAAAATTCCGTTGGGCAAAAATTGTGCGTCAGAGTGAGACTTGCTGTCAAGAGCTGCTGTTTCTGGATAGCCGTGTCAAGCGTTCCTCCTCTCCTACGCGACGTTCCCCATCAGGCGTCTGCGTGTGGAAATCCCCGCCGTGGAAATGTGGAATTTCCACCACCTGTCGAAGAACGGCTACAGCACCGGCCAATTTGTAGCCGCCATTCTGAGCCTGTGGGGCGCGAGTGCAACCCAGTGACCCGTGGTCCACATGAGCCTTGAGTTCTATAGTAGAGGCGCCGACTACAACTGTGTACTGTGTACGCACGACACTGGTGGTAGAGGTATAACAACGCGCTGCGCCACACTCACGAATCTCTCCCCCCGCACCACGCTCCGCCGGCAGTAATAAAGGATGAGTTGTTTGACCATACTTCACCACTCTGGTCAGTGTGGGGTTGGTGAATGGTGGAGGGAGCGCTGTCAAGTCGCCGGAGTCTGTGCTCGGGGAATCCGATTCGGGTGGCCGGGCAATGATTGAGCTGGGTATCGAGTGAATCGGCGATGCGAGTGAAACAGCACAATCTCATCTCATTGTCAGAAACCGCTTAGTCCTGTGGAGGGTCGCGGTGAGCCGGAGCCTATCCCGGCAGACGCAGGGCGCAAGGCAGGGATACACCCACGATGGCACGCCAGTCCATCACCGGGCACTGAGGGCAATTTAGTCTGCAAGCCAATTAACCTATGCCGCAGCATGTTTTTCGGACTGTGGGAGGAAACCGGATTGCCCGGCGAAAACCCACGGGGACACGGAGAGAGAACACGCAAACTCCACACAGAAAGGCACGCGAGCCGAGATTCGAACCCGGGTCCTTCTACGGCACAATCAACAAAACACAAAGTCACAATCGTCAGTAAGACTACTCTTGAAAATAAGAACAGCGTGTTCCAAATGTCTTGTGACCCTGTGCAAAGCAAATGCTAGAGCATCGAGTTCATAAAGACAGACATATTGGGACATTGGTATTGTTTCAAACAAATGTTATTGAAACATTTTAATAGGTGTCATTTTATATATAGGTCTTACATTATACTCAGCGCCCATTGGTAGATAAATTAACGCAAATGAAATGGGGGTCACAAGACATGTGGACCACCCTGTTTTTAGCGAGTAATGTCCCTTTATATTTACGGGTACACAGAGAACGCCACAGGTATGATGAGCATAAATAATTATGGGAGTGCGCTTAACCACTGCGCCACTGATGCACCGCCCGCAGCCTACAGTATATGTATACTGCATGTAATCACACGTGTTCCATGGGAGAGCATGGCTCGAGGCGCGTGCCGTCTGCACATGGGTCGATAGGCAATGCGCGTACCCATTCTCAATCCACTGCTGGAGATACACAGTGTGATCCAGATGCGCTTTGAGCCACATCTATTTGACCGCGAAGACGTATTCTTCGGCTCATTCATCGCTGATTCAAGAAACCCTCGCTTCTCTGTTATCGCGGGGTTGAGACCACTTTATATCCGATTAGAGAGCGGCTCGTAGTGAGGAGCGCATGGGCTCAGGAAAGCTCACAAACAACTTTGAAATGCAGGGGGGGTCACAAGACTTCTGGACCACCCTGTAGAGGCCAAGGTGGACCATTCGTGTTGTTACATTGACCATACTTCACCAAGTTGGTCAGCGAGAGTTGGTCAAGAGGCGAAGGAAGGGAGCGGTTAGAACCCAGAGAGACATCCGAAATCAGTTTAACCGTGTCCGGGATGCGAACTCAGACCGCGCCACGTGCTAAGTTCCGCTGCACCCCAGCTCCACGCACTATGTGTGAAATCATATCGCTTGTAGACACCTAGATTTGCTTTGCCAGCTCACTACTACCGGAGCTCTGCAGAAGCCCATGTGTTCGGCCTACTCTTCCACGCTGGCCAGACGTCTCGGAAGAGAATGGGTAGGAGTACTCACACTGTTCCCCATCACACGCGACTTGTCCATTCACTCTTGGTGTCACCCACTTACACCTGGCTGTAGGCGGACGTGGAGGGGTGTGCGGATTTCAGCAACTTGTCAATTCTGCCAATCTGCCGCGCCAGAAGATCTAATCATCGAACCAGGGACCTCGGGGTTGCTCGGCTTAGGTGCAAATAAAATGTTTGATTCCGTGCTTTACAACCGCTAATATAGCGGCGCTCTCCCAGGAAGCCCCAGTGCAATGCGTATTAAACCAAACTTGTATGCGCTCATTCGCCAGATCCTCCAATAAGGCGAGTAAATCATAATCACCATTATTATCATCGTACTGGTGTGTGTTCTCAAGGCTCGATGCATGATGAATGCTCACCAAAGCAGGTCTTTCGAGATGGCCGTGTCGAGCGCTTCTCTTCTATCCTCTACCTCCATCGTGGGAGGCGAAACGTCGTGGAAGCGAGAGGAGCAGCGCTCGCCACGGCTTTCCCGAACGAACTGTTTTGGTGAGCAATCATCAGTAACCATCATCATGGTGGCTTGTAAAACGCAGACTCACTCGACACGCCGACTCACCTTGCCAGAGACAGGCCACCCATAGCGCAACCTCGAGCCACCTCGGCGTCAGCCTCGGCAAAGTCATATCTCCAACTTCACCCGACAACGCGCTTGTTTTAAAATGTTCCGCCTCCGAGCGAGTCTCCTCCGTGCCAACGTCGTCACTGCGGCCGGCGTTTTCAATCAATGACCACGACACATTAGCTCATGTTGATATTTCTCAAAGCTCAAAACGGCAGCAAATGTATCAGTGCTGTTCTCCACCGTGGGCTCCGCGTTGGCGTTCGAGCGCACGCACTACGACTAGCGTCGTTGGTTTAGCCGGGCTACTCTGCCATGCCGCTTGCCGTACGAAGCGCAACTGTCTGCCGCCGCCGCTGCCGCCGCCGCTCCAAGGCCCCCCCGCGTCCCGGAGCAACTGATTTGTTTCGCGTTGACAGAACACTGGGCAAAGAGCTCCCTCTAGCCTCGCGCACACGTGCTTGCGACGGGACGCGTCACTGCACAACAGGCGTGGTCTCCACCCTGCCCCCTGCGCCTCCTCCCCCTTCTGCCTCCTTGGACCATACTTCACCACAGCTGCCGAAGGTGGGTGCTGTGGTGAATGTGGAGCGCAGGGCGCTAACTGCTGCACCAGTGACGATTTTCTGAACAGGTGTTGGGTTTCGCCTAGGTTGACTCAGCCTCGGACGAGTACCTGGTGTGGTGTGTAAACATCGTCACTGGGGAGACAAAGGCGGCCGGGCATGGTGCTGGCTATTCACCCCTCCCGTGTTACTTGCCGGCCTTCATAGCCTCTACTCGTGATCAACACTTACCGGACGAGTGTGTGCAGGCTATACGGGTGAGCTTTGGCTCTGGCTCGAGAAGGGCGTCCGTAGCACCGCCAGTGGGCTCAGTCCGCAGCGCTCGACTCCGCCGCATGACGCCTCCTGTAGCTGCCTTGTCTCATGCGTGCCGGTCACTGTTCTCACCAACATCATCATCATCATCACAGTCATCACCGTGAGCAAGCAGGAGCCAGCTGTGCCAGTACTGCTCTAAGTGATTGCTTCTCAAAGCACATGATGCGGTCATCGCTCGCTCGCTCGCTCGCATCACACAACTGATGCCGCTCGTCGCTTTCATCCACACGGTGGTCCACATCTCTTGTGACCCCCCCCCCCCCATTTAATTGAACCCTACCCTAGTACTTTTTTTTGTCATCATCACCCATCATCAGTACCCGTTTAATTCTGTACAGGGACGCGGGGCCAGAGGCTATCCTGGCAAACAGAGGACGCAAGGCGGGGCTATACCCAAGACACGACGCCAGTACATCGCAGGGCACTGGGAGCAATTTACTCAGCAGGCCAATTAACCTAGGCGGCATGTTTTGTGGACTGTGGGAGGAAAGCGGAGTACCCGGTGAAATCCCACGCGGATATGGAGAGAGAATATGCAAACTCCATATAGAACGCGCTCGAGCGGGGAATCGAACCCGGGACAATGTATTTTATTCCTTCGCTAATTAATTTGTGATTTAAACAACCCCCGTTTAATTAATTGGGCCGATACGGGTTGGTTGCTTATTGAAGAACTGCTTGTAGTGAGGCGTAAGCGCTCACTAAAGATCACAAACCGCAACAAACTGTGAAATTGGGGTCACAAGACATCTGGACCACCTCGTACGCACGGTGGGCACGTGAAACGCTTTATAGGAACAGGAATAACCTCTCTCTGCGATTTGACAATTGCTCTCGGGAGCGGATGCTTCGCGTTAGCCGTGTCCAGCGTGGGAGTCGAAACGTCGCAGAGGAGAGAGGAGGAATGCTTGACACGGATATCCTGTAAGAGCAGCTCCTTGAGAGCAAATCTGAAACATCGATCAGCGACAAGTACATCGCTACATTGCTGCGCTTTGTGATTCCACTGCTGGACTAAGGCCTTCGAAGCTGTGTCGGTAAGGTGGTGGTAGTGGTGGGGGGGAGCCATGCTGGTTAGTTGCAGTTAGTTATCGCTGGGAGCATAGACACGGGAGCATAGACGTGCAGTACAATACCATTGCGGTCTGCGGCCGCTGTAACTGATTACACTTGGTATGCATGGTGGTCGCATATTCAAATCCAGGCTCAACCTTGCTTAGCTTCCCACATATTATGGCATCGAGTGCTTGGTTATATTCATTATGCGAAATCATTATCATTTCTGTGAAATGCACGAACTGATGCACTTTAAAGAAATGAGAAATTCTCAGTCATTGAGCCGTGAAAATCTTACCTTAGAGTAAACGTCACATTTTTCTTAGCGAATTAATTATCCGACAGCGCTTTACGTTAACACAATCTATAATGTATGAAATATTCATTTCGTGGAACAATGATTATTTTAAAATGTAAAGCGGTTTTTACACCAAGGGCGCAAAGCACTGTTATGAAGTATGCTCTCGTACCGCCATCTCAATCGCTGGGTCGCGACCCATCAGTGGATGGCGAGCGCCCCCTAGTGGTCCGTGGAGACCAGGCCCGAGTGGGCGCAGGGTGAGACATCTTGCACTAGTACTCACCAGCTATGTTATATCGCTGTTATAATCATATGGGCGTTCAACATGGATAATTTATATCCCTTAGGAAATCTACTGCTGGATGAAGGCGTCCCCAGGCCGTGCCTTTACGGGGGTGTTTTTCTTTTTACTATACTTCACACACCTGACCACAGCGAGTTGGTGATGTCGAGTCATATGGTGGCGCAGTGGGTATCGGTGTCGCCTCGCAGCACCAAATCCTGGGTTCGATTCCCGACTCGGGTGCCTTTCTGTGTGTAGTTTACGTGTTCTCACCATGCCTGTGTGTGTTTAGCCACGCAGTCTGAATACACACTTCCCAGGTTAATTGTCTTGACTGAATTGGCCTCGGTAGGGTGAGATGTTGTAACTTGCTAAACCCCCCACCTGTGGCTGGACAACTGTTAAAAATAGCTGCATAGCTCAACGATTCCTTCCAGCTTAAATTCAAGCTAACCGGCTGTCCTCAATCTTGGCCCGAGCGCTTTGTTCTTATTTTGTGAAGCCCGTCTATACTCTCGCTTCTCCGCGTTGCCAATTCGTCATCCTAATCTAATGAAACAAATTAAATTGCGAACATCAATAACCGCGCGCTGAGGCTCAAGCGCAGTTATTATTATTATTTAAATGTGCGTGGCGACCGCACGGCGCCAGGCAAAACACCTGCACCGGAGGAGCCGCGGAGTCAGGAGCCGCGGTTGTCTTGCGATGGGATTTCGGATTTCAGGAAATGAAAACGCGCGCCGCTGACTGAGACGAACGCTCGGCGCTGCCTGGGATCGGGCGATGCACGGCGGTGAAACCAGTTTGTGTTTGAAATGAAATGAACCGAAGTTGGTTTTCACGGCTCGATGCATGATGGTTGCTTCGAAAAGCTGCTCTCTCTCTCTCTCTTAAAATGCCTAATGACCCTGAAAAGTAACAGTGCTTGGAGATTCAGCTACTGCGCTGGCAGTGGTGCACAAGGACACATAAGAAACAACTCATTCATCAACACAATTATCTCATTTCATTGTCAGAAACCGCTTAATCCTGTACAGGGTCGCGGTGAGCTGGAGCTTGTCCCGGCAGACACTAGGCGCAAGGCAGGGATATTCCCACGAATGGACGCCAGTCTATCACCTGGTACTTAGGGCAATTAAGTCTGTAAGCCAATGAACCTATGCAGCAGCATGTTTTTTGGACTGTGGGATGAAACCGGAGTGCCCGGCGAAAACCCACGCGGACACGGGGACAGAACATGCAAACTCCACACAGAAAGGCACCCGAGCCGAGATTCGAACCCGGGGCCTTCTTGCTGTGCGGAGGCGACAGCGCTACCCACTGGGCCACCGCGCCGCCCCACAATTATCGTGAAATGCTAAACTACGTAGCAACACGATTCAATTTGAGCAATGGCCCTACTGCGTAGGCCATAGACAAAAACGAAACAATAGCAGACGTTTCGGGCAATTAACCTTTTTCCGTGAAGATTCATTGCCCGAAATGTTATAGGATCGTGAGAGGCGAGACAAACGTCTCAATAATCACCAAGGGTCGTTGCCTGAAACGTTACCTTCATTGTCCTCTCTGCGGTACGATGACCAGGAGGCCCGTTGGGAATTGCTCTCCATAGCTGTTCTTTCGGGATGGCCGTGTCGAGCATTTCTCTTTCGTGACGTTTCGCCTCCCACAGCTCTCTCGACCGAACAGCTGTGGAGAGCGATGTTTTCTACATCGAGCCGTGACAGACCTATATCAGTTCAGCAGTAATTGTTCGGTTATTGTTAAATATATATTTATGTTTAACGCCCCCGTGTTACTGACGGTTGTGTTGACTTGTAATGACTCTCTGCGACGCGTTAATTAGATAATGACTTTGACGAGCAAATGAAAGCTGGCGTTCCAAAGCTGCCATTGTTTGTAAAAACCGGTGCGGGCCACGTGTCTGCCCCCCCTGCCCCCCCTCCACCGTCAGGTGTCATCTCAAACAGGTGACACGAGAGCCACTGAGTTCACCTGAGCCATTCAGCGCACACCCGGCGCGTGTGTGCGCGTGTGTGTGGGGAGCGGTGGCTCAGCGGTTAGCGCACTGGGCCACAAACCCGGCAACCTGAGTTCGATTCCCGCTCACGGTCAACACCAGTGACGATTTACTGAACCGATCCGGAGTCTCCCTTAGGTCGACTCAGCCCCAAATCAGTAGGTGGTGAGGAGGTTAAACATAGCCACTAGGGTAACAAAAGCGGCCGGGACGTTTCGTTGGCCACCCAGCCGCTCGTGTGCCGTGCTGTTAAGGCTGCACGGGGAATCTTTGTGTCTGCGTGTGGTGTGAAACAGCACTGGGTGTATGTGTTTGTCACCTTGACAAATATATGCAATCGGAGACCAGACGAAGGGCGGGGGCCGCGGATGTCGAACCGTGTCAGTTGGAGCCCTGGTTCCTTGACTCAGCGCAGCAAATGCACCCACGTGGCGGAAGGATTCCGCGAGCGACTCGCGTTGCTTCCAAGTTCCGGGACAAACGGAACCACCATCGTGGAACCTGGTGGGAAGAGATTGTGGTCGCGTAGCGAGTAACGCTGCTGCCTCACAGCTGGACGTCACGGTTGGATTCCCGGCTCGGGTGCCTTTCTGTGCGGAGTTTGCATGCTTTCCCCGTGTCCGCGTGGGTTTTCGATGGGTACTTCGGTTTCGTCCCACAGTCAAAAAAACATGCCGCTGCATAGGTAAATCCAATCAACCTATCCAGGAGCATGCTTTTGGACTGTGGGAGGAAACCGGAGTACCCGGCGAAAACCCACGCGGACACAGAGAGCATGCAAACTCCACACAAAAAGGCACCCGAGCCGAGAGATTCGAACCCGGGACCTTCTTGCTGTGAGGCGACAGCGCTAACCACTGGGCCACCGCGCCGCCCGGGAACAAAATTGCGTTTTTCTAGAATTTCTCTGCGAGGCGCAGAAGTGACTCCTGCACGGTTCCCAGCCGCCTCCCATGACCCAGTGCACATGTGTGAGCACGGTTCCTCGAGATGAGAACCCGCTCTCTGTTTTGAAGGAAACAACGATGCAAAGGAGAAATCTCGCACAGGATATGCATTCATCTTCAGACAGACCAGCGGCGGTAATGAGTGATTAGCGAGAATGAGATTTTATCAGAGGAAATTAGAGGCTTAAGTGGGTTGTACTTTCTCAGAAGCGCCGGTTGTATGGGCCCCGTTTCTGATTTACTGGTTCTTTCATACAGCGTTTGACAAAAAAACACCCCACACAATAGCCGCAGGGTTACAGTTATTTTGTTAATGTTGTCAGCAATTCTACAGCATCCGGCGGGTAGCTGAGTTACACCAGAGTACACGTGTTGTATTGGGGTAGCTGAGTGCGGTACCGCTCGTTACACCAGAGTACACGTGTTGTAT
>JAZEWT010000028.1:9246208-9256582 GCA_036362905.1 Mordacia mordax
GGAGACCCTACCAGGGGTGTAAAGCCCCCGACAACATAGCTCCTCGGATCATTCGGGCACACAAACCCCTCCACCACTGTAAGGTTGCGGTTCAAGGAGGGGCTCTTATAGCCGTCACCGTAAAAACACACACACACGGAGCACGCTACGGGTGGAGGCGACAAACTCGTAAATGGGTATCGGGATCGATAACGGATCCATATGACTCGAAATAGTTTCTATGGCGCCATAGTTTTGACTTAATTTGGCCGAGAGGCTGCTCTTAGCGCGGGAATGGATGATGGGTGCGAGGAGAGCCATTATTTACAGAGGCCATGTTCAGAAAGGGTCCAGCTGCAGATTCATCAGCGGCGGCTCTGCGGTTTCATGTTCCCGAGCGTTTCCCGAGACGACGAGGCGAGCGTTATTTGAGTGGCCCTGTTCCAGCGGCCTTGTTCCAGCGGCCTTGTTCCAGCAGAGCCGTTCTCTCCCAAACGACTCCAAACGCAGACATCTACAGTCGTCAACGAAAAGCAAAAGCCAAGTTGGAAAGTAACTCAAATTGTAAGTTTGGAATCAAATAAAAGCGCGTGCATATCCTGAGCACAAATCGCATTTGAAATCCAGTGATTCATAGTTGGAAGCCTCTCAATCCAAGGGCGATGTTTTGATCATGCACCAACACGAGAGAGTGCATGTGCACAGCACAGCCTAGACCTTGGTGCAAACACAACGTCTGGCATGTTGGTCGCTGCTTTAAAATAAATAGTGGTGACGAAATAGAACAATTAGATTGTAGAGAGCCTCATAATATCTGAAAACGTTTGTGAGCATTTTTGTTTCATGAAGTTACTCGATTCCGAAAATGTATATTCAACTGTACTACAACAAGTGGGTTGTGATGAAACTCGCGAATTGGATCGTGTCTAATTGTGCAATTAGCGACATCGAAACATGTTCTGGGTGCAAACTTGAACCAACTGTGTGGCACGGTGGAGCAGTGGCAGCACTGCCGCCTCATAAACAAAAAAAACCTGGGTTCGATTCCCGCCCAGTTTGCACATTCCCTTTGTGTCCGCGTGAGTTTTCGCCAGGTACTCTAGAAGCCTCCCACAGTCCAACAACATGCGGCCGAGGTTAATGGCCTGCTGGCAAAACTGCCCCAGTAGCCCTGCGACGAACTGGCATCGCATATATTGCTGCATTCCTGCCTTGCGCCCTTTGTCTGCTGGGATAGGCTCCAGCCTCTCATAACCCTGTACAGGATTAAGCGGAGACTGATGATGAATTAATAAAACCCCACTGCTCCCACACAGCAGGATAAATGTAAAAGCAGCGGTCTGATGATTGGCAGATCGCTTCTGGTGGTGTGAAGTGTGAGTTATTGCCACCTCTTCCAATACATCTGGCCATCGTGGAAGAGTAGGCAAAATACCGCTGTAGAAAAGGGTTTCCACAGAACTCCCTCTAGTTGGGGGCCCATTTTCCGGCAGCAACACAAGCAACCAAGTACATTGGAAGCATTTTAACCTTTTGAAAATCATCTCATTCCTTCCTCCAACGTCACGAACATGCATTATAATAACGTGCTTACCCAAAGTAACTGAGTTGTTAGCCGTGAGTACAAACATCACGTTTTCGAGAGCAATACAAACAAACTATGCTTTGTATGGTGTGGGTCTCGAATCCCCGACGGATTGGGACAGTGCACAGGCCTTGATCATGATCATTATAATCAATACCAGGGTGGCACGGTGGCCCAGTGGGTAGCGCTGTCGCCTCCTCACAGCAAAAAGGCCCCGGGTTCGAATCTCGGCTCGGGTGCCTTTCTGTATGGAGTTTGCGAGTTCTCTCCCCGTGTCCGTGTGGTTTTTTGCCGAGCACTCCGGTTTCCTCCCACTGTCCAAAAAATATGCTGTTGCATCGGTTAATTCGCTTGCAGATTAAATTTCCCTGCAGATTAAATTTCCCGCAGCGCCCGGTGATGGACTGGCGTGCCATCGTGGGTGTATCCCTGCCTTGCGCCATGTGTCTGCCGGGATAGGCTCCTGCTCACCGCGACCCTGTACAGGACTAAACGGTTTCTGACAATGAGATGAGATAAGAGATAATCAATACCCGCTTAATCCTATCTCGGCAGACAGAGGGCGCAAGGCGGGGCTATACCCGGGATGTGATGCTAGTAATTCGCAGCACAGGCTTTGATGAGCAATTGAAATGGTTTGGCGTCTCTTCTACAAACGGTGCTTATTATAACAACTACACCCGACGTTCGTCATTATCAGCTCTGTAAACTCCACTGCTGTACAATAATAATGTTTTACATTGGTATGAGTTGGGGGGGAGTATGGGGGAGGCAGCCATGCTAACAGCTTGCGTCAACCCGCCAGACAGTGAGAATATTCTGATTGGGATCGGCTAATTAATCAGTGGTAATTAGTGCTGTTTTGTTTGTTGTGGGAGGAAATCGGAAAACACGGAGGAAACCCACACAGAACATGGGAAGGACACACAAAGTCCACACAGAAATGTGCCCCGGGCGGGGAGTAAGGAAGTTAAAACATATGAGGGCGCCGGGGGCCAATTTATTCAGAGCAATTAACCTAGGCAGCTTGTTTTTGGACTATGGGAGGAAACCGGAGTATCTGTGGAAAACTAACGCGGTTAAAGGGACAGGGGGCACGCGGAAAGCATGCAAACTACACCGTATCAAGGAATCGAACCCAGGCGATTCTTTCCGTGAAGAGGCAGTGCCATCCTGGCGTGTTATTGCCACTTAAGGATTGATCCCAAGGTGACTGATGGTAATGCACTCGACTGCAACCAACGGCATCGCGAGCTCATTACGTCTCGCTCGCCTTGCCCCGAATCACATGTTAACAATTCACTTAAAGCACTTATTCACACGTGGATTACGGCTGGGGTTCGTTGAGGCCCCGCCGACTCGCGCCGCCTGTTTTTCCCACACGCTGAGAGACTTAACTGCGGCGCCTAGGTGATGCTCGCGTTCTCGATGCATTCCTCTGCGTGAGTGGCCCAGTGTCGCATTGCATCGCTGTTGGTGAGCGAGAGCCTTCTCTGAAAACCACTCATTGCTCTGCAAGGCAAGTCCTGGTGACTGATGTGTCGGGGGGGGGGCGGTGTTGGTTTTGCTCACGCTTACCGATGACAACAGAGCGTCAGTGGGATTTTTCTTTAAATATTCAGTCTGGCTGAAGAAACGGCTTCTCGGTGCATTGGTAACGTCTGCGCCTCACGGAAAGTCCTACCCGAGGCGGTTCGATCCCCACCACCACGGGCACGTTTCTGTGTGGAGTTCGTGTGTTTTCTCCCCCTCTTACGCGTGGGTATCCTCCGGGCACTCGGATTTCCGCCCACAACTAAAATCTAATTATTTAATTGGACAATAATATAAGAGATAGGACGCAGTGTTATTGTAAACAGGGTATTAACATAAAGACGCTGAATATTACATTGCGTGTACAGTAAACTGAAGCGTCTTTTTTGGAAATGCGCGCTTATTAGTGCAGTAATTACTGCGCTGTTTATCTATTTTACCGTACGATAGATATACCGAGCAGTAATTGTTTAGTCAGCGTTTTAATCTTGTCTCCGGACTAACCGGCCGCCGTCCTGATTCATCCGGATTGGCCCGTTGCCCCTTAATGGTGGCGGATATTCGAGCAGAATCTTGCCGCATGATGACCTTTGAGATGCCAAGCTCCTTTCGTCGGAGGGTCTGCAGATCGTTATTTGTCTGGAACGTCTCTCCAAAGCCTTTCACTGGGTGCCAGACTCCAGACCTGTTCACCAAGGGAAACCCTAGCCGTAGTGCAACTCTACAGGTGACTCAGCTCTGGGAGTTCACTGGAGCACGCAAAACGCTGAGACCACGATTCGGTGAGAGTCTATGGAGGGGAGGAGGGCTCCAAAGTTCACATTCTGATGCGCGCTCCAGCTTATTGCTGATGTCAGGACGTCAGTCTGCAGCATTCGACCTGGTGACGTGAGGCATGACGTAAGTACCTATCACGTAACCCGGGGCACTGTGGGCAGCATCACACGACCTCCAGATTACGCCCGGATGAGGCGCTATTTATTTATTTATTTCCAAGGCATGTTTTTTATTTCTCCGTGAAATTGCACTCAAATGGCTTCAAGCAGTGGTCGGAAATGGCGTCGCGTTATCCTGCGGATATATCTCTGTCCGTTTTTAAAACTGGGTTTCGCCAAAATCAAAAGTGTGATTTTTCATTGCGGAGAGGTAACTAAAACAATGTGTGCATCCAGGCACAAATGTGCGCTTTTCAGTCGCTTGCAATCTGCTGTGGGAAATTATTATAAACGTGCCTGTGCCTCTAAGAGATTGAAATATTCACCCTGCCTCCCCACGCCCGTCCCCCGCCCCGTTAATCAGAGAAACAAGAAAAAAAATGCTCAAGAAAGTAGGGAGAGTTTTATGCACTGGGATATGACACTGAGACAGGATTAGAACACACGTCTACATTTATTATCGTTATCTGCTTAATCTTCCACAGAGTCGTGGTGAGCCGGAGCCTATCCCGGCAGGTACAGAGCTGAAGGCAAGGGCTATACACCGGATCGGACTCTAGTCCATCACAGGGCACCGGGGAGAATTTAGTGAGGCCGATTAACCCGGCCAACGTGGCTTTGGACTGTGGGATTAGACCGAAATACTGGAGAAAACCCACGCCGACACGGAGGGAGAGTGAGTCGTTTCCTTCAAGGTGACCTCTCCAGACAGCGCAATGCACTGTGTCTGCCAGCTTCTCTCAACGATTATATTTCACGACTGGTGTAGCTGACATCCTCGCACTACCATAGCTTACATCCCACCAATGTTAGATCTGACATCCCACCAGAGTTAGATCTGACATCCCGCCAGTGTTAGATCTGACATCCCACCAGTGTTACAGCTGATATCCCACCAGTGTTACAGCTGACATCCCACCAGTGTTAGATCTGACATCTAACCAGTGTTAGATCTGACATCCCACCAGTGTTAGATCTGACATCTCACCAGTGTTAGATCTGACATCCCACCAGTGTTAGATCTGACATCTCACCAGTGTTAGATCTGACATCTCACCAGTGTTAGATGCGACATCCCACCAGTGTTAGATCTGACATCCCACCAGTGTTAGATCTGACATCCCACCAGTGCCACCGGCTTTCTCCCCGGATTCACGAGGCTCCAACAAAAACATCCTGGCTGTGACAGCGCCTCGGGGCTGTACTCGCTTAAACTCACAGCCTTCTCGCTCGCGTTTTCATTTCGTTCGTAAACGTCAAGTTGTTGTTGTTGTTGTTGGTTGTTTTTCAAAAATCCCTTTCTTCTCTCCCACCGCCGCTCTCTGCACGCTAAATCAGACTCGTTAAAGAGCTCGCCCGCACCTTGGTCGATCGCGGTACGCAAACGACATCGCGTTACTTAGACCCGCACGGTTCGCGTTTCACGGAGCGAGGCGCGCCGTATTTTTAATCACCCATCGACCAGACGCCGCGGCTTCTCGAAATTTTTCATTAGCGCGATCGATGGAACAACATGAGGAACAACTCTATGTGCTAATGGGCCTACAAGTCACTCGCCAGAGGCATGACGGCATGGCAGAGACCGACGATCCCGCAGGGAAATATGATTTCCAGAAAACCGTGCGGTTCGGATTCAGCAATTTTAAAAATAAAATGAAAACAAAATGAAGGGAAGTAAGTCGGTTGGGCCGGACGTATCGCTACACGGCAAGATAATGATGATGATGATGTTGATGATGATGATGGGCCAGACTGGTGAAGGAGTGGTAGTAGAACAATGACTTTCTTTAATTTGTTCAAATCAATATTCTGCGATTTTCTGCAGATGGTGGGTTTGTTAAATGTCGCTGCTGCCTCACAGCAGAAAGGTTCCGGGTTTGATTCCCAGCTCATATATAAGTTATATTATTGTTTAAGGGGCGGCACGGTGGCCCAGTGGGTAGCGCTGTCGCCTCACAGCAAGAAGTCCCAGGTTCGAATCTCGACTCGGTGCCTTTCTGTCTGGAGTTTGCACGCTCTCCCCGTGTCGGGGGTTGGTTTTATCTGAGTACTCCGGTCTTCTTCCACATTCCATAGCCAAGCTGCCTAGGTTCATTGTCTTGACTAAATTATCCCCGGTGCTTTGAGATGTTGCAACTTGCTTACCCCTCCCCGCTGGACAACTGTTAAAATAACCAGAGATAAACGGTTCCGTCCTGCTTCATGCAACGTAGGAAATGAATTAAACTGAGTGGGACTTGGGCAGGACGCACTGCCAGACAGGATGATGCAGTTGGCCAATGGGCGAGTCTGCTGGTGGAATAGCAGTGACAGGAGAGCGAGAACGTCCCAGATGACAGCCGCATGACAATGTGTACTGGTTACACACATTCAGGCGGAGCGGTGGCGCAGTGGGTTGCGCTGTCGCCTCACAGCAAGGAGGGCCTGGTTTCGATTCCTGGTTCGGGTGCCTTAGTGTGTGGAGTTTGCCTGTTCTCACTCCCCGTGTCCACGTGGCATTTCGCCTGGTACTCAGGTTTCCTCCCACCGTCCAAAGGCACGCTGCTGTCTCGGTTAATTTACCTGTACTGGCGTCAAATCCTGGGTGTTAACCCGCCTTGCGCCCTCTGTCAGCCAGGATAGGCTCTGCCCCCCCCCCACGACCCTTTACAGGATTTATCGCGTATTGATAATGAATGAATATACATTCAGTTAATGCTGCTTTTACAATTGTTACGTGATGGTTTTAATCTAGGTTTTTTTTCAGTTGAGACTTACATGTAATGTACATTTAATCAATCCTACGTGTAAGGTATTATTCTCAATCAGCCCTCATGTGGATCTGATTAAACTGATGGAAAAAATGAAATTATGCTCTTAAACATTTTCGTAGTAGACGGTAACATTTGTGTCAAAAGTATTCTTATTTTTCACAATCCATTCGTGCCCCAAAGCAGTCTTACAGCATCATAACCTTATTTGTAATTTGTGCTCCAGTTATTCAGAAATAGTTTTACCCCCCTTGAGATTCACGCACAGAGACGTCTGTAAACCCGGGCAACAAGCTTGCAAGGGATTGCAATTACACTTTATATTTGATTTAAAAATTGCCAGTGATTATCAAATTTGGAAAATGTGACGCATGACATAAGGAGACACTGGCTTATTCTTGAAAATGGGATATCATGATCTTTGTTTCATATTCCACTGAGCATCCTTACTCATTGCTTGTCAGCAATATTGAGTAGGAGTATGATTTCTGTCTGTTATTAAGCCCACACACAGTCCTTCAGCAATGCACCAGATTCGTTAAATACTCCATGCTGACCACATTTGCGCGGATAAACAACCATATACTGCAGTGACAGACGCAGGCTCTGTATGCGCTGGCGAGACTCGCTAAGCAAGAGTCACTATTTCAAGGACAACCAACGCCCAATGTCTCTGGCTGTGGCGGCTGATAAAATAAAACAAGAGTACAATTTGTAACACGCGTAAAGTCCACGCCTGGTCATAGATACGGAGACGAGGAAGATAGCCATGCAGTCAGCCAGCGCCAACATTTGCCACTCACTGTGTCATATATATTGTGATGTTATCGACCAATTAATTGTTGACCTTTTTTAAAATTTCTTGGTAGGAGAAAATTAAACAGAAGAGAGGGAGAACACACAAACTCCACACAAGAAGGCACCTTATGGGGGGAGTCGAACCGCCTAGGGCTAGGTGGGAATGTGATAGCATTACTTCTCTACAAAGTAAAACAAAACTACATTATACTTAATCCCACTTCATCAATACAAGCCAGCCAACTCGGTGAAGTGTGCCATTCCGGAGTGCATAGGTACTGCTCGCTAACAGCACGTGCCCGAACAGTTGGCTAACGTTATACGGGGGATGTTTGTATTTTATCTTTACTATCTGGAGTGATTTTTTTTTTAATGGAGATAAAGTGAAATCTTAAACTAATGTCGACTCAAGAAATGTTTTGCAACGCTTACCAAGCGCTTACCACGCACACCCGTGCCACTGTGATATGAGTTCTTTGCGTTACTCGAGTGGCACGAAATGAAGTAGGCACACGTTTTCATGGGGCGGCACGGTGGCCCAGTAGCCCAGTGGGTAGCGCTGTCGCCTCCTCACAGCAAGAAGGTCCCGGGTTCGAATCTCGGCTCGGGTGCTGCTTTCTGTGTCGAGTTTGCATGCTCTCCCCGTGTCCGCGTGGGTTTTCGCCGGGCACTCCGGTTTTCTCCCACAGTCCAAAAAAACATGCTGCTGCATAGGTTAATTGACTCGCAGGCTAAATCGCCCGCAGTGCCCGGTGATGGACTGGCGTCCCATCGTCGGTATATCCCTGCCTTGCGCCCTGTGTCTGCCGGGATAGGCCCCGCTCAACGCGACCCTGTACAGGACTGAGCGGTTTCTGACAATGAGATGAAACAGGTTATTTATTATTATAAATTTTATTTTTTGGTTGAGTTGGCTCGGCGGCTGAACCTGTGGAGCAAAGCGACCTTGGAGGTTATTCTCTGTCCACTGGAGTGGAATTCCGATGTGGACAGAACAGACACTGCTCTCTTAGTTGATGGTTTACCGTCTTTCTTAAGCACTCTATGTTGTAACTGCATGAGATTGAGGCATTCAAGGCAGATCGTTGTCCCTTTATCAATTGTACGGATGAAGGTTTGCACGGCGCGATGCACGATTGTTGCTCTCTAAAGCTGTTCTTTCGGGATAGCCGTGTCGAGCGCTTCCCCCTCCCTCTCCTTCGCAACGTTGCGCCTCTAACGTTGAGTCCCCAACATTGGAGGAAGCCTCGAGGGCGGGGAGAGAAATGTTGCTATGGAGGGAGGGGGAGCGCTCGACACGGCTATCTATGGAACGCAATAATCGATGATAATGATGCTAAAACAAAATCATCCATCACCCAAAGTTTGGAAGGTCGTAGGCTGATAAACCACTGCTTTGCACCATCACACAACTCCTGGTTCCATCGACTGTACTATCGGACTGGCGCATACACAGTTCCGATGTTTTGTCAGTTGCTGCTCAAAATGTCCATGCAAACGAGAGACTAAACAAACACAGAACATCACCAAATAATTACGCACGAAGCCAAAGCGATTCCCTTGATGTCATTCCAGTTTGAAATCAACGTTGGCACATATCACTAAAAGAGCGTGATTAAGACATCTAAACAACTGCTGTGTTTCCTTTGGTATGAAGTCAACCCAAAGTAATTTCCTGCTCAAATGAGTACGGACGCTCGTCTGTTTATAGTCCTGAGCCAGCGGCAGAATTTCCACATTGCTATGACCTATCCACAGGGCAGCTACTGTTGAAACTTCATTGGCCACACGGTTATATCGGAGCACATTTTGCAGACGCGTCCGCTCGATTCAAGCAAATTCTGGACCGGTTTTGAGATTCAGTGTCTCGGCAGCAGTCAGGATTGCTTAAACTCATCTCATCTCATCTCATTATCTGAAACCGCTTAATCCTATATAGGGTCACGGTGAGCCGGAGCCTATCCCGGAAACACAGGGCGTAAGGCAGGAATACACCCGACGACGGGACGCCAGTCCATCGCCGGGCATTGCTGGGCATTGCAGGACAATTATAGTCTGCGAGCCAATCAATCTATCCAGGAGCATGCTTTTGGACTGTGGGAGGAAACCGGAGTACCCGGTGAAAACCCACGCCGACACGGGGAGAGCATGCAAACTCCACACAGAAAGGCACCCGAGCCGAGAGATTCGAACCCGGGACCTTCTTGCTGTGAGGCGTCAGCGCTAACCACTGCGCCACAGCGCCGCCCTTGCTTAAACTAATGCTGGTTATTTACCGGATTGCAATTAGCAAAGAAAGAACCTTCTCGATCAAACGTGGCCCTCATTTCTCGGAGACTGTTTTACTGCTGAAGCGTGACGATTGCTCTAACGTGGGAGGTGCAACTTCGTAATCCGAGGGTCACGAAGCGCTGCACAGAGATGCGGAGAGGAAGGATCGTCAACAACAACGGCACCAGAGCGGAAAATCAGCAACAATCAACGTTTTTTGTGTTGTTTTAATAAACACGTCGTTGCAGACTAACATGTAAAATATGATCATGGAGAAGAGGGGGCAGCGCGCGACAGAGTTATGCCAAAAGAGCACCTCTTGAGAGCGATGCTCTTGCCGTCGCCTGTCTCTCTACGCCTGTTTCCCGCTCCCGCTCCCCTTGTTCCACCATTTCTGGGTTCACCGCGGCCACTGTCAGGCCTTATTCTCACAACGTCTCTGAACCGCGACGGAGTTCTTTTGAAATCAACCAGAGTCGAGGAGTCAGAGCGCGGCAGGATGGCGGAGCGGTAACATCTGTGT
>JAZEWT010000028.1:9297642-9312831 GCA_036362905.1 Mordacia mordax
TCGTACAGATTGGCCTCTTATACAGCTTACACCCCCCCCCCCCGCTGGACAACTGTCAAAAACAGCGTGGCGGTTCTTCCAGCTTCAACACACAGAGTGACGGAGTGACTCATTCCGTCTCGGGACGCCTCGAGTAGCGACGCGATGACGCGGGCGACTCTTTTCTTTATCAGGGCCGAAAAATGAAATCAAACGCTGGCTTTGATCTTGTCCGAGCACCGTTTATAAGTTGTCTTCTCCTGCCAGAGTTTAGAATGTGCGCTCAACTGCTGCTGCTGCGGTCGCCTGCGGGCAAGAGAGAGGAGTATCCTTGAAAAACAAACATCCCTCCGCGCATCGCTTGCCGCTGTGTGTGTGTGTTTTCTTTAAATCGAGGAGTCTGCGCCACAAGAGAAAGCTTTGTTTAAAAAAATCACAATATTGTATTTATTTCTGCGGCAAGGGCCCATGGAGCTGTACGGGTTGAGTTTCACGGGCGTCCAGAGGCGACGGTACAGATGCTGTGCAGTACTCGGGATGAGTTACAGTGGGTATCCTGTGCGAGTTACATTTGCTCTACATGGGTAAGCGGTCAAAAATGTATAAAAATACAAAAGAATGACTGCATTCTAGGCGGCACGGTGGCGAGGTGGGTAGCGTTACCGCCTCACAGCAAGGTTCGATTCTCGGCTCGGGTGCCTTTCCGTGTCGAGTTTGTATGTGTCCCCGTGTCTGTGTTTTCGCCAGGAACTCCCGTTTTTTCTTACAGTCCAAAAACTGCGATGGACCGGCGTCTCATCCAGGGTATAGCCCGGCCTTGCGCGATGTGTCTGCCGAGATAGGCTCTGGTCCACCGTGACCCGGTGCAGGATTAAGCAGGAACTGAAAATGACGGTGTTTACATTTTGTTACGAATTAAAATAAAGGAATGATTATTTTTTGTAAAGATAATAAAGCGAACGCGATCAGTAAATGCGTTCTACGCACACTCAGGCTCCACGCATCTCCACCGCTCACTTACAACAGCGACGTTTACGAGTAGCTCGAGATTCAGGAGTGAATTGAGGTTTGTATTTCTGATGATTGCTTCGAAAAGCTGCTCTCTCGGGACAGCCGCGTCGATCGCTCCTTCTCCTTTCCCTCCATCGTGACGTTTCGCCTCACACGTCAGAGGCATCCTCAGGCGCAGTCGCGAGGAGAGGAGAGGGAGCGATCGACGCGGCTGTCCCGAGAGAGCAGCTTTCCAAGCAATCATCATGCATCGAGCCGTGAAAACCCATATCATTACATTTGTATTTCTGTATGCTGTCACGACTGGATGTATTTTTAATTGCTCTCAAGAGCTGAGGATTCGGGATGGATGTGCCGAGCGCTCCTCCTCTCTCGGAGGATGCAAATTACAATCAAAACACAAAGCACAGCTATATTGTTTTACGAATGGGATATGAGGAACACTGGACACGACTATCTCGAAAGGGTAGTTTTTAGGAGCAATTTTCAAAGGATACTTCTCACAGCTGTAAATATATATATAGATACACTTTATTGTCATCCTATTTGTATACAATTACAGTTTATAAAGGAACGTAATTACGTTTCCCATAGTCCTCGGTGCAAAAACCAAACAAGGCTGAATAAATATTCAACAGGGTAGGGCAAACACGCAGACAGCATAGACTACATGTAATCCAGTGAAGTGGCCAGTGCAGGTAGGCATCAGTGTGCTTGGGGGTTGGAGCGTCTGTGTGCTGCTCGTTATGATGAAGAGGGGCGACGTGGCTTGGTATTGAGGAGCCTGATGGCTTGGGGGAAGAAACTGCTGCAGAGTCTGGCGGATCTGTGCCAGGATGCTGCGGCACCTTTCGCCAGCTGGCAGGCGGATAAAGAGTCCATGGGAGGGGGAGGGAAGAGGTCATTCACGATGCCGGAGCCCTTGTGTTCTCAATTCTCCCCCCTAACTCGACCGTGATTCCAGATTGAGGCGACAGCCACGTGGAGGCCTCTCCGTTGGTACTTTGCGAGTCAACTCGGGCTGTGCGGACGAGCGAGAGACGTGCGAGCCGCGATGATTCTCTCCGCGTCTCGGTGATTATTCTCATTGGGCCGAGGCTGAGATCGCCGCCACCGCCACTGCCACCGCCGCCGCCACCGCCACTGCCACCGCCACCGCCACTGCCACCGCCACTGCCACCGCCGCCGCCGCCACCCCGGTTTTTTTTTTACTCAGAATCGTAGCCGGTTGTAACGATTCAGTTTTTTTTCTCTCGCCACACACAAAGCGTTTAAAATCTGTAAAACAATAACCAGCGCGGCGAAATATAACCTCGCGTTTGTGACGGACACCGCCCCCCAAAATTACTTATATATTTATACGAGCAAAGAACACATTTTCCTTCAACGGAAAATAACAGACAGCTGTGATTTACATTTCTCAATCCTCTCGTCGGAGCGCTGAACGAATTTCGCTTCTTTTGGAATTAAATGCGGAGATAGTACATATGGTGGTTTATCTTAGTTTATAGAATCGAAATAATATTTGTACAAAAGCATTAGATTAATTAGGGCACACATCGAAGAGTTAGAGCAATATGTCGCGATTTGTTAAATGTCTTCCTGACATCTGTCATTTCAATGCAGTTAAATGTTTACTGCAGAGAATAACCCCGTGTGGTCAGTGACCCAATGTATTTTAGTGGCAATGGGCCCTATCCACGAACAATGACTGGGATCCAGGGAATCCCAGCCAGCAGTGAATCTGAAATAACTCTTAAACGTCTAGGTGTTGTGGCAATGAAACGTGTGCTTATAAGGGAGTCGAATCCGGTAGCTGAAGTGCGGACCTGTTTTTAACAGTTGTCCAGCGGGGATGGGTAGTAAGTTGCAACATATTAGGGCACGAGGGGCAATTTTAGTGAGGACAATTAACTTAGGCAGCATTGTCGTTGGACTGTGGGAGGAAACCAGAGAACCGGGCGAACACCCACGTGGACACGGGGAGAACATACACACTTCACACAGAAAGGCACCCGAGCCGAGAATCAAACCCGCGACCATCTCGCTGTGAGGCTGTGTCGCGACTCACCGCTACGTCACCGTGCCTCTAAGAGTCTAAGTAAATGTCACGCGCGGCGTCACTGCCCCTGTCGGTGTTTGGGACTGCGCGTCATAGCTACGTCATCGTCGATGGCTCGTCAGCAAAGTCGATGTCAACATCTGCTGCGCGACCGCTGGGCAAACGCGTAAAGGCCATGGTACACACTGAGCCTTCCTTGAAGTGTCAGCCAGAGAATCGCGAGTGCGCCCTTCAACGCTGCACAACAGCGAGCTGCAATCGAATCCAGAACCACGTTCCCCCCACACGTCGACAGAGGGCGGCTTTTAAGCGTTTACAAGCCAAATGTTTACTTTGCTGAAGATGTATTTTTATTCACGAAAATCCAGTAAATTGTGTTGGCACATGGTAGGGTGACTGTATTCACCATTACCACAACACCTCTCTCTGTGTCCTCTCTTCCAATGCTCCTCCGCTTTTGAATTCCCTTGCGCCACTCCTGTCCGCTAAATATATATAATGGGCAAGCGTTTCTTTATCTTTGAATAACCGCACTGAGAGCACCGGTTTAGAATTCTTGATAAGCGTAAAATAAACGCAGCTTTTATCTGCACAGGACCAAGCCCTTTATGTCCTATTTCAGCTATACTTTGGACTTATCGATTACGCTTCTCAAACGTTATAATTTAGTTTTAAATTCTTACTTTTTGCACTCGTACTGCCTTCACAGTGATGTCAGAAGAACGTGTTACTTGCTTGGAACAATGTCACCCGCAGGGTGGCTACTGTGATAGTATTTATAATAATAGCCTTATTCAATTCAGGCTTCCTGTGACTTTAAATGTTGCTCATTAGAGCTTCGAGTGCTGTTTGTTGCTGGCCACTTGGCGTTGCTGTGCTATGCATTCCCATCCCTATCGGCTTTGCATCGTATTTTCAAAGACGGTTTTATAATTTTGAGCGATCTGTTGTTCCGTCAGCGAGTTAGGTTTTATATAAGCTGGAAGTGACAGTTCCGCTATGTTGATCATTTTAATAGTTGTCCAGCGGAGAGGGGCAAGCAAGTTATGCCATCTGATCTTAAGGCTCTGGGGGTAATTTAGTCAAGTCAGTTAAGCTAGGCATGAATGGATGACCGCCTTCCAATACATTAAAAAAATAACTCCAATACAGCCAAGCGCTGACACAATCTATCTGGCTCCCACACGCGAGCTGATGTCAGACAGATTAAAAGCGCACGGCATTTTGATTTTAATTTCTGAAGCTGTTACAATCCATCGCTAGCAGTTAAAATCAATGGCGTATGAACATCTCGAGGAGGCCCCGCGTGAGCTTGACGACCCTATCGTTTGTTAAGTGACTAATTGTTTTCTCAATATACTCTGAACCGTTTTTAATCGTTGAGCCACCACCAGACCCCATGCAAGCTGTGTGGTTCTCTGTATATAAATGTGATATCGGCCGATTCATGAGTGTTATGGGAGACGTGACTGGGTCACCTGGTGATAACCCCCCACACATGGGCGGGGGGAGGAGCACTGTATCCCATACAGGCGGTGACCAGGTGGAGCCCACTTTGCTGTTACTGCCTTCTCTGACCGAGTCACGCCAGGGCTCCTCGATGCTCACGAAAATGTAGTTTCGTGATCCATCAACCATCGCTGCTGACTCCACAGCGCTGGATCACAGGCCACGCACACGAAGGGTATTGGGCCTATAGGCGGACTTCCCCACGGAGTAGGTAGGCTGGGAATATTACCGCCCTCGAGCAAAAGCAATCGAGGGCAGAAACTGAAACGTTGTTCTTGCCGCTACGGCGCCAGCAGGTGAGCAAACAGAGTGAACAGCCCTGGGAACGTGGGCGGTTGCAGGTGATGGCGTTGGTGGCAGCTGTGCACAGGTAAACACTCTGTGCAAAGAAAACACGCCGCTCAATGAGAAGGACACTGTATTTAGCAAACAAGGGTTCTGTGCGTGTGAGCAAGGATTAGAAGCAGGCACGCCAACTCGCCCACATTGTGCGAGTTCCACGCCCCCTGCTCGGCGGGATGTGCCGCCGTCAAGTGTGCTTCGTTATTGGACTTTGTCTGGAATTACCCACTTAATAATAATAATTTTACAATTATAACGCGCACATTTATAACGCGATTAGAGCACAGCGGAGAAGCAGGCAGCTTGCCGGCGCCACATACTGCTTCCTATAAATTAGGATGTCCACACAGAATGGTGCCCAAGGTGGGGATCGTACCTGCTAGGGCAAGACCCGTTCTTTCTGTGAGGCGCGGTTGTTACCACTGCGCCACCCTGCTGCTCATGATTAAACTGATTATGATTCGCTCTTGCTACTGCTTTCGCTGTATTGCGCCAGCATAATTAACACGAAAGCGCAACGCATTCGTCAACAACGCCATTATTTTCTGTGCGCTTAATTGTTATTGGGCATTTGCATTACGCGCTACCGTGTGATTAAGAGTGCAAAAATGAAAGACAAATGTTTGAACACGTCCACTCAACCAAGGGCGCACATCTTGTTTGTCGTGACGGTCAGTTCCAGATAAAATAACCGGGCAGAACGTCACAAACTGGTCATGACCCCCACTCCCTGCTCGATTCCCCCCTCTTCTTGCGGGAGTGGCGGGTGGTGCAGAGTGTCATCCACACCTCACAGAAAGATCTGCCAGAGGCGGATCAACCCTTGCCTCGAGGGCCTTTCTGTGTGGAGTCTGTGCGTTCTCTCCCTCGTGTCACGTGAGTCTCCTCCGGGATCTCCGTTTTCCTCTCATAGATTCAAATAAAGCACTCCTTGTTTTATTGGCCGATGACGTCGAAATGTACAGGAACACGAGGTCTGGGAAATGTTGGCGCCAGCTGGCTGTATGGCTGCCTTCCCCCTCCCCACCGCTCTGCCGTTTGTTCGCACCTCTGCCGTCACGTCCTGTTCAACAGGAGTGGAATTTGCTCGGCGAGTTATACATTGTAATATTATTATATATATAACAGCAGGAGATATCGGTATAGTGATGTGTCAAAACACGAGGACATTTTTACATCGGCCAAAAAGCAATTAACTGTTTTCAATTGACTTTTATTGATATTTTATGATTCTTCAGGGGCCAGGCACAACGTGGCGCCAGGACCTCACCCGATGTCTCCATGCCGTGCATGGTTGCACTAAACAAACGCATATTCATTAAAACAGCGCTCTGTAGAAACCATAAACACGGATAAATACAAAAGCAAAAGAAGTTCGACTTCCTCTACTTTCCACCGCTCTCTGTCATTTGAACTTTTTTTTAGTTTTCGTGCCAGAGTTACTGCAGACCCGTAAATCACGCAAACACATTCAAGTACAATTACTTGCCCCGCGGTAAAACCTCCATCACTCTCCTGTGACCATGGCATGTTTCGCTAATGTTTTCTTGTAAAAAGTTGGCTTTTTGCATGGTTTACAGCTCCATAGGCGGGACGACATAAAATCTCTTAATGAGCATTATTAAAAAAAAAGGTGGCACGGTGGCCAAGTGGGTAGCGCTGTCACCTCACAGCAAGAAGGACTCGGGTTCGAATCTCAGCTCGGGTGCCTTGCTGTGTGGAGTTTGCATGTTGTCTCCCCGTGTCCGCGTGGGTTTTCGCGGGGCACTCCGGTTTCCTCCCACAGTCCAAAAAAAAATGCTGCTACATAGGTTAATTGGCTTGCAGACTAAATTGCCCGCAGTGCCCGGTGATGGACTGGCGTCCCATCGCGGGTAAATCCCTACCTTGCGGAGCGGAATATGAGCAGGGCCTCACTCGGCCTCACCGTCGCACCGAGCTAAGGTGTCGGCGCCCCAAGCAGTACTGCTGGGGGGAGCCGCTTTGCCGGGGTAATGTGGTCGGTAATGGCTGCGGTGTATGATGGGGCTGACAAGATTGCTGCTTTGAAAGCCTCGAGGTTGAGCCAGCTGAGATTGCGCAATCAAATGGTTGTTGTCATCGGTTGTTCGGGTGTCGTTTCGAGCGACCCGCCTTCAGCCTCAAGCGTGGGAGACAAAGCGTCAGGAACGAGAGAGGAGGAAATAAACCGAATTCAGCGATGCTAACATTCAGGATTAAATGTACAATTAATGACGTTTGGCACAGGTATCCGTGCAATGTCGACTGTATTCATTCGACGAGAGAACGACTCAGAGGCGCCAGGAAACCCCAGAGAGGTGGAGGGAAGGAAGCCATACAGTCAGCCGCTGCCAACATTTTCCCGACACCGCGCCCTGTACGGCGCGATATGATTGGAGGATAGTAATGCAGAACATGGGAACGTCACACAGACGTCACGCATGAAGGCGTCAGAGGCGGAGGTCGAACCACTGTGGGCAGATTTTTCTGTTTGAGCGCAGATGTTAGCGCTGTGTCGACAGAACACAGGCCTCACTGCCACATCGTGAACCCTGTCGGGATCGTGACGGCGGTGGGAAGGTCTTCATCCAGCAAGGCACTGATGACATTCATTCATTATCAATACCCGCTTAAGCCTGTACTGGCAGCGCACTAGAAGGGCTTTGTCACCCATCGAGTGGAGGTGCGATCTGGGCACATGCAGCAAGCCCGTGTTGGAGGATCGAAGTTGTCGTGTCGAGGAGAGAACCTGACAGTAGGTCACGGATGTTTGTGGGAGCAGCGCCAGTGAGAGCCTTGTAAGTAAGAAGGATGACCTTGAATTCAATCCGATATATAGCCGGTAACCAGTGGATAGACATCAGTACTGGGGATGTGTTATCGTGGATGGGTGTGCGAGTGAGGACTCGAGTACCCGCATTCTGCACACGTTGGAGACGATTGATAAGGTAGGCAGGGGTGCCAGGGAGAAGTGCATTGCAGTAATCGATTCGTGAGGAGATGAAGATGTATATTAGCTTCTCAGCATCAGAGGGTGACAGGATGTTGCACAGGTCTGGCGATATTTCTGAGATGGAAATAGTCTACCTTCGTCACCTTGTTGATGTGTGTCTCGAAGGTGAGTGAGGAATCACGACTCACTCCTCGACTCCGGACTGCCTTAGCAACTTCTGTGGTCTGCTCGTCAAGCATCAATTGAATATATTTTAAATAGGTTTACTGTACTTTCACACTTTACTCTGGCCCACGACAAGCTGATTTCACCGCTCCATCTGCGAGGAGCGTAGCCCGAAATCCCACTGAGTTAAAATGTTCGAGTTGCAACTTGACTCCGCTCATCAATTCGGTGGAAGGCATCACTGGGTATTGGCGCATTTCGCGACGCGTCTTTAAAAGATCAAGTGAAACATTCATTAGCGATATGCCCCATTATGCAGCGACGAGGCGTGTTCTTGCTCGACTCTGTTAGCTTCCGTGATCAATTCTTGTAAAATATCGCCGTGGTTAATGCCTGTTACAGTCTGAGATTTAATTAAGTTTTACACATGTATTAATTAGAGGGAAGAACGCATAAGTGCTGTCCAAATGAATTATGATGTCAAGGTGCCATAATAACCTAATAAAAAGTACAATATCATAATGTTCAGGGACACTTTTTTGTTTTATTACTGTATGAATAAGCGTGGATTTAAAATTAGGAATGCACACTTACAGGGGAGGAGTGGTGGCGCAATGATTAGCGCACTACCGTTATGAAACCTGAAGCCACGGCCGAAAATCGATGGTTCGTGATATTCAAACTGGTCATCACCTCCTCACCCCCTCTCTCGCACTTAATAACGGTAGTGAAGTATGGTCGAACGACCTCAATGAGCGTACCGGTGGTCGAGCGGTGGTGAAATGGTTAGCGCACTTTACTGCAATAATCTCACCGATTCCAGGTCATGCTTAACATCAGTATGAACCCATCGCGGATAGCCCCCTTCACCAACCCTCACTGGTGAAGTGAGGGTGGGGGGGGAGAAAGGCCTTCATCCAGTGGTGGTGCAACACATGGGTCGACTTAATAGACGCTTGCGCGCACTCGCTCGCACAACAAACATTCACCCAAGTGCCACGGGAATCACCTTGTAGGGAATTGATTGGTGCCGTAGCATGGAAACCGCGCTCCTCCTGCCGGACCGGACAACAGCGCATCAAGAGCACTGATCCATAGGTACACGGTAGCCCCTGCCACACCATCTCCACCTGAGCTCATGGTGGTGACAGCAAGGAAGAACAAACCCCTGGTTCCACACAGACCCAGGCGGTGCACACTGCTATGTGAGAGAATACGATTCTGCAATGCGGAACGGAGGAAGCTCTACCTCTCAACGGTTCACTTCCATCACCAGAACATAATAACGACCACATAAACGTCGTGTCTTGGAAAGGATCCCACAGCGGCCAAGCAGGTCCACAGTGGAGACTCTTCTACTCCAGGCCATGGCACGAACGTCAGGGAGACCTCAGCTGGAGCATCGCTCACGGGACTGTGCCGGCCAACTCTCTCCTGGCACATTTCACAAACACGAGGCCAGAATGTGTCTTGTGTGGAGACCGAGAGACAGTAGCCCTCATCAGTATGTACAATGCAAGTTCCTGGATCCTTTGTTTAAGACCCTGAAGAACATCCTACTTGAGTTCAAACTCCATTTCTCCCCCACCATTCTCATTTTTGGGAATAAATGCAAAGCATGCAAAAAGTAAGGAGGGTTTCTTAATCTAATTGTGAATAATGCCAACCTCGCTCTTTACAGGGGTATTAGAGTAGTGATAGAGGAGCAATGCTCACCAAGCCACTGTTCCATTTTCAAAGTCGCTGCACCCTGCCAGAATCTGGCTGGAATTACGACACCCGCGCTGACAGGAGGATTGGGATCTTTCTCCACTCACTGGGCTAGGGAGTAGGCGTTGTGCCAGGGGGAGACTGCACATGGGTGAGGTTCTGCCGGAGTGTATGGACGGGGGGTTTACTACCAGGTCCTCGCACTACGGGACTTGCTTTTATTATCCTTTTGTTTTGATTCTCCTTTCCCGAAGATTTAAGCATGAATATATTTCAAGGAGATGAGGGTGAGAGCGCAGGCGAGAGAGTAAGAGAATGAGAGAGTGGGGCTGAGAGAGTGAGGGTCTTTTGTTTGTGTTGGAATCATTTTTAAAACGTTTAGAAGTAAAGAAATATGCATAACACGCTGAAAGTATGATTACATCGACGGTCGTAAATACAAAACGGACGTTTTACTGATCAGCGTAAAAAATGAACAAGAAGTAAATAAATGGAAAAGAGAGCGAGCGGGGAGCGCGAGGAGAGCGAGCGGGGAGCGCGCGGGGAGCGAGAGGGGAGTGAGAGGGGAGCGAGAGGGGAGCGCGCGGGGAGCGAGGGGGGAGCGAGCGGGAAGCGAGCGGGGATCGCGCGGGGAGCGAGCGGGGATCGCGCGGGGAGCGAGTGGGGATCGCGCGGGGAGCGAGAGAGGAGTGAGAGGGGAGTGAGAGGGGAGCGCGCGGGGAGCGCGAGGGGAGCGAGCGGGGAGCGCGAGGGGAGCGAGAGGGGAGCGAGCGCGGAGCGAGCGGGGAGCGAGCGGGGAGCGAGCGCGGAGCGAGCGGGGAGCGCGAGGGGAGCGAGAGGGGAGCGAGCGCGGAGCGAGCGGGGAGCGAGCGGGGAGCGAGCGGGGAGCGAGCGGGGAGCGCGAGGGGAGCGAGCGCGGAGCGAGCGGGGAGCGAGCGGGGAGCGAGCGGGGAGCGAGCGGGGAGCGCGAGGGGAGCGAGCGGGGAGCGAGAGGGGAGCGAGAGGGGAGCGAGAGGGGAGCGAGCGGGGAGCGCGCGGGGAGCGAGAGGGGAGCGCGCGGGGAGCGAGAGGGGAGCGAGCGGGGAGCGAGAGGGGAGCGAGCGGGGAGCGCGAGGGGAGCGAGCGGGGAGCGAGAGGGGAGCGAGCGGGGAGCGCGTTCCCACGGGACGGTTTGATTGACGAACAGTGCGAGCAACATCGGAGCAGCGAGCGGGAGTCCGCGAGACGTAAACGCTGAGTGACAGGAATCCAACCCGCAAGTGACACCGGGACCCCTCGCTCACCTAGAGTCACCCCTCGCGCCCATCAGCACGGGCACTGACCCGCGATTACCGACACGGCAGGGCCCTTCAAGGTGACGCCAAGGTTAAACCAGAACATTATTGCTCCATAGAGAAACACAAAGACCCACTCGCGATGCTTTCGCGTGCGCAGAGGGAGGGATGCAAGTCTTTGCGGTAAAGGAGCAGCCCGGCAATCGCCTGCTCAAGCCACTGTTGGCGGATGGGCCACCGCTAAAGGGAGCTCCAGAGAGCCGCTCTGGAGAAGTATGTTGGCCATTCTCATTGGCGACGCCCAGATGTCTTGGAAAAGGTGGCGATAACCAAAGATAAAGATAAATATCCCCAATATAGCCTTAACAGACTGTAGGGTCAAGCGCCGTTAGCGAGCACCTATGAAGATCCAAATGGCACATGAGGGGGTGGGTGACCAGCACTGCGCCCGAACGCCTTTGTTTCGCCAGCGGCAATATTTACACATTGCACTCGGTGTCCATTTGAGGCCGAGTCGACCTAGGGGAGGCCCAGGACAGGTTCAGCAAATCATCACTGGCATTGGCCCTGGACGGGATTCGAAGTCGGATGGCCGGCTTTGCGGCACAGCGCGCTAACCGCTGCGCCACCGCTCACCGCAATCGGGAAGTGATGCCCACGGTTGAAATCGCCACTTGCAAGCGTGCCGATCAAATGATCATCATAATTAATGAGTATTTACGATGCGCCCCGTGAGCGGCACTGCGTGACGTTGCCGCACGCAATGTCGTGGTCGGTGACATTTAATCGATGGGCTTAAGATCTCCTACGGAGGGCAGACACTGAAACCCCCGAAGCTCACAGAGCACTTTCTGCTGTAATAACGAACAATCTATCATCCAACTGGCACAGGTCCCCCATGCCTAGAGCCGTGAACACATAGATCACTACAGCCGCGCTCCGCCCATCTGCACTGCTGCGGGGGGTGTTGAAGAAGCTTGCATAATCGTTTCAACTGCCGAGCCGGGAGATCCGAGCGCAACTGTGAGCACGGCAGCGGCCCTGACCCCTGCTATTATCTATACTTGGTGATATTGTCCAACATTCTGATGCGTGGGCGGCACGGTGGCCCAGTGGTTAGCGCTGTCGCCTCACAGCAAGAAGGTCCCGGGTTCGAATCTCTCGGCTCGGGTGCCTTTCTGTGTGGAGTTTGCATGCTCTCCCCGTGTCCGCGGGGGTTTTCGCCGGGCACTCCGGTTTCCTCCCACAGTCCAAAAAGCATGCTGCTGCATAGGTTGATTAGCTCGCAGGCTAAATTGCCCCGCAGTACCCGGCGATGGACTGGCGTCCCATCGTGGGTGTATCCCTGCCTTGCGCCCTGTGTCTGCCGGGATAGGCTCCGGCTCACCGTGACCCTGTATAGGACTAAGCGGTTTCAGACAATGAGATGAGATGAGATTCTGATGCGTACGTGAAACTGGCATAACGCAACAATCGCGAGCTCTTACTTTCGTTCCCAGCTCGGGTTAACAGCAGTGATCGGAGTGGTTTCGAAAACGGACTTGTGCTGAGAGCGTGCAGCGAGCGTGGAGTTGGGATATTCCGATAATTCCACTCATGAATAAAGGAACGGAATGAGATTAACCGCCGTCAGACGCCTGATGATCCCACTAGCGTTGGAAGCGAAGTTTCGCGAAGGATAGAGTAGGAACACCCCACACAGCTATCCCGAAACAACAGCTCTTGAGAGCAATTCTCGTAAATGGAGCTATGGGAAACCTACACCAATACGTTGAGCGCTGCCGCTTAGTCACAGGCAACTGCGTTGCAAAACAATCAACAAAGTTGCTATCGGTAGTTTTTGCCAGTGTACATATGTAATCAGTATAACAGGTTTTTACCATTGCTGGCAATTATACACGTGTTAAGATCTTAAAAAAACATAATATATCATATCAAAGCTTCCAGTTTGCATATTTTGCCACTAGTATGTGTCGTATTTGCAAACTAGACACACTCTGAAATGTGTCTATTATGGTGTTTTAAGATCTTAACACGTGTATAATTGCCAGCAGTGGTAAATAAAAACCTCTTCTACTTATTACAAACAAAGTTGCTGTTTGTTTAATTCACGAAGAGTGCAACATCATCAGAAGAGAGCAAGCGAGTTGCACATTTCGATTCGGCTCTTTTTCATTTGCTCAATCTGCTAAGTAGCGACTAAGTTGGCGGTGATCGTTGCAATGAATATCTTTGATTGTATTTGGCTGCATTCGCGATGCGCGGCTTCCCAGTCGATCCGTCTCGCGTGCTGTTAAGACGTGCAGTCACAGCTCTTTAGACGGCTCCATCTCAACTCAGAGTTGGAACTTCGCTCGTCGCCGGAGTTGCCAGCTCGCGTTTTTGGCGGCGACGCCACTGTGGCCACGCGACTGTTTCCAAAAACGTACTCAGCTGGATTGCGCACGACTTCCAGCAAGACGTCCGCGAGCGAAAAGACTCTTTCTCTGGCCCTGTAGGTCTGGCTCGATATTGGCAACCAGCAGGTGTGTGTGTGCGTGCGTGCGTGTGTGCGTGCGTGCGTGCGCCATCGGCGACAAGAGGAATCGCGGTGACCACGGCGCACTGGCAGTCGTGCAGAGTCAGCCGCTCGTCGCCAGGCTCTCGTCGCGTAACGCGCGCTCGCACTACGCGCGTGCGGCCGCTGCTACGTTCGCTGATGTTTGCATTCGTTAACTTGATCGTGCGGGCGGCACGGTGGGGCCCGGTGGGTAGCGCTGTCGCCTCCTCCTCACAGCAAGAAGGGCCCGGGTTCGAATCTCGGCTCGGGTGCCTTTCTGTGTGGAGTTTGCATATTCTCTCCCCGTGTCCGCGTGGGTTTTCGCCGGGCACTCCGGTTTCCTCCCACAGTCCAAAAAATGAGCCGCTGTATAGGTTAATTGGCTCACAGACTAAATTGCCCGCAGTGCCCGGTGATGGACTGACGTCCCATTGTGGGTATATCCCTGCCTTGCGCCCTATGTCTGCCGGAATAGACTCCGGCTCACCGCGACCCTGGACAGGATTAAGCGGTTCAGACAATGAGATGAGATGAGATCAAGGTCTACTTCGCCCAGTTGAGTATGATCTCCATGGACCACTAGGTGGCGACCGCGGCCCATTTATAGATCTGTGCTAGGCGCTAGGCTGGTTTTTAAGAGGTTTATTACATAGACATAGCTGTCCAGCAGCATCCTCTTCTCTCGCGTCCATGTCTCCCTCACACATTGCTAATAACCTTGACAGCGCGAATTCTCTTGAAGCGCTGATATTTTGGAACGCATCCACCGACTTAAACGAGGAGCTGCCTGTGTACTGTGCGCCTCCTGCTTCGCAGATCCTCCAACATCACACGCCGAGAGTAAGCCATCGGAGGCGGGATCCACATTTGCCGACCTCCAAAATGACCCCGCAAATTACTCGTTTGGGAGATAAAAACATTGCAATCATTGACCCCCTAGAGGCAGTGCAACGACCCGAGCCATTCTTAACTTGTGAGTTCTCAGCTGATTAAACAACAATGAAACGTGGAGGCTCAGCGGTAGACCTGACTCTGCAAGGGCCTTGAACTTGACCTAGTGGGTGTTGACGAGGAGGCTTGGCTTCAGAGTTCACAGGGCGGCCTGATGGTTCAGTGAGTTGCGCTGCTGCCTCACAGCAAGAAGGGCCCGGGTTCGATTCCAGGCTCGGGTGCCTTGCTGTGGGGAGTTTCCATGTTCTCCTGCGGGTAGCCAGATTTCTTCTCGCAGATCAATGACATGCTGCCTAAGTTAATTGTCATGACTAAGTTTCACCCGGTGCTTTGAGATGTTCTAAATTGATTACCCCTTCCCGCTGGATCACTGTTAAAATGAGCTTTATAGCTCAACGGTAAAAACATTTTAAAACGCTCGGATCAGTCACAAACTTAATCAAACTATATTTAAAGGCCAGTGTTTAAGGTTGGGAAAAAATGGGTTTGGTCTGAATCGCAAAGCTTTTCAATTTTGATAAATGCTCACTTTTAAGATAAAAGTTTTTTTTCTCTCTTTCCCCGTTTTCAGTTTCAATCTAAAATACTGTGGTTTTCAGTTAACTTTCATCTCGTGGCATAAAGCTTCTGACATAATCACCCAGGTTGTGGGTCTCTTACATCACGAATCCTAACCACAACGATGGGTCTGGAT
>JAZEWT010000028.1:9381158-9392378 GCA_036362905.1 Mordacia mordax
GTTTTCCCAGACTCGTCCATCTCGCGTTCCGCGTTTTTCGTTCTTGGCAAGTTCGTGAGTGACGCTCATGAGGGATTTGTATAATCTTCAAATCATCAGTTCGTACGCTCGCAATTCAACGCATGTATTGCTCGCGTGAACATGACAAATCATTACATGGCTTAATTTAATTTGTCTTAATTTGCTTAATTTGCTGGGAGCCGCAAACAGTTTGGCGGAGAGCGTTATCGCGTTTGCAGTGTGGGATCCCATCCATCTGCCTTGTGAGAAGCCGTACTTGTCAGTGCAGTTGCCACCTCGGAGGTACGAAAAAATCGGGACATTTCCTGGGGGGTCCGCATACGATGATCTAACTGCAAAAACACAAATGACGAATCGTGACATTGGTCGTGTGTTCGTATTAACTTCATGCAATATGGTGTTGATGACAGTGTAGTTCCACCAATCAGAACATAGCATTACACTGAGCTACGGAAGAAAATGCTTACGTTGCATCGCATTACACCAGAAAAAAAATAGATTCTCACACTTTCAGAAAAAAAAAATAACACAAAATTCGTGCAAATGAGTCAATTTTGTGCAATTATGTTCAATTGAGGTTGTAGGGATTGTAGTGATGGAGGACAATCTGGAGTGAGCAGGCGTTCTCAGAAGCGCACTCTGCGGCAGCTGTGGATCTCCTCCGAGTATACACCTCCAACTCGGGAGGAGGAACGCTCGCCACGGCTAGCCTGAAAGAGTGGCTCTTGAGAGCGGCTCTAACTCGTCTTGCTCCTCCGATAACAGCAGCTGTGGTGCTCATCTCGTGCTCAGCCGGGGGTGGACACTCCGCATTCCTATGGTGGGGACGAGTACATCCACGTGCCCAACCACATGTTCACTTTCCCAAAATGTGTTGCTCATTGGAGAGCCGGTCCTCACTGTCAGGCTATTCGGGTCATTCTGGTTCACGTTATGTCAATTAGGCCATTGTTTCTGTATAAATACTGACACACACACACGGACAGGCAGCCACGCACATATTTTACAACGTTATAAAGACATACAAAGTTATTTAGATTTATACACGTGACTGACAAAGTCTCGTACCAATATATCATCACCAAAATCATAACGCCGCTGTTAAATTATTGTTACTAACACGCTCGTTTACTAAATCAATTATCATTATTATTACTTGTTTACCAAATCAATAATTATTAGTATTGCTAGGAGAGTGCCCGCCCCACGGGCGATCTTGTTGCAAGCGTGCAACACGCCACTTGTGACATCAGCATAAAGGCTGAAGTTTCATTTCGAGCTTTCATGGTACCAATGCAACAGTGGGAAGTTGAAGCAGAAACAGTGTTAAGGTTGTAGAAGAATCATCGATAAGGAGGAGGTAATCCTTAGATAAGACGTAAATGCCTTGGCGTTGTGCAGATAATGCTCGTGGGTGATTCAAAGCTGGCGCCCTGCGTTATTAATCCGTACAGTCGCTCCGTTACACACGGATAGCACTTGATTACCTACTCGGTTACTCGCAGCAGTGCTCGCAACGCACGACGCATCCAGTAGTGACTGCTCTCCGCCCGTCATGATGTCGGGGGTCTTGCGCTATCGAAACCGCCGCCGTCCCCCACTCGCCCCCGTGGCCCCGTTCGAGCCCCCCGCCCCCCCCGCCGCCCCCCCGGAGCAGTGCGCTGTGACCTCTCGACCCGTGCAAGTGGCACGGCGGCCGTGCCCTCCCGGCTTGCCCAGTGTGACGCGCGGGCAGCCCCTTCTTCTCTCTGGCAGGGGTCACGGGCCGCGTTTAGGAAATGTTTTGAACCCGAGAGCGCTGTCACCGACGACGCGCCGGGGGCATGCGGGGAGGTTTGTTCCGTGCGGCCCTTTTACAACCCATCTCCCGCAACACTCTCCTCCTAACCGCTTCCTCGTGTGTCCTCAGCCCGCAGGCCATAAAGCACAACTCCTCGGGCGGGAATTCCATTGTACGGCTAAAAGCCACGGCTCGCCAGCGTCACAAACAAAAACGTAATGGTGTTACGACCGCGAGCATTTGAATGCGGCCGCGCTTTCTAACCGGCCTGCATCACAGTAAGGCCGCGTTGCCAAACACGCGTGAGCCCAGCACCACCACTGCTGGTGGTTTTTTTAATTTTTTGCGCTGTTGGCAAACTTGAAATAACGATCGATCCCCTGTGCATCGTCGGGTTGCGCCGCGCGCTGGCGGCGGCCTCATCGCGAGGTAAATGGGAACCAAGTTCGCTAAGAGGGCTCTCAACGTGCGTGAGTGGAACCCAACTCTCGGTGCAATCAGAAAACGCATCGCAAATTTGAAGGGCACGACCGTGAAAACGAACGCAGTAACTATACGCCTCTGTTTTTCGCTAATTTTTTTTTATGAATCTCACGTTTAGCTCATTGCCACGAGAATCTATTACGTCGTCGCATTAACCGTCATGATATTTCTGCGCCAATTGTGGCCGAGTGTGTTTCCAGTCTCACTGTCCTATTTCTTCTGGGTTCTTAAGCCCACTTGTTGCCCATTGCGGCTTGGGAGTGGTTTGGTAATAACCGCCGCCGTAATTAATCCTGCCGTTGCCGCCATTGGGAAACAGTAAAACTAGAAAGTGTAAACGAAAATTAAAGCGATATGGAGTTGGCCAGTGGGTCTAGCCAGGGCATCAGGTGACAGACGCAGAAAATGAACAAGGCAAGGTGAGACGAACGCAGGGAAGGGGGAAGAGACGCAGGTAGAGGAAGAGAGGCGGCAGACAGGGAGACCGATTGGCTGATGTGGAGCGGCGCGCTGCGACCGGAGGACATGATCAGAGGGAGAAGGGATTTCGTTCAGCCGTGGGATTGTCATAGGAAATAAATAAATGCTCTTCGTCACTGCTACCCTTGAGTAGCGCCGTGGCATATTGGGTAACATTGCTGCCTCACAGCAAGAATATCTTGGTTAGAGTCCCAGCTTGGACTCATTTCTGTGTGGGGTTTGCATATTCTCCCCGTGTCCACGTGGGTTTTCGCCAAGTCCATAGACACACTGCTGTTCCCTTTGTTAACTGGCCCGCTGAACAAAAGTACTCAGCGATGGACTGGCGTTCCATCATGGTTATAGCCCTGCCTTGTACCCTGTATCTTGATAGGCTCCAGCTCACAGCAATCGTCTGTAGGATTAAATGGGGATTCTAGGATGATGATCCCAATTTGTTAGTTCAGACTCCGATGCAATGCAACAATCATCTGTATACACCAGGGACTATTTAACATGCGGCAGCATCAGATGCGAGCTATGGCTAGACTCCCTCGTATGTCACAATCAGCCCATAAGGTTTGACATTCAAGATGCAAATTGGTGGTGTAATCGTCAGACAAGCAACCTCCTTGTGCTGTATTCATACACGTTTGCTTTCATCACAGGGAAAACAGGGTTTTTATTTTACTGCCGTTAAGAAAGGATGTCTGACATGACCGCGTTTCTGAGTGGTCAGAGCACTGAGTCAGCGCCGCTGGGGGCCTGAGTTCGAGTCCAGATTGTAGCCGATGGTGATGCAAACGGGTGTCTCAAACGGAGTCGGCTGTTTCCACCAACATCACCAATGACTCAACGAAAAAACAAAATCTCATTGTCGCTCTCTGAGAGCTAACGATATAATTCATGTAGCCATTAGCATTAAACGCTTAATTGTGTAAAGGGTCGCGATGAAGCTTGAGTTTTCCGCAGAGAAAACCCACGCGGACACGGGGAGAACATGTAAACGCAACACAAAAAGGCACCCGATCTGAAAATCAAACCCAGGACCTTCTTACTGTGAGGCAGCAGTGCTACTAGGTTTGCCTACTTTTGCCACCTCTCCCATGATGAGTCTCTTTCTTGTTGTGAGCTTTGCTCGGTCGCTGGGTAGTGGTGCACAGTGCTGCCCCCTGCTGTGGGAAAAGGCTCACTCGCAGGGATCTCAGAAGTAGTTCTCGAAAGTCTTCCTCCACAATCAGCTCTCCTAACACAGACTCTTTCACGGATTCTTAACATTCATCTCACAACGCCGAGGATACAATCAGGATAGAAGTAAGGCGACAACGCCAAGCCCGTTGGGCGGCACGGTGATTCACCCCAGTTCAATTCCCTGCTCGGGTGCCGCATTTCTGTGAAATGCCTGCATCTTCTCCCCACGTCCGCGTGGGTTTTGTAGGGTAACTCGGTCTCTTCCCACTGTCCAAAGACACCGTACTGCCTGAATTAATTGCACACCAGTAGACACACCTTATACACCAGAAAACACACTTTGCATATCAGGACACACCTTGCATGCCAGGAAACAAACCTTATATACCAGTAGACACACCTTATATACTAGTATAGAAACCATTTATACCAGTAGACACACCTTGTATACCAGTAAAACACACCTTGCACACCAGTAGACACACCTTATACACCAGAAAACACACCTTGCATACCAGTAGACACACCTAATATACCAGTAGACACACCTTGTATACCAGTAGACACACCTTATATTCAAGTAGACACACCTTGTACACAAGTAGACACACCTTGTATACAAGTAGACACACCTTGTATATCAGTAGACACACCTTGTAAACCAGTAGACACACCTTGTATACCAGTAGACACACCTTGTATACCAGTAGACACACCTTGTATACCAGTAGACACACCTTGTATACCAGTAGACACACCTTGTAGTCAACTCTATGCATACTGGGCAGGCAGCCAGTGGAGAGAGAGATAGAGAGATGGAGCGTCGTGGTTTTCTGTCTGCACAGGTTCTATCTGATCGTGGAGGAGGACAACACCCCGCTGTGGTTGGTGCTCACGCCGTGCGATGCCTCGCTCGAGTGGACGTTCCGAGTGGAGGACCTCCCCGAGGAGGCGAGCGGAGGAGGCTCAGGTACACCGTGCAAACACCATCGTCTGTGGCACGCTGCTGCTGCGGTGTCGCGATGCGCACGTTGGTCAGATGGCCTACATTCCCACTGCCACCTCTCTAACACCGCTAGTTTATGATCGGCAGGCCTTAGTTGGTGCGGAAAAGTGTGGCTTCTGCAGCCTATTTCAGAGTGTCTGGCCACTGTGAAGGGTTTCACAGAGTGCCCTGCAGTAGAAGCCATTCTGCCAGCAGTGGTGAAGTAAAGCTCCTTCAGGTAACGCCTTCGCATTGGACGTGCCGTGGGGCATGCGAATTGCTTTCAAGAGCTGCTCTTTCTGGATAGACGTGCTGAGCATTGCTCCTTTCTCTCCCAAGTTGGAGGCATCGTCAGGCTAATGTCTCAAACCTCCACCGGCACCACGCATCTTGCATTAGGATCGGCGGGCGACGCGGCACGACCGCAGCTGCGCTTGCGTCCGTTCCCGCGGCGTCGTGTGCTCTTGTCTCCTCGCTCACCCGATCGGCCACTCGACTCCGCCCGCCGTCTCCCCCCCGTCGGCACGCAGGCGACCCGGAGCCGTTTCGCGCCCAGCAGCCGCAGACGGAGCGCCGGCCCTCCGAGGAGCTGCACTCGTACCGCGGCAACAGCATGGAGAGCTACGGCATCCACTCGGCCAACTCGGGCCTCTACATCCTGGAGGTGTTCTCTCCGGAGAGGGACACCAGCTTCAAGGTGTACGCGAGCACGGCCTCGTCGCCAGGCCTCGGGGACAGCTACCCGCAGCTGCCGGGCGACAGCCGGCTCGACGTGACGTGGGTCGGGCGCAGCGCCGTCACGCTCTCGTGGAAGTCCAGCTGGACGACGGCGCTGTCGCGGGACACGGCCGTGCGCTACTGCCTGTTGGCCAACCGCGACCACAACGTCAAGAGCCTGTGCGGCGCCGAGACGAAGCTGGGCTCGGCGCCCGCACCGCCCGTGCCGCTCGCCCGAGACCTCAATCCCTTCGACTTCGCCTACCTGGGCTTCAGCACGGATTTGCTGCCGCGGGTTCCTGCGCCGCCGCCGCCGCCATCCGCGAGCCGCGCGCCGAGCCGGTCGGACGTCTTCTTCACCTGCCTGGACGACAAGACGGTGTACACGGTGTCAGAGCTCAGGCCCGACACGCAGTACTACTTTGACGTGTTTGCCGTGAATCCGCGGACTAACATGAGCGTGTCCTACATCGGCACGTTCGTGAGAACAAAGAGCGAGGGCCGCGCCGAGAAGGTCACCGAGCTTAAGGATGGCAAAGTGGTGGAGCTCACCGTGAAGCCCAGGGCCAGCGATCGTGATGGAGCGGGCGGGGGAGGCACCGGCACGAACCTGCGCTTCCGCCCGGTGTCGTCGCACCAGCACGTGCTCTTCTCGTTCCACACGTGCCAGGCCGCCAACGCCGTCCCGCTGCGCGTCGCCATCCGGCGGGATGGCAAGCTCCTGTCGAGCGCGTCACTGCCGGCCGGCGGGCTCCGTCACCTGCGCGTCAGAGGGAGGCCAAAGGCCGTCTACACCGTGCGCGTGAGCGGCAACGTCGGCGACCGCGGTGGGCGGCACCAGCACCGGCACCCGCGCCACCGGCAGCAGCAGCCGCAGCAGCAGCAGCGGTGGCGGCATCAGCCGGCGTTCGCGGCGGCGACGCTGCGGGTGTCGGCGACGTCGCGCCCCGGCAAGCAGCCGTTCCCCGAGCTGCCGGACGACGCGCGCATCAAGGTGTTCGACCGCCTGCGCACCTGCAACGCTGTCACGCTGGCCTGGCTCTGCGTGCCCGAGCGGCAGAAGTACTGCCTCTACAAGCGCGCGGTGGGCGCCGGCGCGGCTCGAAAGGGCGGCGCGGCGGGCTCTCCGCCGCCGGGCGCGTGCTTCGGGCCGGAGAGCCGCAAGAAGACGGAGAAGGTGCTGTGCAAGGAGTTCAGCGGCGCCGACCCGCGGCGCGCCGTGCTCGCGCAGACCGTGCGCGGCCTGCGGCCCGGGCGGGCCTACGTGTTCGACGTGTACGCGGTGGCAGCCAGCGGCGAGGCGGCGCGCTACCAGAGCAAGGCGGTGGCGACGCGCTCGCGCTGCTGAGAGCGAGCGGCGGCCGGCGACCGTCGGCGGCGGCGAGGAGGGCGCGGGAGGATCGGACGATGTTCGGGGAAGAGGAGCGCCCGACCTGACGGCGATTGCGCCAGCGGCGAACGCAAAGGCGGGGGCAGCAGCCGACGAGCGAGCGAGCGAGCGAGCGAGCGCGCGAGCTTGAATATTCGCGGCCGGAACGTCCGGAACGTCCGCAAACCGCCACGGGGTAACGACGCGCAACCGGCTCGGAGGAGGCACGAGACGGGAAAGATCGTCGCCGGACCGTGTCCGTCATCGCGGGCCGTCGGAATGTCTCGCTGAACGGCGCGTGTCTCCGAGAGGTCATTGCCTGTAGCCATACTCCAGCGGTTTGTACTTCACGCAACAGACACGTTTATACGGACTCTCGGAATATAACCCATGTGAACGGAACATTATACGGTTGTGCCGCGATATCGCTGCTGTTTGATAGAAAAATAATGTCGCGTATGATAGCACATAACAGAGTGTCAATATGAATACAAATACCCTTTATTGTTTTCATGGTGGGTTTATTGTGTTAGATTCACAATGTACCGATGTAGGTTTTCACGGCTCGATGCGTGACGATTGCTTCTAAAAGCTGCTCTTTGGCGATAGCCGCGTCGATGGCTCCTCCTCTCTCCTTCGCAACGTTTCTCCTCCCACGCTGGAGGCACAGAACGCCTGAGGATGCCTCCAAACGTGGGAGGCGAAACGTCGCGATGGAGAGAGAGGAGGGGCACTCGACGCGGCGATCCTGAAAGAACAGCTTTTAGAGTCACAATGATTTTTCTAAAATTCAGCAGCCTGTGTGGTAAACTACGTCCGGATTATTCTTTAATTTAAATTGTTCATATTGACTCTACTATTAGAAATCATATTTTTCGTTAAGAACTTTTTACCCCTTTAGATTAAATCGTGAGAAAGTTATATTATTATTTACTGTCTTATGTACCTATTTTTTTTTGCTTTTAAACTTGAATATTATTTTTTGCCTAAATAATGTTGTAAGTTATTGAAATCACAGTATTTGAGCGTCTTACTGCTTATAATGAAATGTTGTACGAAAAATATATTTGCATTTTTTCTGTTTTCTCGGTAAATAATAGAGCGCGTGTAAATATTTACAAAGTCGGTTATATGGTGTCATATTCACGTTGTATCACAGTGTTCAAATATAGTTATGTTTGACCCCAATAAAGTTAATCTAAACATCCTGTCGTGTGCGAGTGCCTTGTGTCCTTGGTTTCGTGATTTGTCGGGCTGAGGCCTGCAGTGTCCGCATCGTGGTGAAGTGGTCACGATTTCAAGCGCGTGGCCTTGGCTCTCATCGTATCACACGGACCGCGCGATGAGGCCGCAGTCGCGATGTGATGTGCGTCATTCGTCAATAGAGCTTCCTAGCAGAGCACCCGTCCTGATGGAGAATTCATTTCCAGTGTGAAACACGTTCTTCTCATGCCTCTTGTTGATGATGCTTTCAGCTAAGGCGACTGCCTTGATCTGGATCGTCATCATTAGTAATGCCCGTTAAACCGCTTAGTCCTGTACAGGGTCGCGGTGAACCGGAACCTAGGGCGCAAGGCAGGGACATGCCCACGATGGGATGCAAAATCCGTCACCGGGCACTGCGGAAAATTAATTCTGCAAGCCAATTAAACCTATGCAGCAGCATGTTTTTTGGACTGTGAGAGGAAACCGGAGTGCTCGGCGAAAACCCACGCGGACACGGGGAGAGAACTCGCAAACTCCCACACAGAAAGGCACCCGAGCCGAGATTCGAACCGGGGCCCTTCTTGCTGTGAGGAGGCGACAGCGCTACCCACTGGGCCACCGCGCCGCCCAAGAAGGAAACACGTTTCGGAGTTCAGTATGAGTTGGAGTGAAATTGAATAAAATGAATCTGCATTCTCGTCCCGTCGTCGGGTGTATTCCTGCCTTACGCCCTGTGTTTCCGGGATAGGCTCCGGCTCACCGTGACCCTGTATAGGATTAAGCGGTTTCAGATAATGAGATGAGATGAGAAAAAAATTCCCGCGTCGGCACTTAAGTCGCCATTCGTGAGATGTCTAAAATTCTCAGGATCAAGAATCAAAATACACGTGACAACGCAGAGCGTCTCCACTCGCATGGCAGTTGGAGGAGGAGGACGGCGAGATGTTGTGGAAGATGACACTCGTACGCACTCGACGAGTATCCTGAAAGAAAACAATCAACAAAACCCGCAGATATTTCAGCGACGCTAACGTGCCGCGGTGCGCGCACGGCAAACGCGCCTTTCATCGACAAAGCGTGCAGCGCGCTTGGCGTCACCACCTTTGACCGCGACAAAAATACGGACAAAGGATGGCACGCGAAAGCGTCCGACTTCAAAGTCACGGAGTCTGCGGTACGGATCTGACCGCGCGTTCCTGTCGCGTTAAACTAAGCTGTCTCATGGCCATTGCACTTCGGCTATGGCTCCTCCAAAACATCGGTGGAGCAATACAGGAGGTGCTGCTAGGTGATTACCTCTGTGGTGTGGCCTTAATCCTGGCCCCGAGTCGCCTGCCTTCTCCAATCGCCCGTCATACCCTCCCTCTCTCGACTCATTACTGCAAAACGAATTATCCTCAAGCTTCTAACGCCGCAAAATCCATGCTTTTGGCTTAGGTCTCGCAAAAAATTGTGTATCAACCCTCCTCCAAACGACACATCTAACCAGTTAGGTCTTGTCACATGAACATAATGTGATAATTCTTTAGTATCTCAGCATACCGGTGCGTTGGAGAGTGAAGCCACAGCGTTTGTAATGAAATACGGCGTTTCGCTGATAATTACAATCAGCATCATCAGGAATTCGGACCAGCATGGGATGAGTGGTTTCAGAAGTGTTCTCCTGCCTTTGGGTGCCTCTTTATATAAGGACGTTCTGATGTCATAAATTAGGTAGTCATCCGTGCCTTAAAGTTGTAACACGGTTGTCCTCAATGAAATTCATTTGTGGGTCTGGTCACACAAGCAAGTCATAAAATAGTGTCGTTTATCCCTCCACCACCCGACACGGCCAATCAGTAAGGGGTTGTCACGTGAACAGAAACACGCCAATTGCTCTAATCTCTCAGCGCACCGGTCGGTGCGTGGGAGAGCAAACGCGCAGTATTTTACAACGCGATGCGACGTTTCGCTCATAGTTAGTCAGCATCACCAGGCACCCGCGCCAAACCTGGGCCAGCAGTTCAGGTTGTCCTGCTCATCCTGTGGGACACTATGGTATCCCGATTATCCCGACTAGCAGAGTATCCGCCCTACGGGTGATCTTGCCCCATAAGGATGTAACACAATTCTATTAACGTCAGGATAAAGGCAAGAGGGTTGGTGGTACTCGTGCAAAAGTGGGAATTTCAAGTTGAAATGATGTGAACGTTTTAGATGCAGTCAATAAATGGGCGGCAGGGTGTCTGTGCGGTGATGACATTGACTCCTCACAGAATTAAAGTTCTGCCTGAGGCGGTTCGATTCCTGCCTTGGGAGCTCTTCTGTGTGGAGTTTGTGTGTTCTCCCTTTGCTCTGCGTGGGTTTCCTGCGGGTTCTTCAGTTTCTTTCCAGAAATAAAAAAAAAAGCCCCTCATTAATTGATTGGCTGAGAGCATGATAATGTACAGGAAACGCAGTGTCTGGCGGGTTGGCGCTGGCTGATCGCCTGCACGACCCCCCCCCCCTCAGGAACATGCGTGGCGCGTTATAACTTGTACTATTACAATTGTGTTATTTAGTAAAGCTGAGAAAAACTTTAAAACCTTGGTGCCGTGCAGATAAATATCGTTGTTGTGAAGGATTCCAATCGGCTACCCTACGTACGGACGTGCGTACATACGCACCGTACATACAAACACTTGCTCCATTACATTCACATTATTTACGGATCGACACGGACTCTGCTGTGCCTTCAATATTTCACCCACGATCGGACAAAGCTCCCCATAGCGTCCATGAACGTCTCGGTTAACCAGACGTCTTACGATTAACCCTGGATGTCCATCTGGTTATGGATTTATTACCTGCACACAGAGAGAGGAACAAACGCGAGCTTGGTGGATTCGGGCTGCACGTGTGGCTGTCGAGAGGAAGGTGGTTGGTTGTCCAGACTGCACATTGCACCGTCCAGAGGATGTAACAAATGATGGAACAAAGGACCAGACTGCACATTGCACCGTCCAGAGGATGTAACAAATGATGGAACAA
>JAZEWT010000028.1:9396827-9409683 GCA_036362905.1 Mordacia mordax
GGGGGGGGTGGTGAGCAGAGCAGCAGCGAGCGGCGGATCCCAGCAGCGCTGTCCCGTGCGTCTCAGTTTGCAGGCGGTGGGCGGACTCCGCACAAACTCTGTGCCAATGGCAGGGCCCCGCGCTGCAGCGAGCGCTTGCGTGGCTCAGGAACGCGGTACTGATCATGGTGGTGCTTGGGCAGCCTGCGCGGAGCGATGGAGACGAGCGTTCGTCTCAACTTGCGACTGCTAGTCCGCCACTCTCGTTCACCGTCGCCGTAGCGCCGCGCCGCTGCCGCTGCGCTTGGTAGTGGCGGTGCCGCTGTTGGCTGCGGCGGGTAGTCTTCTCGCAGTTTTGTTGTTTGTTTGTTGTTGTTGTTGCAAGCCACGAGAATGCTGGGGATGTACGTGCCGGAGCGATTCTCGCTCAAGCCGTCACACGTGCAGCAAGGCATAGGCTTATACACGGCGCGACGGGTTACCAAGGTACTTTGGCGCTGGAGGAGGTGGTGCTGATGGGTCGTGGTGATGGCGGTGGTGATGATGGTGATGATGTGCGGGGAGCGGTGGGCGCAGTGGTTAGCGCGCTGAGCGACAAACGGCCACAGGCGTTCGAGTTCCGCGCACGGGCCCAGTATCAGTGACGTTCTGTTTTAAACAGGTTCTGGGCCTCCTCTCGATCGACTCAGCCTCAAATGAGTACCTGGTGCACTGTGTAGACATTGACAGCAGGCAGACAAAGGCGGCCGCGCTTGACGCTGGCGACCCACCCTGGGTGTGCCGTGTCGAAGTTCATTGATGCTACTCACTAGCGACACTTGACCCTACAGTGGTTTTTTTTTTATCTGGGGGGGGAGGGGGGATCTTTGTCTTGATGGTTGTGGTAATGGTCAGTCACGCTTGACAGATTGACACATGTCCAAATACGGCACCCCGGAGCTGACGGTGACACGCGGAGGCGCGTTCGATTGTTGCTCTAAACGGGCTGGGTTGTAACGGATGGACCGACCCCCGTCACGTTAATGTGGACTTTCCACCCACTCCTGCGAAGCAGAGGGGAGGAATCGCGTCATGAACGAGAGTTCGTTCGGGAAACTGAGACTTTGTCTGATGGCGCTGATAGCGCGGTGCGCTGTATGGTGGTGACGCTGGTGGTGGCAGTGGTGGTTATTATGGTGACGATAATGACAGCAGCGTTTCAAAGCGATAACTCTTATTGACGGTCACGGGATGATATTGTTATTGTTTGTTAAGCGCTGCTCGTGGTGATGATGGTAGTTGTTCTCTGATGGCAGTGATTTTAGAAACATAGGGGGACTGTGTTGAGTGGCAAGAGTAACTGATGATGGTGGCTATGTTGATGATGGCGATGCTTCTCATGAGAGTCGCTCTTAAGAGGCTGCTCTTTCGGAATAGCCGAGCGTGCCTCCCTCTCTCCCCTGCGACGTTTCGCCCTCACGTCAGAGGCATCATCATCATCATCAGGATTCTGAACGGTTTATAATTACGGAACGTTTTTTGTTTGTTCTTCTATGGGAAGCGCCGGACGCTCGTGTCCGTGTGTTTGTGTTCGAATATCCGATGGTGCGATGGCGAGTGGTGATGATGATGATGTTGTTGTTGTTGTTTGACGGCGAGAGTGTGGCGGGAGCCGAGAGGAGCGGAGAGTATGCTCGGAATGCGCGCAGGCCACGTAGGCAGCAGCGCTTACAGTGAGGCCCCCCCCGTGTCTCTCTCTCTCTCTCTCGCCCGGCCTGCCTCTCACACACACTCACACGTGGAAGACACGTGTGAGTGTGTGTGTGTGTCTTACACGTGTGTGTCTTACACGTGTGTGTCTTGCACGTGTGTGTGTGTGTCTTACACGTGTGTGTCTTACACGTGTGTCTTCCATGTGTGTGTTACATGTGTGTCTTACACGTGTGTGTCTTACACGTGTGTGTCTTACATGTGTGTGTCACCTGTGTTATATGTGTGTGTCACACGCGTGTCTTACACGTGTGTGTTACATGTGTGTGTGTTACATGTGTGTGTTACATGTGTGTGTGTTACGTGTGTTACATGTGTGTGTGTCACATGTGTTACATGTGTGTCTTACACGTGTGTGTCTTACACGTGTGTGTGTCTTACACGTGTGTGTGTCTTACACGTGTGTGTCTTACACGTGTGTGTTACATGTGTGTGTGTGTTACATGTGTGTGTCACCTGTGTTACATGTGTGTCACACGCGTGTCTTACATATGTGTGTGTTACATGTGTGTGTCTTACACGTGTGTGTGTCTTACACGTGTGTGTTACATGTGTTACATGTGTGTCACACGCGTGTCTTACACGTGTGTCTTACACGTGTGTGTTACATGTGTGTGTGTTACGTGTGTGTATCTTACATGTGTGTGTCTTACACGTGTGTGTGTCTTACACGTGTGTGTGTCTTACACGTGTGTGTTACATGTGTGTGCGTGTCACATATGTTACGTGTGTGTGTTCCTTACACGTGTGTTTGTGTCTTACACGTGTGTGTGTTACATATGTGCGTCTTACACGTGTGTGTGTTACACGTGTCTTACGTGTGTGTGTGTTACCTGTGTTACATGCGCGTGTGTTACATGTGTGTCACCTGTGTGTGTTACCTCTATTACATATGTGTGTTGCGGTTATGTGTGTGTTACGCGTGTTACATGTATGTGTGTCTTACCAGTGTGTTACATGTGTGTGTGTGTTAGGTATGTGTATGTATTACTCTGTGTTCCATGCGTGTGGGAGGGGGAGCGGTGGCGCAGCGGTTAGCGCGCTGGGCTACAAACCCGGCGACCCGAGTTCGAATCTCGCTCATGGCGAACACCAGTGACGATTTTCTGAACCGGTCCTGGGATCTCCCGTAGGTCGACTCAGCCTCAAAAGAGTACTTGGTGCGGTGTGTTAACACTGCCAAGTGCGGCCGGGTGTGGTGCTGGTCACCCATCTCCTCGTGTGCCGTGTCGACCTTCATAGGCGCTCGCTAACAACACTTGACCCTACAGTCTGTTAAGGCTATACGGGTGATCTTTGTCTTGTAGTTACATGTGTAAGTTCCTGTAGTCAATCCACTGCTAGATGAGATCCCGTCGGTGTTTAGTTGACCATACTTCACGTATTTACGCTGGCAGAGACGTTTATTATCACAGCAGAAAGTACCCAGTGAGCTTGCAAGCTCTGGATGCGGGATTCTTGCAACACAACAAGGAACCGTTGAGAGGTGTAGCTGTTTTTAACAGTTGTCCATCGGGGAGGGATAACAACGTTACAACATCTCAGGGCACGGGAGGCTATTTAGTCAGGACAGTTAACTTTGACACGTGTCATTAGACGAGTAACTTCCTAACATACGAAGGAACAGCACACCTGGTCACCTTGAAGGGCAGAGAGCCTAGATGTGGGAGCATGGAAGTAGTGTACAACAGTGCATGTTGCCACCATGCACTCTGCTGCCCACATCCTATCCTCGTTAGAGCCTATTAACCATCCTGTTATATAGGCGTTAGCCTCGTTAGAGTCTATTACCACCCCGTTATAGGGGCGTTATCCAGGCTGGACACTGCTTAGCCCCTGATATGTGATGAGCGGTGTAACGGATATGTGATGAGCGGTGTAACGGATTGTTACCTCGAGTGCAGTGGTGGATATTTATTAGGTAGATGCTTTTTATAAAAATTATTACAGCAGCAAGTACCCGCTTGAAAACTCTGGATGCGAGATTCGTTGGAAACAACAAACGCAACAAATGAACTCAAACGTAAACAAAGAAAACTCGCAGAAGAAATTTGTGCAAAGATGAAACCCTAACCCCAGTGATAAAGTGAACGGTAACGCAAAAATTGCACAGCACACAGCCACTAAATCCGATAAATTAGCAAGAAAACAAGTGTGACGAACGCTGCAATGGGAGTAAATGAACCGATTTTTGTTTGTGAACAAGGGAAGCACGTGGATTTGAGCGCCCACACTTTCGAACAAGGAGACGCATTGGTCTTCAATCAACCTTGACGTCTAAACGTATACGCTGTGTAAATGTAGGCACAGTTTGATTTGGACGATCACTCGTTTTCTGTTTAAGCACCTCGGTGTCGATGTCATTGCGAAGTGAAATATTCACTGTCAAAGCATTGCTGGGGCTGTGCTGAGAAATGTGGCACCAGCGTCCAGTGGTGATGGGAGGCTTTAGATCGAATCTACTGCTTTATATCTGTGGCTTTTGTTCTGCCAATTGGCACGGGGGCTGTGTGGGGCTTCTGATCTCTGCTATTTAGATAATGTCTCATACAGCAAGCCGTGAGAACCTGTGTGAAGACATTCTGTGTGTTGTTGTTATTACAATTTAGCAGACGCCCTTCTCCGGGGTCGCTGATTTGTTGCGTTCGTTTCGTTTGTTTCGTTTGACCGTGCGAAGGGGGAGAAGTTTGGTCCATTCGCCGGCGAGAAGCGGCTGCCCAACGAGATGGATGAGAGCAAGGACCCTCGGCTCATGTGGGAGGTGAGAGCCGGTCGTCGTCACCATCATCAGCCAGGATCTATCGACCGCTGGATGAAGGCTTCCCCAACGAGGTCTCACGGTCACACAATGCGGCGTCAATTCCCAAGAACACGTGACGGGAAGTTTGAGGTGGGCACAGTGGACCCCAGCTCGAGATTATTACAGCGTCTGGTTCAGCACTCCAGGAAGTGACCTTGCGACCACAGGAAACACTAGTCCATACCTCCCCTTCCTATAGGCCTTTAAAGTAAGCTATTCACGGAGTTGAAACTTACTTCCAAAGTCGTTGTAGGAGAACGTCTGTATGTACGAGAGCAAGTGTTTGTTCGTCTTTATTTCCACACAGAGGGTCCTTGGTTTGAATCCGTCATGAGTGCAAAGTTTATCTGCACAGCGCCAAGGCTTTTATGTTCATTTAAGCTTTAAGCTCCCCACTTATTGATCACTTTTCTGAAACATCAGGGAGCTATAAATATTGCCAAAAGCACATCCTGGTCACGGCAAAAAAAACCTCATCAACACAAGATGCCAGAAGAATGTGTTACACGCTTGGAACAGTAGCGTCCGTATGGCGGGTAGTCTGCTAGTAGTAAATGTGGACTTGTACCAGTTTCAACATGAGAGATGTGTCAAGCAGAATATTCAACACATATTGTGTTACCGTTATATCCATGTGGAGTTAAAGAAAAAAAGACAGTTCTAGGTATGTTTCGTGTTTGTGTTCAGGTTAGGTGAGTGGATGGGGAGACCCTGATATCCGCGTGTCTGGTTGTGCTCAGGTGAGGTGCGCGGACGACCCTGTTATCCGCGTGCCTGGTTGTGTTCAGGTGAGGTGCGCGGACGACCCTGTTATCCGCGTGCCTGGTTGTGTTCAGGTGAGGTGCGCGGACGACCCTGTTATCCGCGTGTCTGCTTGTGTTCAGGTGAGGTGCGCGGACGACCCTGTTATCCGCGTGTCTGCTTGTGTTCAGGCGAGGTGCGCGGACGACCCTGTTATCCGTCTCTCGCGTTCAGGTGCGGAACGTCGATGGCGAGACGCTGTTTGTGCTTGACGCCAGCAACCCGCGGCACGCCAACTGGCTGCGCTTCGTTCACCAGGCGCCGACGCAGGACCAGAAGAACCTCGCCGCCATTCAGGTACGGCGCCGCCGGCGCCACCGCACCAGTGGGATCGCTCGCGTCTCCCTCCCGCGCCTCAAATGCTAGCAGAGCGCCCGCTCCTCGGCCGTGGTACGAGCGTGTGACGCCATCCTGCAATCATCTCTTGCTGGTGGCGGTTTCTGCCGACGCGACTGCTTTGACCCGGGCTTCTTTGCCGATGCTGTATGGGGGACATTTCCTGCTGGGCGTCTGACGTCTCAGAAGAGTTGTAATCAATGAGTGGGAAGTAAAGTTGATAGCAAGGCGTGGTGGTAAAATGTGTGTTCACACAGGGCACGAGCAAGGGTAGGATTCTAGTTCATCACAGGGCGATGGGGGAAATTTAATCAGTCCCCTTCACCTGGAGGATACCAGAGGACCTGGTGAATATCCATGTGGACACAGGAAAGTGCCCGAGCCAGGAGTCGAACCCGTGACTTCTTGCTGCACCGCCGTGTCCGCCGGGCAGTTAATAGCGTTGTTTATTTTTTGATCAATTCCATTCGCCATGGACTCACCGGATGTATGTGGATGCTGCGCGTTCTGTAAGAAGCACAACTAAGCGGTGGGCCCGCCGTGTTGAATTAAAACCAACGTTCTGCCAAACACGGAGGACAAAGGTCCTCCGTGTAGCCTCATGGACTGTGGGATGAAGTACCGTTGGCGAGCACCAACAAAGGTCGGCACGGCACAAGAAGGAGTGAGCGGCTAACTCCACGCTTGGCCGCCGCGGTCGCTCTAGTGGCGTTGTTTTCACACAGTACTAGATACAAGTTTGAGGCTGAGTCGCCCTAGAGGAGGCCTTGGATCAGTTCTTAAATAAACGTCACTGGTGTTGGCTGTGAGTGAGAATCGAACTCGGGTCGCCAGGTTTGTAGCCCGGTGGCTCAAACCGCTGAGCCACCGCTCCCCAACCACATGCACGCACAGTTCGGCAGCAGTTGCAGGTGTTCACAATATCTCACCGCGCGCGTTCTGTTTTACCGCGGTGATTTGGTGCCGCCGCGCGCAGTAAAACCACCGGCAGACTCGCGGGCGAGCCAGACCCCGCCGCTCGCGCGCGCGTCCGTGAGCGCGCGTCACGCGCGTTATTGGAACTGTGTGCAGCTCGCCCACTGTTGGGCGCTCTTCCACGAAGGCTTTTCATTCCGCGTGGACGTGTGGGGCGGGGGCGTCTTGTAGGGGGAGGGGGGTGCGGTGGGGTGGGGTGGGCCGCGATACCCACAATGGAAACAACCGCGCGCTCTGTCTGTAGTCGAGTGCGGACGCGACGCCTTACTCCACCGCGCAATGACCGAGTCACTCTTTGCGGCGCGCCGCGAGACGCGGCCCCACCTGTAATGGGGCGCGGCAACCTCGCCCCCCCCCCGCTTGAATGGAGTTATCCCCGGTGTCTGAGTGGCGGCGTGCCAGCGCATGCCGGTCGGGCGAGAACGCTGCTTTAACACGCGAGCCTCCGATGCCAAGCCGTTGGCAGCGCGGGGCAGCGTGACGTTAGCGCTTTTGTCCGCGCCGCCCAGGTGTGGGTTGTGTGGCGATGACTCCGGAGCGCCGCTTGTCCGCGCCGCCCAGGTGTCGGTTGTGTGGCGATGACGCCCGGAAGCGCCGCTTGTCCGCGCCGCCCAGGTGTCGGTTGTGTGGCGATGACGCCCGGAAGCGCCGCTTGTCATGCTCCGTGTCCGCTCGGTCACGCCGCAGCAGTCGCCGGAATGGAATAGTGCCGGCGTGGGCAAACTTGAATCGTCTGGGATGAGACGATTTGTGATGAGAGGGGGGGGACGACGGCAGCGAGGCAGTCAACCGGCGTTAATCAGCCAGATGCTGCTTTCTACGTACTATGATGTTATTGGCCAATTAGTGAGTGTTTCTTAGATGTGGGAGGAAATCGTAGAACCCAGAGGAAACGTACACGGGCAGAGGGAGAACATAACAACTTCACACACAAAAGCGCCTGGTGTGGGATAGCCTTGTCAAGCATTCGTCAATTCCCCAGAAGAACGCTGTCGATGCCTCCTGCATGGGAGGTGGAACGTCACGATGGACAGAGGAGGAACGCTCGACACAGCTTTCCCCAAAGAGTAGCTCTTAAGAGCAATTCTTAGTCTTAGTCCAGTTTCAATTAAGCTGAACACAGTTCATATAAATGTTCGTATTTACTCATTGTCATTAGCAGCCATGGTCTGTTCACTGCTGGATGAAGGCCTCCTGATAATTGCATTCTCAAAGTTAATCTCTTTGTAATCAAACAAACATGAAATAACGCAGTGCCTCCAGCGCACAGAGGATCTCTGGAACAATGTTTTTCAGCGGCATTTCTTGTTATGCTGTCGGGTCCTCTCTGCCTGCTCCGTTGAAAATGATGCTTCTTATGTGACACGCTTGTTCATCTGGGAGGCAGCTGGTAACGGATGACTAAAATGTCAAGGTCCAGCAGTGGTTTTACAAGTTATCAGGATATGACTCACGGGTGTCTGTGTGCGACTCAGATCGATATGTGCACAAGTGTTCCCATTCAAAAAAAGGACCTCCGTTTTTCTGATGGCTATGGTGGCTTTGTTCTTGACACGAGAGCGCAGTCATAGAGATAGATGTCTGTTATTACAGCAGGAAGCGCCCAGTGGGTGTGCAGCCTCTCCGTGTGAGATTTCTGCAATACAACAAATGTTCCTGCTGACCAACGCAAGATGATATAAATTTAACGGGTAAATCAACAAAGCCACAGCACTGATTGGTGCAAAGATGAAACCCTAAAAACCCACTTTTTAGGGAATCTCAGTTTCCAGGAAAGCTAGGAATAAGAAACCAATTTACACCTGAGCTTGCTGAGCAGTGTTTCCTGTGCAGGTGGCCTGCACTGTGGAGACACGGGTTGGTGGCTCACCGCACAAATTCCACAAAACTCCCTTCACTATGGGGTCGAGTGTTGCCTTCTCTCACGTTGGAGTTTTCTCCAAGTGTGCCGATTTCCACCCGCATGTTAACACCAATAAATAGTTTGTTGACACCTGAATATTATATAGGTGGCTGCAAATCTTGCAGGAGGGAGAGATTTGGCGCTGGCTGACTGGCTGCTGCGTTCTCGCTATTCTGTGGTTCCTCCAGTCTTTGAGTCGCTTTTATCATCCCGAGAGCTAGCGAGTACCGTGCGGCTGTGGGTTACAAGTGGTAATAATTTTATTGGTATTGCATCTGTGCAATTGGGCACAAACTTTATCTGGGATGTGACCCAGCATAGTTTTGCCGAACTGCAATCGTTCGCAAAATGTGGCAGCCCAGTGCGATATGAAATGGGAAGACATACAGTTGACAGCCTCATTGTCAATCCACTGCTGGATTAATGCCTCGTTACCACTGGTAGTTGTTTGACTTTTTACTGGGCCACTGATGTTAGCTTTGACTTGGAATTATACAGATTTAACATTTATTAATGTATTCTCGGTCCCTGTTTAATCCTGTAGAGGATCTCGATAAGCCAGAGCCTAACCGAGTTGACATAGTGCAAGACAGGGCTAGACCCATCATGGGATATCAGTCCATTGTGGGGCACAGATGGAAATTCACCCAGAAGGCCAATTTTCCTAGGCACATATGTGGGCTGTGGGAAGAACCGGAGTACCCGGCGAAAACCCACGCTGACATGGGGAGAGAACGCAAATTCCACACAGAAAGTCTCCTGAGTCAGGAATCAAACCTAGGCCCTTTTTTTCTTCTGTAAGGCACACGTGTTGCCAGTGCGCCATTCGCACGCACCGTCATGTTAATTGTTGTTATCCCCCTTCTCGTGTGTGTGTGTGTGTCCTCCCCTGCGCTCGCTGAGATGTGAAATCTTCCTAGGAGGGAGAGAACATTTTCTACTTGGCTGTGGATGAAATAGAGACCGACGAGGAGCTTCTGATTGGCTACTTGGACAGCGACACCGAGGAGGGAGAGGAGCTGCGCGACGAGGAGCCAATCCGGAGGGAGGAAGAAGAGCGGCTCAAGGAGACTTTGGAAAGAGGTTATGCGTTGATCCCGCGATTATCGATGCCGCGTGCATCTCGCGGATGAGCCTGTGTTTATTTACCGTTGACCACCTTTGTTGCCCCTATAATTTGCTTCTTTGATGTTTGCTAATAGTGTGGACTTCGTCTAAGCAGCCTCCTGCGCAGTGACCCTTATATTATCCTTAATTTTCAGTGCTGGTTTGGGATTTTGGAAAGTGCCAGAGCAAATCTCCAGGTCTAACACAGGGCCTATTGTCTGCTAGGGAGATTAGTAGAGGGTGTCGGACCTCTGCTGTAGATGTCGCTTTGTCCGAGGGTCTGGTAAAAATACAACGGCCACTTTATTTTATATCTCGACGTGAATGTTAAAATCGTTATCTGGGGCTTCAGAGTCATCGTCTCTCTTATAAATATGATCCAATATGAACACTGCTTTAATGGAAAACTGTCATGGTGTTAGGAAGCGTACCATAGAAAAAAAAACTGGCCACATTTTCCACCAAACAGCACCGTAAGGGCCAGCAAAGCATTTTGAGACACATGTGCTGATGGCCATCAGTCCATCCCATTACATGAATTATTAAAAAGAACATTTAAATATACCTTAGACCTCTGTATCCTTTGGAAGTAGACAGAAGCTCACCAGTGCCTCTAGGTTCCAGCATCACCACAGGCGTCGGCCTGGTGGTAGTGTTTCTAAAATACAGTGATGGTAGGAAAACAAATGTTTGTTATTATTACTAAGTTGTTTCCCGTGCCCTTGCTGTGCGGAGTTGCTGTCTCGATCGCTGTGGTTTGATCGCAGCCTATGGGCTGTAGTGCTTTCTGCCTGCACCTGCTGTGCGAACGTCACCATATCTCTTGCCTTTAAACCTTGGTCTTTTCTTCCACTTTTAACTCCCTGAAGTGTTGCACTGCCGATCGGCTCACTGTGCAACGCCTCGTGTGTACGACGAGGAACTTTCAAATCGAATTCGTTTTCGTTATTTATTTCCGGTGCTAAATGAAATTCTTCCACGGACTAAACACATGCTGGGATGTGTTCAGGAATCCATGCGTGCGTGAGATTTCTATTCTTATTTTTAATTTCCTTTTTGAAATATGTGTCCTTTTGAGGAAAACGTTCAACAGAAGTCAGTGCGTAATGAATGTAAACTGAGGTGAAACCGTGTGAACGGTTCGCCAGTTTTTACGATAAATCTACGTGGATGTTTTTGACAGAGTTAAAATGTGAATTAAAGCACGTTGCAAGCAAAGTTATTGTATTGAAGTAAGTTGTCATGGCTCAGTGCGCGATGATTTCTTTGCAAAGTTGTTCTTTCGGGATAGACATGTCGAGTGCTCCCCCTCTCTTGGAACGCCAACGTGGGAGACGAAACGTGTCTAAGGAGAGAGGAGGCGCGCTCGACACGACCATTCTGAAAGAGGAGCTTTGTAAAGCAGTCGTCAAACTTATTTAGTTTCCTCCGGAGGAAGGAAACCGTGAACATTGTCCAACATGTAATGCCCTATTTTGATGCGCACGCTATTATAAGGCATGCGTTGCAAAACGCTCTTAAGCGGAAGCACTCAGTGGAGACGGTGGGACACTTGTCTGGCCTCCGATGTGGTGGTGGGGAGTCAGCGGTGGGAGGAACGCAGTCGGCGAGGTGTGGTGGTGACATCAACAGCTTGGCCCGTGGTGACGTCTTGATCCTGACCTTGATCATAAGCGTGGCTGTTGATTTCAGGATCTTGTAGGAAAACGCTTCGGAGCCTTGGTGTTTGTCATCCCCCGATTCATGTAACTTAAACCGTGCGCACACTGCGCTGGGAATGTGGTCGTGAGCGTCCTGCCGAGAGACACCTCCACAGAACTGGCTCGTGACACTGCCTTCCCGTTATTTACAATTTGCCAAATTTAAATTACGGGCAGCGTGGCGGCGCGGTGATTACCACTGCTACCCCACAGCAAGAAGGTTTTAGTCACAGCTCGCGTGTCTCTGTGTGGAGTTTGCATGCTCGCCCTGGGTCCGTGTGCGTTCTTGTAGAGAGTGCCTGTTTCCCCTGAACATTAAAATGCACTCTGCTGCTGCTTAGGTAAATTAGCCTGCCCTGCGATAGACTCGCGTCCCATCTTGGGTTTAGTCTTGCCTTGCGCCCTGTGTCTGTTGAAATAGGCTCCGGCTCACGCCGCGGCGCGACCCTCTGCAGAATTCATCGGAACTGATAGCGAGCGGACGAATAAGTTGTTTCTCTGTGCGTTCGGCGCGATCAGACCTGCTCTGAGCTCCCGTCACGCCGCGATACTTTGATGTGCACGTGGCGCCGAGCCCGCTTTAATTTCAGTGCGATGCTCGTCCGCGATAACGGGGCTAAAATAATAAATAAAGGTTTGCGTCCTGGCCACTCGCCAGGCTAATTACTTGCAGGAAACAACTCCGTTCGAAATACGCATCCACCGCCGTGCCGCCGCGCCGCCGCCGCGCCGTCGCCACCGGCGCGGCGGCGTGGCCGCGTGTCCGCACGCGATGCTCCTCCGGAGGGAAGCGCCCGGCCCCCGTTTGCAGTAACGGAACGGGAAGCTTCTCGTGCGACCGCTTCCTCCAGGAACGCCTCCTCCGCCCCCCTCCCCCTCCCCCCGCTCGTGGGGATTCCTCTCGATAGCCGCCTGTCGATCGATCCACTGCTGAATGAGCCGGAGGAACGCACCGATATGGTCGGCAGGCTGGCGCAGCGGTAACATTCAAGCCTCCTCAAAGGATGAGAGTCCTGCCCGAGGCGGTCTGACTCCCGCTTGGGCACCTTTCTCTGTGGAGATTCTGTGTTGTCCCCCCTGTCTTGCGTTCGTTTCCTCTGGGTTCTCCGTTTTTTTTTTCCCCCACATTTAAAATCACTCACTAATTAATTGGTCTATAATATCATAATACATAGGAAGCAGTGTCTGGCTGGTTGGCACCGGTTGACCGTCTGCCTGCCTCCCCTCACCCTCTCAGCGGTTTTCTATCTATGCCTCTATCTCTGTTTTGTCCGTGACGAGGCGTAGAATTTGCGCGGCGCGTTACGAATCGTATTGTTATTATTATCATGAATTATGTAGTTCCCGGGTTCAGTGTGTGAGAACGTCCCTGAACAGATGTTCTTTTGGGATAGCCAAACCTTCTGAAATGTTCGCCTCCCGTATTGGAGGCGAAACGTCGCGAAGGAGTGAGGAGGAACCTGGCTACCCCGAGTGGTCACCTCTTTCGAAGCGGTTGAGAGCCTC
>JAZEWT010000028.1:9418964-9429421 GCA_036362905.1 Mordacia mordax
TGAGTGGGTGGGTGAGTGGGTGAGTGGGTGAGTGGGTGGGTGAGTTGGTGGGTGTGTAGGTGAGTGGGTGAGTGAGTGGGTGGGTGGGTGACTAGGTGAGTGTGTAGGTGAGTGGGTGAGTGTGTGAGTGAGTAGGTGAGTGTGTGAGTGATTAGGTGAGTGAGTGGTGCAGTGGTTGTGCGTGAGTGGGTGAGTCGGTGTGTGAGTCAGTGAGTGGGTGAGTGTGTGAGTGAGAAGGTGAGTGATTAGGTGGGTGAGTGGTGCAGTGGTTGTGGGTGAGTAGGTGAGTAGGTGGGTGAGCGAGTAGGTGAGTGAGTGTGTGAATGAGTAGGTGAGTCTGTGAGTGATTAGGTGGGTGAGTGGTGCAGTGGTTGTGGGTGAGTGGGTGAGTAGGTGGGTGAGCGAGTAGGTGAGTGAGTGTGTGAGTGAGTAGGTGAGTACAAAGACTGGTGAGTGTCGTCTGCTAGAGTGCGGAGCTGCAATTCACTCGCCCTGAGGGGGTTCTTGTCGAATATAGCGTCTTTCAACCAGAGGTCCCAGGACAGGAGGAGGCAGTCACATAGTCAGCCGGTGCCAACCTGCCAGGCACTGCGTCCATATATATTTAGATTTTCTCGGCCAATATAGTCATTCAGTTTGCTTTATTTATGTGAGAAAACCTGAAATGCCGAAATCCCGGAGGAAACTCACACAGAATAAGGAGAGAACACAAACCGCCTCCTCGGACAGAACCTTCTTTGCGGTCGACGCGGATGTCACCAACGCGTCATCATGACGGTGATGAATTAACCACAGAGGATGCTCGTACATCGGCGATCGTGGCGACCTTAAAACAGATTCTCAGGAGAGCAGGTCCCGCAAACTCCCAAAACGTCTTTGATGCGATTTCCATACGTTTTAAACTCTTGTCATCCAAACATCCGGTGCGATATTAAACAAGTGCCCCGGTTCGTGACACAGCGGTTTTATAAATAACTACTGGAAGTTAATCTGAAGCTCCCACAACTCTCCACACCTGATTTTGTTTTGGAACTAAAGGCGTGTTTTAATGAAACGCCCCATAAACAACCGCTGACGTGCCTCTCCGTTTCCATGCGAGTCACTTAATGCTGATTAGAGGATGCGCTAATTGCGTGCGGAGATTATAGAACAATATTTAGTTGTGTTTTATGTAACAAATATCCTGATGCCTTGTGACCTCTATTTAATTGACCCCGAACATGTTTTCCTTTGCTCATTTATTTCAGTTATAATTAACCATTATTGGTGGCACGGTGGCCCAGTGGTTAGCGCTGTCGCTTCACAGCAAGAAGGTCCCGGGTTCGAATCTTGGCTCGGGTGCCTTTCTGTGTGGAGTTTGCATGTTCTCTCTCTGTGTCCGCGTGGGTTTTCGCCGGGCACTCCGGTTTCCTCCCACAGTCCATAGAACACGCTGCTGCGTAGGTTTATTGGCCTGCAGACTAAATTGCCCGCAGTGCCCGGTGATGGACTGGCGTCCAATCGTGGGTATATCCCTGCCTTGCGCCCTGTGTCTGCCGGGATATACCCACGATGGGACGCCAGTCCAGGCGAAATGTCGCGAGGAGAGGAGAGAGAGGGAGCGATCGACGCGGCTGTCCCGAGACAGCAGCTTTTCGAAGCAATCATGATGCATCGAGCCGTGAAAACCGACATCATTACAATTAGAGAAATTATTTTAATAACCAATACTCTTTTTTTTAACGCTTGGCCATATTTATCCAGTTTCAAAGGGATTCATTCAAAAGGGATTCATTCAAAAGGGATTCATTCAAAAGAGATTCATTCAAAAGGGATTCATTCAAAATGGATTCATTCAAAAGGGATTCCTTCAAAAGGGATTCATTCAAAAGGGATTCATTCAAAAGAGATTCATTCAAAAGGGATTCATTCAAAAGGGATTCATTCAAAAGAGATTCATTCAAAAGAGATTCATTCAAAAGGGATTCATTCAAAAGGGATTCATTCAAAAGAGATTCATTCAAAAGGGATTCATTCAAAAGGGATTCATTCAAAGGGATTCATTCAAAAGGGATTCATTCAAAAGGGATTCATTCGACGAGAGAATCACTCGAAGACGCGAGGGAACCTTCACTGGGTGGGGGGGTGGGGGGTGGGGGGTGGGGGGTGGTAGCCAGGCAGTCAGCCGGCGCCAACCCGCCAGACAACTCATCCTATTTGTTATGGTGTCATCGGCCAATTCATTAACAATTGTTTGTTTTTTTTAATTTGAGGGAGGAAACCGGAGAACCCGGAGGAAACCCAAGCAGAGCATGTGAGGAACACAAACTCTACAGAGAAAAGGTGCCCGAGGCAGGAACGGAACTGCCTGGGGCAGGGCCTCGTTTTCTTGCACTGAGCCACCCTTAAGTCCGCAAGCGGGCTTAGGCAGGACTTTTCGTGACAAGGTGGCATCACTGATGGATGAGCCTGGTGAGAGAATGCCATCCAAAGGAGGGAAGGCTTGGGAGGAGATTGCCACCGTGTAGCTGGAGCGATGGGAGGATCACGTGAGCAGGAGCGAGTTTGTTGTGTGGAACCATGGCAACTTGTGGGTAGTGTTGCCACTTTGGAGGCACAACGGAACCGGGACATATCGTGGAGTAAACAGAATAAGATCATTTGTGGACTGTACCACGTTTAATTGGTGAAAGCCCAGATTTTAAATCGTGACTCGATCCGTGAAAACACAAGAGATTTTTAAAGCACAGCTGTCTCAGAAAGCAAGGCTAGCTTGGAATAAAACGGGACAGGTGGCAACCCTACAAACGGGGCATCAAGGATGCCTACATCCAACAGTGGATCGAACATGATTAATGGTAATACGTGATGTTGATTGAACAGGACTTGTACTGTTCACTCGTTAGTATGGAAATATTTATTTATAAGTTTAGAGTGTTTTGGAAAGTAGCTTTTCAGGTGTCTTATTGGATGCTGTGTATTGAATCATTCCACGTGTAATGATTGGACCCAGTAAGACAGAACCACTGCATGGAGCGTGGTGCGTGGACACACCGATTATAAACACGCGTTATTGTTGGCTGCGTATGCGCACGGGTGAAGTGAAACTTGCAATCCGTACATTTATTTGCGAACCAAACATTTCCATTGAATGAGACCCATTAACATTTTCCACTCTCTAAGGGCACAGTTGTTCTATAACCTTGTACAGTCAATGCGTCTCGTGTATTTAGCCGCAGTTCAGTTTGTCACGTAATGAACTTGGAGAACCGCTAGGCGACTTAACAACATCCGGCGATGGACTGGCGTCCCGTCGTCGGGTGTATTCCTGCCTTACGCCCTGTGTATCCGGGATAGGCTCCGGCTCACCGTGACCCTATATAGGATGAAGCGGTTTCAGATAATGAGATGAGATGAGACTTAACAACATCACTGCCAAGCTTTCCACACAACGTGTGCCAGTGTCACACGTTGTGTGCCAAGCTTCCCATGCTTTGTGATATTCGTTGTGCCAGGCATTGTGCCAGGAGTAATGCCACAGCAGAGCATCTGACTGCTGTCAGGTGGCCGGTGCAGATGCTATTGTTGCAGCAGGCTTCTGCTGCTGCTGCGGTTTGGATGTTATCAGCGATGCATGGCAAACAATGCACATGTAACGTGAATAAAATAGCATACTATTCTAATTTGTTTAATTACATTTTGCAAAGTTATATCGTAGGCACTCTGGTCCATTGTTTCCAGATGGTGTTTTGCAAGTGGTCTGTTATATATATATATAAAGTGAACTGTAAAATGGGGTTTTGACGAAAACAAGAAGTGATAATTTATAGCCCTTAATTGTCCGTTATTGGTTCATGCCATGTCAAATATAGGGGATTGTTTGACCGCAGTTATTCATAATTTGACCGTAATTATTCATAATTTGAGCGTAGTTATTCATAATTTGACCGATGTCTTAATGATGACGATTGCTTCCAAAAGCTGCTCTTTCGGGATAGGCACCGTGACACAGTACGCCTGAATATGGCTCTAACGTGGGGAGGCGAATCGTCGTGAAGGCGAGAGGGGGAGCGATCGACGCTGCTATCCCGAAAGAGCAGCTTTTGGAAGCGATCATCATGCATCGAGCCGTAATAATAAGTAAGAAGCAGTGTCTGGAAAATGTTGGCGTCGGTTGACTGCATTGGCTGCCTTCTCCCTGCCCGCCTCTGTGGTCTCCTCATATCTCAGCCGTGTTGTTTCTTCTGTTTAAGTTTCTGCCCATAGTGTTATTAATAATTATAGTTACCATATACAAGGCTTTCAGAGACATGTTGTCATTGTTAATGCAATAAATATTAAGATCAAGAGAGTCAATCTCGACACAGATAGCAGAGAGTTAATCTTGATACACAGTGAGCAGAGAGCCAGTTTTGATACACACTGAGCAGAGTGTTAACATTGATACACAGTCAGAGTTAACATTGATACACAGTGAGCAGAGAGTTAACACTGATACACAGTGAGCAGAGAGTTAACACTGATCACAGTGAGCAGAGTTAACATTGATACACAGTGAGAAGTTTCAATCCTGTATTGGCAAAGGTCTTCTGGTCTTTTGCCACCAGACGTGATGTCATGTGGCATTAGGTGAACTCAACGACAAGTTGATCAGCACGCGGTGCAGACGATTCCATAAATCAGTAAAATGGTTCGATATTATCCTTTAAAAAAATCCGAAATCCTATTTTTTTTTTTTAAACACTGAAACTCGAGCCGAGTGTGAGCTCACGCTTAGAAACATTGAGCGGAAAACTGTTTTACAGGAATGACCCCCGGAGGAGGATGGTGAAAAAACCCACAAAAAGTTTCAGCAAATAAATCATAGCGTTGTTTTTCACGGAGCCTTCTCTCCCGGTGTGGAGGAGGGTTTGATTCATTACGTGCTTAGTGGATATTCATTGTTACTCTTGTCATAGGAATATGGAATTTCCACCATTAAGAGGGCCCTGTCAATGGGGATTACAGCAGTGTATTGATGTTGGTATCCGCTGCTCAGTGCATGAGAACTGCTCTCAAGAGCTGTGCTTTTGGGTTCACTGTGTCGAGCGCTCCTGCTCTCTCCACAACACTTTGCCTCCCACTTTGGAGGCATCATCAGGAAGCCTGAGGAAGCCTGATTTCGCCCGATTTACACCTCGAATGTGAAAGGAGGAACGTTTAAAACGTATATCAGCAGCTCTTATTATCACAGTACTGACCAACTACTCATTTGAGAATGGGGACCATGGCTTACATACATTCAGCATAACTCAGTTTTGTTACTTTGTTTCAAATCTAAATGCTTCTGGCACTGTGTAATTCGTTCCTTTCGCGCTTATTCACTTTTATTAGATTTTTTTTTTAAAGAATGCCATATTTTGTCTAAAGCGCAGTGCGGACCTGGTGTGAATGTCTGTGCAAAGTCAAGTCAAAGTTCGTGATGATAAGCTATAGCTCTGAATTTCATGACTGTGGTTATCACAGGAGAGGCCTCCATCCAGCAGTGGAATTGCAATGGATGGCGGTGAGGATGAAGATGATGGGCGTTTCATATCGACAGTTTATCGGAAAATAAACGTGGGACCTCATCGCATGCTTGCAGCCAAATTGCTTTTGAGTTATCACTGACGATTTTCCATCACACTTGGAAGCATGGGTATAAGAAACAAAAAGTGTAAAGGAAGCCCATTATATAAAAATAAATAAAGAAACTGCCGACACGTGTAGTCTGACTGCACGTGCCTCTTATTCAGGGCGAGATCTGCGCAAACCGCTCCGGAGAAGCTGTTGTTTTTCACTGGGAATAATTTGGCGCCGTGATGTATTGATGTGGACAAATGTAGTTTAACAAAAAAATCCAAATTAATTGCGATCGAATTAAAATGTCAAACGAATCGGAAATCGTGTCAAGCACTGAAAAGTATCCAATTGCATAATGGGCGTTTTAAAGTTATTACCGTTAATAATATTGTAAACGAATACCCGTAATTATATGCTTAATAATAAGAAATATGATTTGGAATAATTTTTACCAAGTTTTTTTTCTCTCTTCCCACGAAAGCATGCGGAGCCGTGCACACTGCCTGGCATCGCGAAAATATTAAAATCATAATGATTGCTTCGAGAAGCTGCTCTCTCGGGACAGCCGCGTCGATCGCTCTCCCTCTCTCTCCTCCCCTCGCGACGTTTCGCCCTCGCACGTTAGAGGCATCCTCAGGCGCCTGAGGATGGAGATCCTCATGCGCCTGAGGATGCCTCTAACGAGAGAGCATCTTTTCGCAGCAATCGTTACGCATCGAGCCGTGAAAACCTACATCATAATATTTTAATCGACAACTGTACGAGCGATCCACGCGTTCAAACGCGTACGTTTGTCACTCGGAGCGCGCGCAGAATGTTTACGCTCACGGACAGAACGAGGGACGTGTGGATTCGAGATCGCCGCGCAGGATAAACGCATTATTCCAACACGTCAGTGGACTTACGGGCAAGACGCGTCGTGGCTCTAATGGGATGGTCAGGGATGGTGATTGGTGTCCGTTTGAATGGCTGCCATTCAGATTGAGTTGGGTTGGCTCGTTGTCTCTCGCTATATCGGGGGTATTGGCCAAAAATGTTCTGCTCCAATGCCCTTCCTGACGCCAAGCTCCTTCATTCGGATGTTCTTTGGATGGTTATTTGTCTGGAATCCCCAAGACCTGTTCACCAGGGAGACCCTAGCAGGAGTGACAGACTCCAGAACTGTTCACTAAGGGAGACCCTAGCAGGAACACTAGACTCCAAGACCTGTTCACCAAGGGAGACCCTAGCAGGGACACTTGACTCCAAGACCTGTTCACCAAGGGAGACCCTAGCAGGAGTGCTAGACTCCAGAACTGTTCACCAAGGGAGACCCTAGCAGGAGCGCTAGACTCCAGATCTGTTCACCAAGGGAGACCCTAGCAGGAGCGCTAGACTCCAAGTGACATAGCTCTGGGTTTCATAGGAACATGCGAACCCTCCCCCACAATAACGTTGCTATCTATGGGGGGATGATGATTGCAGATGATTCGGAATAATAACAGAGCGTCAGCCAAGCAATGGAACTGATCTCGGAAGAGGTCCACTGGGAGATGCGGAGCTTTATAATCAGTGCGTGTACCAGTGCTACGTAGAGTTTTACATCTTGGGAACTGGCGACGACTTGCAAAGGCATTCATCCAGCAGTGGATATGATTTTGGCTGATGGTTCTTATTATTATTTTTTGTGTCTGCTGGCAAGTAAGCTGTTCCGTCGTTAGCTCGTGCTTTTGCTGTGAGGCTACAGCTCAGCTGTCTGAGTATCTCATCTCATTGTCAGAAATCGCTTGGTCCTGTACAGGGTCGCGGTGAGCCGGAGCCTATCCCGGCAGACACAGGGAGCAGGGCAGGGATATACCCACGATGGGACGCCAGTCCATCACCGGGCACTGCGGGCAACTTAGCCTGCAAGTCAATTAACCCATGCAGCAGCATGTTTTTTGGACTGTGGGAGGAAACCGGAGTGCCCGGCGAAAACCCACGCGGACACGGGGAGAGAACTCGCAAACTCCACACAGAAAGGCACCCGAGCCGAGATTCGAACCGGGGACCCTCTTGCTATGAGGCGACAGCGCTACCCACTGAGCCACCGTGCCACCCAGTTGTGTGATTATTTAGCAATAAAAGAGTCGATGGCCAGTTTGATTACTCGACGTAACGAGAGCATAGCTGAAAAGAGTCCAACTTCTAGTTTTCACATGAGCCGCTGGATGGGAGGTGATGGGCGGGGCTTGGTTGCATCATTGGTGACATCCGTTGTTTTTTTAAAAGAGCCCAAAAAAAACAAAGTCAATTACAAATTTTTAATTGATTGAGCACCCAATTAGCGAATCATCCCAGCTCTACTGGAGAACTGCTCTACAGGTCTTCGACATTGTAACGCTGAAAAATCCTCCGCTCCAGATGTCCGTTTTCACGGCTCGACATATGAGAATTGCTCTTTAGAGCTGCTCTTTCAGGATAGGCGTGTCGAGCGCGCCTCTGTGCGGTTAAGCCGATGCACGTAAACTGGCCTCGTTCTTCACGCGAGTGCTCTCGGCATTGTGCTCTCCTCCTGCCGACCAATTAGGCGATGGTCTGTAATTCCTTCCGCCTGCGCCGGAGAGGACGTGTCCGAGGGGGCGGGCGAGTCCAACCGGTGACGCGGTCAAACCGCCGGGGCGCAGTGGCGCCGATCGAGCAGCGTGGCCCGCTTGGGTTGTCCCCCAGGTACTCAGCTTTCCTCCCACCGTCCACAGACGTGCTGCTGCTGCTGAGGTCAAATGTCCTGCTGACTAAGTCGCCCCCCCCGGTGTCCTGTGATGGACTGGCGTCCAATCCCGGATATAGCCCTGCCCTGCGCCCTGTGTCTGCTAGGTTAGGCTGCGGCCCCCACAACCCTGCACAGGTGACGCAGGGACAGAGTGTGATGTTGCTGTCAATCACGTTGGGGGAGGTGTTCAGGAACACCGCCGGTGTGGTTGCTCACGGCGGAGACGGCAGCGCGGGGAGCGGTGGCGCCGCGCTTGGCACTGCGCTGGGCCGTGAACCCGGCAGGGACCCGAGATCGATTCCCACTCGCAGCCACCACCAACACCTGTCACGGCAGCCATTACCCAGTCATAGGCCTCCCTCCCTCTTTTAAGATCGACTGAACCTCAGATATGAGTACCCGGTGCGGTGTGTAGTATTCATCAACACCGGGGAGACAAAGACGGCCAGGTGTCGCGTTGGTCACCCACAGCCTTCATCGGCGACACTGCTCGCTAACAGCGCTTGCCTCCAGGTGGCACAGTGAGCACCGCTGCTGACTCACAGCGATAAGGACCCGGGTTCGATTCGCGGCTCGAGTGCCCTTGCGTGTGGAGTTTGCGAGTTCTCTCCCCGTGTCCGTGTTTGGGTTTTTTTATTTTTTATATCGCCAGGTGCTCCCGATTTCCCTTTGACAGTCGCGAGACGCGCTGCCTAAACTGCGCCCTGATGAGTTGTTACTTGCTCATCCCTCTCCGCTGAGCAACTGTCAGAAGCGGCTGCATAGCTCAGCGGTTTAAATAAATCCCGACTGCCCCTGCCGCCTCTGGCGAGGCCACGGCCGGGGGTGGCGGGGGCGGGTGGGGATGTTTGACGTGGAAAGCGCCGCGGGATTGATGGATGCCGGCAGCTGAAGCAGCGATGGTGACGCGCCGCAGGTCAGCGCGTTGTTTTCAGTTCTACGAGAAACATCGCCTCGAGTTCTTTGACGTTTATGGCCACCCACTCGGCGTGGGAGATGATTGCTTTTGCGGAGCTGCTCTTTCGGGATGGCCGTGCCCGGGAGCGCGAGCATTGCTATCCCGAAAGAGCAGCTTCAGAAAGCAATGGACCGTGAAATAGTGCATCGGTTCGTTGGCGTTAACCAAAGCACTTTTGTACTATTTACGGAGTCACGTTCGCGATACAAACTTTGGCAATGGACCCGGTGTTCCGTGGGTCAGGCGGGCAGCGCGCAGTCTGAGAATTACGAATACCGGTCGTTGCGTTGACTCGGCCTTTTGGGGGTCGATAAGTAATAAATAATAAATAATACAATCTATATAACGCAGCGCAAACTCCACGCCTGCTCATGGGAGAGACACGGATGCGGAGGCGGAGCGAGGAAACCGTGCAGCCAGCTGGCGCCAACATTTGCCAGACAGTGTCGTATATATTATGATGAAATCTGCCAACTAATAAATAATAATTATTAATTATTATTTAGCAGACGCCCTTATCCAGGACGACTTAACATCGTTCTCATCTCATTGTCAGAAACCGCTTAGCCCTGCACAGCGTCGCGGTGAGCCGGAGCCTATCCCGGCAGACACACGGCGCAAGGCAGGGATATACCCACGATGGGCGCCAGTCCATCCCAGGCACTGTGGGCAGCAGCATGGTTTTTGGATTGTGGGAGGAAACCGGAGCACCCGGCGAAAACCCACGCGGGCACAGGGAGAGCATGCAAACGCCACACAGAAAGGCACCCGAGCCGAGAGATTCGAACCCGGGACCTTCTTGCTGTGAGGCGACAGCGCTACCCACTGGGCCACCGTGCCGCCCGATTTACATCATTATGATCATCATTATAAAGGTTTGAGGAAACTACAGATCAGGGAGGGAAAGGCAAACCGTGCATTCAGCTGGCATCCACATTTTGCCGGCCACTGCGTTATATTTTAATTTTATCGGCCTATAAATTACCGAGGTTTTTGTTTTACTGTGGGAAGAAACCGGACTGCCTGGCAGAAACCCACGTGGAACAGGGGGAGAACACACAAACTGCACAGAGAGGGGTGCTCGAGGTGAGACTCAAAGTGCCTCGGGCAGGACTTTGTCAGCTGTGAATATTTCCACTGCACAGACTTCCTGCTGCCCAAGTGCGTGCCATGTTATGAGTATGTCAA
>JAZEWT010000028.1:9508411-9519193 GCA_036362905.1 Mordacia mordax
TCTCTCTCCTCTCTCTCTCTCTCGCTCCTGCACGTGATTTAGATCTCAACATCGTGCTCCATCTCCGCGGTGGTCGTCCCGTCAGTCACGCGATGCACGTGTAAAACAGAGTAACCTTAGAACAAAGTTGTAATTCATCACACGAAGGCTGCCGAGTATTATGTTTACAACTAAATCTTATTTTTAAAACATATCCTGAGACGTAAGTTCTCAAATATTTCATACCATCTGAAAATGTTCAGCAACTTAAGACACAGCTGCGAAATCCATTTAGAAAAAGTCCAAACGATATTCCTTTTGGGGTTTATGGCCTGAATATGTCACTTCTCATCAAGTCGGTCTTAAGATTGAACAGCCAGTGTCGAGCGCGTGCTTGAAATCATTGTGGACAGTTGAATAAGGCGCATGACACACATCGGGAGGAATTTTAATATGAGCAACTTATGCAAGAGCAGATATTTAAAAAAAAACGCCACTTATTTTTCAAATCGGACCAAAACGAAAACAGTTTAAAAGCGAAACATTTGGGGTAATGCACATGCGGTAGTGCACAAGCACAAACAACAGATAACACTACTGAAGATCGTAGCCCTAAAGAGGAAAACACAGATGTAATAGTGGAAAATTCAGTCAATAGACCTTCTTCATCGTGATTTGCGACGTTTGTGTGAAACGAGCTTTAAAATGAAATAATTGTTATTGATTACTACAGAGGAGAAGGAGATGGTCTCTCTGCTATGACCACAAAGCCCAAAATGCCACCTGCCATCTCTGGGGCAGCGTTATTGATTAATGAGCAGCGTTTTTGAATGAAATGTAACGGACTATCCTGTTACCCAGGAATACAGAGTAAAGCGGTTCCGGCTGATTGATGATGAGGCACTACCACGCTCACGCCACTCAATCGCTCACCAACAGCCACCTCCGTATCGTTCGTTCACTGCTCGTATGGTGGTCACAGTTTCCCACGCGCTTTGCTGATTGATTCCTCCGCTCGTGTTAAGTACTTTGGTCTCCCAGACTGGTTCATCTCGCCCGCACAGGGTTAATGAATCCCATTGAAGGTCACGACAGCATTCACCCACTCACTCACCCACTCACTCACCCACTCGTTCAAAAGTTACGATCCTCCGTGTAGCCTTGGCAGACTCGAGGCTTAAATGCTGTTAACGAGTCGCACCTATGAAGGTCGACACCGCGCACAAGGGGTGGGAAGCTAGCACCAACCCTGGCCACCTTTGTCTCCTTGATGACGAAATTTACGCACATTCGAGGCTGAGTTAACCTAGGGGAGGCCCAGGCCCGGTTCAGAAGTCATTATTGGCGTTTGCTGTGAGCAAGAATCGAACTCGGATCGCCGGATTAAGTAGCAGCGCAGCGCGCTAACCGCTGCGCCACCGCTCACTAATTCACCCACTCGCCCTCCCTCTCACGAAACCACACCAGGTGATCCACGTGTCTTGTGATCGCACCGTAAATCTCTAAACCTTGTTATTTGTCGTTTACCAATGGTGCGTAATGCAATGCCAGTAATTATAAACGACACCCATAAACTGTACTTCTCCGAAATGTCTAAGAAGGGACGTTTTAAAGCTGAGCGAGTGCGCGAAGGCAAAGAGCGGGTTCGGGAGTCAATTAAATGGAAGTCATAGCACATCTGGGCCACCTTGTAGGTCACCCCAACAAATCTTCTTTGCTCCACGTGTTCCACTTTTCACTTCCCCCCTCCTCCCCCCACGGTCCTCGCTCCATGTGCTCCTAGAAGCGCCACGCGTCCTTCAAAGCCGCGCGTCAACTCCAAGACCATTTTCACAGCGCCCTACGATGCTGGCCTCTCACGACGTTTTTGGGGCCCACTGGTGCCGTGCGCTCGAGCAATTTTGCGTCGAAACAAATCAAGCGGGGCCTTTGTTTGGCGAAGCGGATTCGTTCCAATTCGCCAGCCGTAACCAGCCTCCGGCCCCCCGCCTCCCCCCACCACAGGCGCTCTATTCTCCGCCCGGGCCTGTGCGCCGGGCCTGTCTCAAAGTGTCGGCTCCTCTCGTCTAATTAAAAAGCGCATTTGTCTGAAACGGAATCCCGGGCCCATCGCTGGGCACTCGGCGCTGGCAATAATAAGTCCGCGGTGGCGCGGCGGACACGGGCTGGCTCGCGTTACCCGTGATAGGTGGTCGGACTCCCGGAGAGAGAGGAAAATCGCACAAACGTGGAGATTTCGCCTCCGTTTCTTTTTAGTTTCCGTTCACGCTGCGGGATATTTGAGCGGACCTCCAGGGAGGAGAGAGATGCGGCTCGAATGGCCCCCGGCGTGAGCCCGTCGAGGGACGCAATGCTGGGCGCGGGTTGAAGCGTGGAGATGAGACGGACGCGGTGGCCGCGGTAGCAGCGCTGCTGCCTCACGGCAAGAAGGGCCCGGGTTCGGTTACCGGCTCGGGTGCCCTTCTGTGTGGAGTTTGCGCGGTCTCTCCCCGTGTGCGCGTGGGTTTTCACCGGCGTGCTCTACGGTAGACCGGTGTCCCATCATGGGTATAGCCCTGCCTTGGACCTTGTGTCTCCGAAGATAGGCTCTGGCTCACCGCGGCCCTGTATAGGATTAAGCGAGGACAGATGATGTATCAATTAATTTAATTAATATGACATCGACCAGGGAGATTCAGTGATGGATTTGACATCGTTTGACCGTGAGCGGTGACGACTTGAAAAGGCCTTCATCCAGTAGTGGATAGAACATGGCCAAGACGTGACTGCATTGAGAATAATTATTCAGTTCGCTCTGCCTTGCGCCTTCGATGCCGAGCGATGATTTATTGGCATCGGAACGACTGTTGAATCATTCATTCATTCATTCATTATCAATACCCGCTCAATCCTGTGCAGGGGGTGCAGAACCTATCCCGGCCGACAGAGGACGCGAGGCTGGGGCATACCCAGGATCTGACGCCAGGACATCGCAGGGCACACTTTTTCTTTATGGCAATTTAACTCAGCAGGCCAATTAACCTAGCCAGCAGCGTGTGTTCGGACGGTGGGAGGAAACCGGAGTACCCGGCGAAGACCCACGCGGGCACGGGGAGTGAACGCGCAAACTCCACACGGTAAGGCACCCGAGCCGGGAAACGAACCCGGGCGCTTCTTGCTGCGAGGCGACGGCGCTGTTCACTGCTGAAGCAGCAAGAAGCTTCAGGCTCCATCCGCTTCACCGCGTCTCCACGGCGAGTTACTTGCGGTGTCCAATTCGGATCGCTGATTGGTTCCAGGTCACGTCTAAGAGGAGCGGCGGGACAGCTGAATGAGCGGAGCGATTCATTGATGTAGGTTTGATTCACGAGTGGGAGGAGGGGGGGGGAGGCGTCAGTTGTTGTGGGAGGAAACTGGAGAGCGTGGAGGAAACTCACATAGGGCAGGGGGAGAGAATAACCCACAGCCGCGACGCAAAAAGGCGCTAGAGGCGGGATTCAACCCACCCCGGGCAGGGTCAATGTCCCTACTTGATCAAACAGGATACTCTAGCTTAATAATGTTCATAGGACGATTATTACTCTGAAGAGTAATTATTACTAGCAGAGTACCCGCTCTATGCGTGCACCTCTTCCATCACGTTCTGCCGACATCTGCAGTTGACATTCCCTGCCGACATCACAGCTCTGAGTTGGATTCCCTCCTGACGCCCTTATTGCTCTTGGCTCTCTGAAGCCGATTTACTTTCGGGATTTCTGTGCGAAGAGAGTGATCAGTGAGTGGAAAGTAAAGCTGGAGTATGGTGTGAACTCCTTCGTGTTTTTAAGATAAAATGTGCGCTTACAAAGGCTGTGATGGCTGGTGCCTTCAGAGGAGACGTAAATTAATACAAACACTTGCTCCGCTATGCGTTGATTTGCAGCAAAGGCCATTGATTTTAAAACAGATTTGATAAAAACACTTCGTTGGGCACCTGTTTGTCTTAATTCAAGGCAACGATGTGCGTTCCGTCGCATCTCATACGAAAGGAGCTCGAAACAATAGTTGTAGTTGAAGGGAATTGCGGCCCCTAGTTCTTAAGTGGCACTGCACACTCCCACACACAGCATGGCTGGAGCAAACTGCAAACCAGTCGATATGAATGCAGAACACAGCTAGCGAGACGAGCAACTTTCAGTGACGGGTGTAAATGATTTATATATATTTGAGAGTTCCGTGCCGTTGGGCTATTGTGGCTGAGATTAATGAACGCATTGGGCAGCACCGTAGCGTAATGAGTGACGCTGCATATTCTCCCCGTGTCCCGGTACTCCGGTTTCCTCCCACAGTCCAAACACATGCCGCCACTGCTGCCTGCGGACTAAATTTCCCATGGTGCCCTGCGAAAGACAGGGCACCAGTCTGCAATGGACATGCTAAATCCTAGCAAAAGCCCTGCTTGTGCCCTAGTCTGTCAGGATAGGCTCTGGCTCACCATGAGCCCGTATAGGATTAAGCAGATACGGATAATTAACGAATCAAAACGTTAACAGCAGATTGTCCCTAATGTGTGTGGGTCCCATCAGCATTTCAATTCACTGGCGTACACCAAACAAAACCACACAACCCCCATCAGCTGCTGCCTTGGGAAAAGTCCGATGAAAAGCGACGCTCGTAGTGATATTGAACGTCACGCTCTTCCAATCGGACATTTTCGTGGCGGCGAGGGTTAACGAACGTGGCTGGGGGGGGGGTGGTGGTGGGGGGGGNNCCCCCCCGTGGTTATAAGCTGGGAGAAGCGAGCGGCGCGCCATTTGAAGAACACAAAGAGAGGGAAAAAACGTGAATTGGCGCTTGTGAATTGGCGGACAGAGACTCGCAACGAGAAAGCGAGCAGAGCGGGCTGTGCGCGCACACACACATCGGGCACAGAGGAGGAAATGGAGAGCAGCTGATCCAGTCAAGGCCACGACATCATGCGGCACGAGTTTCCCGTCATGGTAATGAAAGGAGAAACATTTTCAAGTGGAGATGATTTTTAAAAAATGAGATCAGCCACGAATATATGGAGCTGCGATGGCAAATTTCAAACGGTTATTTGGTATCGTTTAGCCTCCGACTCAGCCTTAAAAGGGCTATTGGGTAGATGGGGTTGATTAGATGACATTGGTTGGATGGGCTGGGTTTGATGAAATGACTTAGAGAACGTTAATTCAGACGATGGTTTTACCCTTGCTGGGCTAATAAGCGTTAGAGCTCCGAACACCGAGCAGACACCCTTAAGGTAGCTCGAATCGACTAGGTGGGTAGAGTGGGGCAGCAACTCTCCCTTTGGAGGTATTCAAAAAGTCACAAACGCCTTAAGGGAAGCGCTAAGAACTCCACCGGCACGGTAAGAAAAAAGCTTTAAAGGCATTGCGCGCTTGCTGAGCCACAGAGCTGCCTCGTGTAAGGACCTTCGCCTACTTGACATTGAACACGGCGCGACAAGGTTTTATTTTAAACGAAATTATTCGCTCTCTGAGAAGTGCCAGATCCCTGTTACTTTGGGAGAGCGGTTTGTTTTTTGCTAAATCTCTGAAGCTAGCGTTTCACAGTTTAGAGATTCTGAACACGTGCACGCATACTGCAGACTGCGTCTGCGGGTGTTGTGAATCGTTTGCGTGGCGTTTAAACTCAAAAACACCGATTTTTGGCGATTTATCGAAAAGTAACGCTGGAACCATTTGAAATATGACGTTGCACCGCCTACCTTGAGAAAATTACTTAACACGGAAAATAAGTCTGCTTCCCTTGGGAGCTCTCGCGAATAAGCGATGAAATGTTTTGGAAGAAGGCTTCTTACGAGGGTGACTTTCAATTCATCGCCGCATCCCGCGAACCTTGGGGTCAGCGTTGGTCCGGTGAAGTTCATCCGCGCACCACCGCAATGCGAAGCTTCTGGCCGCAGACGTTTTCCCACCGGTTTGAAGAACGAGAGCCACGATGGTGGGGGGAGGGGCAGGAGGAGGAGGGGGGAGGAGGAGGAGAAACTCAAAGCGAGCCTTTAATTTCCTGCGGGAAACGTGAACCTCGCAATTAAGACACCCGCTAACGAGGCAGCGTATTTTAGAAACCGAGCGAATGCACCGATCGCTCGCTTGTCTTAGATCACGTGTCACGCTCGCCACAATCGAGACCAGGCTCCGGAGCAGCAACACTGATTGGCGGAACGCCTCTTGGTGGAAAGGTATACGGCCCCCAGCCAGGGGCAGGCACGGGGTGCGACGCCTGTTCACTCGGCGATTCCTCAGCCGAGGTCTTCGCGAACTCCCCATCGACTCCGATGTCCTAACCTCCAAGGGCAGGGAAGTTCGGAGCCTGGGTATCGCACGGATCGAGTGAGACGGATGTGGCCGGGGCCCAACATGATTGGCGGAAGAGCAAGGCACACTGTTCTTTAAGGACACCCACACGGGAAGCAATTCGCATCACACATCGAGCCTTGGGTGAGCGGGTCAGAAGGCGAGTGAGTGTGCGGGTGGGTGAGTGGGTAGGTGGCTGAGTGAGTGGGTGAGCGGGTGATTGGGTAAGCGAGTAATTGGGTGAGGAGTTGGTTGTTGAGTGGGTGAGTGGGTGATTGGGTGAGCGAGTCATTGGGTGAGTAGTTGTTGAGTGGGTGGGTGAGTGGGTGAGTGGGTGATTGGGTGAGCGAGTAACTGGGTGAAGAGTGCGTGAGTTGGTGAGTGGGTGGGTGAGTGAGTCGGTGGCTAAGTGGGTGAGTAGGTGATTGGGTGAGCGAGTAATTGGGTGAGGAGTGCGTGAGTTGGTGAGTGGGTGGGTGTGTGAGTATCTATTAACTCTGCTTTCCAGTGGCCTCAGTGTCTCACGAATTCTGAAGACGCTGCCTTGAGTTGTTTGGAAATATTCTCCAAATCTTCTAAACTAAATAAATTAAGTTTTTCCACAAGCGAGTTGCCCATCAGTGAGTGAGAAGGTGAATGCGTGCTGGGTGTGAGAGCGAAACGTCGAGAGAAGGGGAGAGGATAAGTAACTCTTATTATTCCTAGCAAATGATATGCCCCATGGGCGATCTTGTTCCAAGCGTGTAACACGTTCTTCTGACGTCATAATAAACGTGTGAGTGTGCTAAGAATGTTGATGGCACTAGTGTGAAAATTGTCATTTAAAGCTGTGCTTGCCGCATTAAATACAGTTTGGGGTTGGTTTGCTTAACGAAGCCTCAACGAGTCTCAAGACTTGCGTTCGTGAGGTTCCTGCCGAGTTTTCACAGCAGAGGGTGACTGCGCGGAGACGGGTGATCACAAAGTGCGTGCTCTGCAGGTCATCTTCTAATTGCCGAATGTCTCGCCAAGGCCACTTGCGTGGTTGTTTTTAGATCCTCGAAGAAGCTGGAGAACCCAGAAGTTACTCATTCAGTGCAGGAGGAGATAACACAGGCACGCTAGTCGGGAACCGAACCCAGGCGCTTGTTGCCGCGGGGCGCAGGTGTTATCGCCAGAAAGACAAAGATCCCCCGTATAGCCTTAACAGACTGCAGGGTCAAGTGCCGTTAGCGAGCGCCTATAAAAGCTGATGGTCGGCACGGTGCATGAGGGGGTGGGTGGCCAGCATCACGGCCCCCAACATCGCTGATGTTGGGGGCCGTGAATGTATCTCAGAGTCGCCGGGTTCAGCAACGCGGTACCCATCACAAGCAGCATGGTGTCCATGCAAGGCTAACATCTGAGCCTAATGCAGAGAAGGTCCTGCTCGAGGCGCTTTTCTATGCGGAGTTTGTATGTTCTCCCCCTGTTCTGGCTAGGTTTCCTCGGGGTGCTCCAGTTTCCTCCCACGAATAAAAAAAAAACCACTGCACGGCTGCCTTCCACACACCTCTCTGTGATTTCCATGCATCTCGGCATCTGTATCTCGTCCGTGACCACACGTGGAATGTGCGCGGCGCGTTCTCAATTATATTATTATCAAGTTGCCAGTGTGTTTGTGCTCTCACAAGTTTTGTGCTGTCACGTTTGTCACAATCGTCAAAATTCGATGTAATATGTTACATTATATCTCTGCGATCCTCCAATGCGGGCTTGCTGTATGTGCCCAGATCGCACCTCCATTCGATGGGTGACAGAGCGTTCTCTCCGCAGCTCTGTGTAGCGCTTTGTGACCCTCGGGTGAAAAGCGCTCGATGTATGCAATCATAACTATTAGTATTGTTGTTTTCACCACAATCGACTGAACAGGAATGCAAGAGCAGCGGCGTTGATGCGTTGCCGCGACCAGGCCGGGGTCGGGCCGGGGTCAGGCCGGGGTCAGGCCAGGGTCAGACCCGGGTCAGACCGGGGTCAGCAGGGGACCCGAGCCGCAGTCAGGGGCCGTCGATTGGCCGTGAAGGTCATCCTCGCAGCACGCGGCGTCACGCCGAGGAGTCTGGCTAACGGCGCGAGTGCCCTGTGCCGCGTCACACTCTCCGTCACATCGGCTGTGATGCTATGGCTCCCAACAGACGTTTATTGCTTTAATTCGAGGGCTTTCGTGACCAATATTATCAATGAAATCCATTTTTTTTGGGTCAGGTCACGAAGAAAATTATAAATTATAAAATAGCGTCGTTTAACCCTCCACCCTGATTGGCCGTGTCGGGTGGTGGAGGGTTTCAGATGAGGGCGCAATCTCCCTCTCCGCCTCCCCCCTCTCCCGGCCGTGTTTGTCTTCCCCGCGGTGGCAGCTGCCCCTGGGGGTGCCCTACGAGACGTGCTGACTGATGAGGGCACGTGTTTGTTGACGTTGTCACGGCCGCGCGGTGCCCCCCGCCCCGCCCCCCCCCCTCCACTGCAGGACGGGTAGGGGGGGGCACAAAGGGGGAGAGAAGGGGGACAGTGGGGGGGCACAAAGGGGGCAGAAGGCTTGGGGGAAGGGTGAACGGGGGGGGTAGGGAAGGACCCTGGCCAAACAGTTGTACATCCCTCTCAGGGGCTCGAACCCCTCGGGTTCTGGGACCCACTCGCCGTTGTCACCGTTATGGGATTCACGCAGAATGATTACATCCAGCAGTGGATTTCCAGAGCGGCGAAACGTGGGAATGACCTCCTCTCCCCTCTCCCGCCTCCCCAACCGCCCTCTCAAGCCACCCCTGGCACCAGGAGAATTGCGATTTCATTTTTATTTACCCGAGAAAATTCGTGAGAAGCTTGTTTTAAATCCACTTGGAGCGCTGTTTAAACACGTATCCGAACTCTCTCCTGCCTGAGCAATTTATATATCGGTCTCTGATGACAACAGAGTTTTCTATTTACGTAAATGTTTCCAGGGAACGCTGTGGAATAATTTTAATTAATGTTTAACTCGCGGGTCGATGAGTGACGTGCGGTCGCTATTATCGTGACATTGGTTATGACGGAACAGGTCAGGCTGCAAAGAGGGCATTCATCATCTTCCCTCCCGTGCTACCAACTCACGAGACACGGAGCTCCAGGCTGCCTGGGTGAATGTGGTCGCTGTATTTGCAACTCGCCAACTCTCAGACACCTATGATTCATGGATCGATGGAGGGTTTTTTTATGACCTTCGCAAAAATTCACCTCCGACAAGTGGAAAAAAAGTGTATTATTGCCAGAAATGGTTAAAACCTTTTCTACTCGTTACAAATGTACACTGGCAAAAAGTCTCCCATAGCTTTAACAGCTCGACCAGAGCTTCTAAGTATTGATATTGCGTTGTCCTGAGCTGACTACATTTTGGCAACATCTGGCTGACACTGACAATCAGGCTCAAAATACAGCCACGTCTTGTGTAGGCCAATCAGTTTGAAGGACAATGCATACGTTATCAAAGCTTCCAGTTTACATATTTTGGCACAAGTATGTGTGGCTTTTGCAAAGTAGACACTTCGTGAAAAGTGTCTATTTTGGTGTTTTAAGATCTTAACACCTGTATAATTGCCAGAAATGGTTAAAACCTTTTCTACGTGTTACATATGTACACTGACAAAAAGTACCCATAGCCATTCGCCTCCTGGGTTGGAGACATTGTTAGGGTTCTGAATTCTCACTCATCCAGCTGTGAAAATCCACAGCGATGTATGGGATGAAAACGAGAGAATAGGGGGGCGGCACGGTGGCCCAATGGGTAGAGCTGTCGCCTCACAGCAAGAAGGTCCCAGGTTCGAATCTCTCGGCTCGGGTGCCTTTCTGTGTGGAGTTTGCATGCTCTCCCCGTGTCCGCGTGGGTTTTCGCCGGGCACTCCGGTTTCCTCCCACAGTCCAAAAAGCATGCTGCTACATAGGTTGATTGGCTCGCAGGCTAAATTGCCCCGCAGTGCCCCGCAGTGCCCGGCGATGGACTGGCGTCCCATCGTCGGTATATCCTTGCCTTGCGCCCTGTGTCTGGCGGGATAGGCTCCGGCTTCACCGTGACCCTGTAAAGGACTAAGCGGTTTCAGACAATGAGATGAGATGAGATGAATTTCACGCCGAAGCGACCACCTCGGCGCAGAATCACAGTCGCTCTCGGTCAACAGCCGCCTTGCATCGAAGACACTCCCCACGCGTAATTGTGAGTAGATTTACGCATAAATTATCAAAGCATTTTGTTTCCATGTTTTGCACCTGAGCGTGTGTGGCTTCTTGCAAACCTGACACCTTGACGAAGGCGTTGATTCGGTGTTCGGAGAACCGAACAGCGGCGTTATTTCTGGAAAGAGTCAAACCTTCACGTCGTGTTGTACATTAACGCGACATCTCTTCATCGGCCCAACAACGGAAAGCGCTGCGCGTTTGTGTTTGGACACCGCGACCCGAGCCGCCACGGTGTCATGAGCACCGATGTTAACATCACCGTCCATCTCTACCACCC
>JAZEWT010000028.1:9614456-9639177 GCA_036362905.1 Mordacia mordax
GGGAGCGGGGAGGGGGAGCCTCGCGGTTCAACATCAACCGCGTCTCCTCCCAGCAGGGTCTCGGCACCGACGAGGCCACTCTGATCCGCGTGCTGGTGTCGCGCTCGGAAATCGACCTTCAGAACATCAAGCAACACTACAAGCAGGCGTACGGAGAGGAGCTTCAAGCCGCCGTGGAGGTGAGCGCAGTGGCCACGTTCAACCTCGCCGCCGCTGGCCGGGGTGACCCCCCCCGGCTGCGTGTGTTGGCCCCCCCAATGGCCGGAGGGGGGGGGTCCTGAAGCCACAAATTGGACAGCACGATGGATGGCCTTTTCCCCGTGTCGAACCACTTGAGTCGGGGGCTCTTCGGGTCGTTGTTTGGAGCCCATCCGCCAGACCGGTTCATCACGAGAGACCCGATTAGCGGCACTCGACTCCAGGTGATTGAGCTCGAGAGCTGATTGGAGTTTGCAAACCCCGATGACGTTACGATCCATGCGAGAGGGCTTTGGACGAGAGTTAAGCTCTTTTGAAATAGCCACATAGCAAACACATTGATAACTGAAACCCTTCTATTTAGAGGTGACCCGACAACCAATTTGATTGGCAAATGGAATTTCCTGTGAATATTAAACGATGCCTACCATTGATAGATTTTTATTGTTTGAGGAAAGATTTACAGATAAGTGAATTTCCTCCCAGCGTCCAAGGACACGCTGCTGCCGAGGTTATTTGTCCCTCGGAGTAAATTGTCCTAAAAATATGCCCTGCTATGCTACTGAGGACACATCCTGGGCATAGCCCAACCTTGAACTCTCTGTTTGCCGGGACAGGCTCCACTCCCCTGCGACCCTATACAGGATTAAGCGGATATTGATGAATATGTTAATAACAGCGGTGGCCCGTGTAAATTTATCTAAATGATGTTACCTATAACTTAATGGCACAATTCTGGACATTGTAAAGGCAACACACAACGAAACTTCAATCCACTCTTTTCCAGGATCCAGACTGAATATTACACGTTAGATTGGTCAACATGTTGTGCAGACTTTAAGAGTGATGCTAGATGTCTGAAAAGGCAATCGTTAATCATGTTATAGTGATCTCCATACCTCTTTAGTAACCTTTACAGATTAAAACACACCTCCCAAATCCCAGTTGGAAAATGTGTATATGGCTCTATTAACGTACAACTGAACTATGTTAATTTTACATCAAATGCTATAATCCATACATTTTTAATTTAATTCGCCACTGGCGGCAGCACGTAGAGTAGGAAGGAGCAAACATCCTAGACTCCAGCTCCTACTGGAGCTTCCCAGACATTCCCAGTCTAGAGACAGTCTCTCCAGCAAGTCAGGCTCCAGCTCCTCCTGAAGAATTCCTAGACATTCCCAGTCTTCAGAGACAGTCTCACCAGCGAGTCCGAGAGACAGACTCCGGCTGTTCCTGGAGATTCCCAGTCTAGAGAGACAGTCTCACCAGCGAGTCAGACAGACTCCAGCTCCTCCTGAAGAATTCCTAGACATTCCCAGTCTTGAGAGACAGTCTCACCAGCGAGTCCGAGAGACAGATTCAAGCTCTTCCTGAAGAATTCCTGGACATTCCCAGTCTTGAGAGACAGTCTCACCAGCGAGTCCGAGAGACAGACTCAAGCTACTCCTGGAGAATTCCCAGATATTCCTTGTGTAGGGAAACAGTCCTGTCGGTGTGTTCTGGACCAAAAGTTATGACGCTTTTAAACCTTGCTACCGTGATTGATGACCCCTGATTTATAATGTATATGGCAGAAGGGTTGTGGAGTGGTAACATTTACGCCTTACAGAAAGTCCTGCCCGAGGCGGTTTGAGTCTTGCCTTGGGCACCTTTCTGTGCCGAGTTTATGTACCCTCTCTGCCCGGTTTTCATCTGGATTCTCCGTTTTTCTCCCACATAAAAACCACACAACTGGCCGATATCATCATAATAATCGGGAATCCCGTGTCCAGCAGGTTAGCGCCCGCCGACCACCTGACTCCCCTCGTTACGCTTCCGTATTCATGTCTCGCCGATGACCAGACGTTACGAATGGCACTGGTCGTTTCCCCAAATGTTCATTCATCGAAGCGTGGGTTAAGGTGTGGAACTCGACTTGTAAACACGTTTGGAGATTAAATTCCAATCAGGCATCAACTTTATCCATCGCCCACATGGAATCAGTAACAACAATACGACTTTACTGCGAGTAGTGTGAACAGACCCACTCACCATCGAATTGTGGAATGCCCAGCCCCGAGTTCAGCATCATGCGGGAGGCACTTTGGTGTCATTCGTAGCACTAGGCAACAAGAGACAAACCTCGAGGAAGATTGCATCTAAATACCTAGCAAGCTTTATTGAGTCCAGTTAGATGTACAATGGTTTGTGTAGAAGATGTATTTATGCAACACAATTCTCAAACGATATTAAATGTGAATGTCTTGACTTTGGAAATCGTAATGTCTGTAGATGAGCGTTACACACACGGACTTGAGATGTTTTTTTCTTAAGTTTATCTGCCTCGCTGCACGCGAATATAAAGATTTACCGGCTTGATGATAAGTCGTGAGCATGTGCTCATGAGACGGCGATCTCGATTACTGAGTCTCGCACGTGTTCGTGGACACTGTCCCGGCCAGGGGGACACGAGCGGAGACCTGCGCGCCACACTCGTGAGCATCTGCAGCGCTGGAGACTGAGACTTCGTGGAAGATGAAGACAACGCGCCACGTTGTGCTGAACACATGATAATCCGTATATTACAGCACTGCCTTTTAGTATCGTAGCCCCGCTTTTACGGTCCTCTTACTTGACCGAGCGCGTACTTATTCAAGTGTTCATATAAGGCTGGTGACCACAATCGCAAGATGCAACAGCAGGTCTCGCCTCGAATTTGTGTCCATTACATTAGTACTGCATAACACTCTGGAGTGCCGTCAGACCAGCTGTGCACATTGCATGACCGCTCACAGCGCACTGCGGCCTCAAGTAGAATGGAACCGGCTGTTGTTGGCGATAGAAAGTGGCTTCACTGCATGTTTACGTTAGCTTGTCACGAGTGCTCGACATGAAGTGAATTATTATGTACCCAATTGTGGTGTCTGCAAACTCGTTTAATAAAGATCACGTGCACACCATTCTGCATTGTTGGAATTATATGAAGTCAAGGATGTTTAACGCCATTACTTCACAATGTAGATGTATCATCAGATACAAATGTAGGCACCTTTATTCCTTCATTAGGACAATACGCCAGACAAGCACAAACCGCAACCTTGTTTGGGATCGATATTGAAGTAATAACAAATTCAAATCATTTAGTGATGTAATTTTAATCAGGCTTACTACATTAACAGTCTAGTTGTACCAATGAAGGTTGACAAGAGTTGTAGCTAACACGGCTGTTTTTGAAAGTAACGCTCCAATAAATTACATGTAAAAGAACCCCCATGAACAAATACAGGATCTAACAGGTAAGAATGAACAACTGAAATACAAGAATCTAGGAGTAGCTTAAGAAAAGAAAGAAAAGTTTATTGATGTAATGTTTTCACAATTATTTTCCTGGCTGTCTAAAATGGCACAACCATCAATTCAAAGATGCTTTCCCAATTCACAGGCCAGATGCGTAGAGCAAGCCTTACATGAGCGCTTTGCAAACAATGTATTTACGGCATATTCATGTGGACAACAGGGATACCAAAACATTTATTTTAAATAGGCTGAGAGCAGGCTATCCAACCAATATATCAAACAGCCAAAACAAGGTCTCTTTACAAAACGTACTCATGCTTTTGGGCTGGCCATTTATAGATTTTATTACGATAAGCCCATCTGCGTTCAATCTATAAAAAAAAAGATGACAAAAGGATATACAAATTATTTCTAAATAATTTAACAGAGCACACAGATTTTATTTAAAGCAAGATGTTTACACTAGAGTAGATACAATGACAGTGTCTTAATATGAACAGGTTTTTCTTTTTGCGAACAACTTTCCAGCTTCACAGAGCACTGCACATTTCCCATGGAAGGATCCGCAATTACGTAAAGCTAGTATATGTTAAAGAAATAGTGCTGCGAGTTAACAAATAACAGTGCCTGGCTGGGCAAAGCATCTTTAAATTTACAGAAGCAGCAGCAGACTTTATTTGAACTCATAAAACAAGTGACATTACTGACAAGGGAACCATATTTTAGCAGAAAATGACCCCTTAATTCGGGAGTTATTTGTTGTGACGCTTATCCTGTCGTTATTTTCGACTTTCAATGGAAACGCCGTTGTTAAATCGAAGTGTCGTGCATGATTCTCAAGCGTTTCATTTACGTGATTTGGGAGGGGCGAGGGGGAACCACTGAAGGGTTAACAACACGGTTTATACAAGTGAACAACTCCAAAATCTAAACCATGAAACAATGTCAAGAGATCAGACATAAGTACATTACGCAGCACAAACCATTCCTACTTCTTCGTGTCCAAGTTATGAGCAATAATGCACACGATTCCTTCGACAAGCACACAGGATTAACGGTTGGATGTTACAAGTTAAGGTGTCACGATCCGCAGCTCTGCGGTCATTTAGAGTTTACAGTAAACGCAATTGCCGTGCCGTTAAACTGGCTTTTATTTCACTGGACAAAAGTCAACAGTACTGCGCGTTCAATTGTGGCAGCCTCTGCATTTTACCCAATGCAGCCGAGAGAGACCAAAGCACCTGCAGAAATGTCTTCCCGTAAGCCACGAGTCACACAAGGCTTATGTGCCTTAACAGGGCAGGCACTCAATAATGTCTTGCATTCATTAGTGCAGTACTGAACACTTTAGTCTTTGGGTTAAGTTCCACCAGCTTTTCAACGCAAACAAGAGTAACTACAATCCTATTACTTGCTTACTTACTGCAATGATCATGCAAAACATTAACCTAAAAACAATGTCTATACAATTACTTTTTTTATTTCCTATAAAAACTGGAGGGAAAAATAAAGCTATGTGATTTATTCATTTATATGCGGTGGAATTTTAGTATTAATGGAAAAACCCATTTACCCATCTCGAACATAAAATCCTTTGCCCGTGTAACTCAATACGTCAGCTAATGATCCCCTATTAATATCACGTCTTCACTTGAAGATGTGTACTACAAAGTTACTTATGCCAAGTATCATTTTTGAAAAACATGCGTGATCAGGATACAATTACATCGTTTCCAGAGTGCCAACACTTTATTATACAGTAAAATGTCCCTTTTATACAACGCCATGCATTTATCACTTTACATAAAAGTGTGCCGTATTATTCATTATACACGGCGGGCAGTTGGGGTGATGGGTAATGTTTAGTTATAAGGGAAATGCTATATGGTATCCAACCACCTAAATGGTTAAGTGTTATCCAGTTAGTTGAACAGAACTCAAGATGTTAGCGAAGCACGTAACACGTTGTCATTCAAAAAACCTACACTTATGTCAAGATTGATACTTTTAACATTGCCAGGATACGAGCCGAGTCGTTTCACTTCAATCGCTAAGTTCACCCCCATCCTCCTCCAGCTCAGGGCTAGAAGCAGCGCAGCGTTGGGCAATAGTTTTGCACTCACCGGAGCCACGATTACTCCCGATTGGAAAAGCTGTAAATGTGCAACGTTTCTGCGTTTTTGCAAGGCAAGGCAGGTTATTATTATGAACATCATTTAACCGTGAAAATATCCTTGAAATAATGGCCCTTTTTTAAAGTTTGTTTTATCCCCAGTTGGAAGCAAAGCTGCAGACAGGAGGCCAAAAACAGTCGACTAGCATTCACTCATAACATTGGATATAATGAAGAAGTGGTCTATATATGTACAGCGGACAAGAAGAGTTGAACTGGTTTTGCACGCTAAAGACTCAGTTGTGTGCAGCAGACCAGCATTAAAAAATTATGTATTTCCTTTGTCATCAAATTATAAATTGGGAGAAGGGGGAGCAGTCTTCTAAACAGCTGGGCCACTGAAAGCATTTTCGCTCTTTTTTGTTTGGATGCAGACTCCAATGATTCTTGGTTTGTTTGTTTTTCTTCCTTCTCTAGATATGGGCAGGGTACCGTACACATCTATCCGTGCTGATCACATCGCGTACTTCTGAGTCCATTCTCTGGCTATTCTGTTGTATCTGCAATGAGAAACGCAACAGTGTTATTAAGCACAGAGTACCGGGATAGCTTAAGAAAGGCGTATCATCACACAGTTCAATGTCGTTATGAACACGCCAGCACTGTTCAACCAGGGCCCCCCGAGGTCAAATTATGATGTGAAGCCATGGAACAAGCGGCCTCATCTCTTCCAGTTAGCTTCCCTTAACACACACCACACCAAGGCCTTCTCCCTCCAAAATCACTGCAACCCAGGGACGCACCCTGGCAGAGAACACCTTCCCTCGGCACAGATTTAGGCAAGGTCAGGGTGCTGATTAGGAAGTGGGTTAAAGCGTTAATTTAAAACTGTATATTTGTTAGAATCGAATAAAACACACACACACACGTTTGGTTTTGCCACAGTGGTTTCCAACTGAACACTGCTAAAGGAGTGAGGCTGAAGACATTCTGGGCCATCGGTGCCTGTAACGTGGTGATTATCATCAGCATCAGCCACGGCCAGGGCACGCAACTCAAAGGATACTCCTGTGCAGCTGCCAGCGCGGTTACCGCTGTACGGGCTTCCGCTTATAAATGGGCAACACAGAGGCACGGATAAACCCCGAGAACAGCCGGAGTTGGATACGATTTTAACGTGTCGTGGAAACAAAGCATTAGTTTAGCCGTCACAGCAACGTGCACCGTTACCACGCCACCAACACAAACACCAGGCACATCCAAACATGCATGTACTAGTGTTTAGGTTGAAACGCTTCTGGTTTTAAAAGTCAAGTTGGAGGCAATTGTTTTTTTACAAAGGCTCTAAGGATGATGTATATTCTACATTTAGTGCAGACACAGATGCACTTCAGCACACCCAACAAAGAACACTACAAATAAATAATGGGAGTGATGCTCACAAATTCACTCAAAGTATGCTGGATCTATGGTGATAAACTTTCTCGGCCCAAGCAACAAAGGTGGTATATCAGCATCAGACAATACAGCCATCCATTAGTCTGCTTCTACTGTTTTTTTTTGCGAAGAACAAGTATGTTTCGACCTGTTAAATAAACACCGCATAAACATGCGCGGTATGCAAATTACTTTGACAAAGTCTCATCTCATCTCATTGTCTGAAACCGCTTAGTCCTATACAGGGTCACGGTGAAGCCGGAGCCTATCCCGGCAGACACAGGGCGCAAGGCAAGGATATACCGACGATGGGACGCTAGTCCATCGCCGGGCACTTTGACAAAGTATAACACAAAAAACCTTGGCAAAATTTCACGTGGTTATTGCATTATTATAAAATGGGTTAGTTCCAAAAGGTACCCGCTAATTCCAAAGTCAGGATTTTTGTACCAGCACTGATTGTTTCACAAATACATTTGCGCGTATCCCACTTAAGATTCAGAGGTGAACAGTTGTTTAAAAGTACACCCTGGAAAGCACCTATGATTGTTTCACAAATAAATTTGCGCGTATCCCACTTAAGATTCAGAGGCGGACAGTTGTTTAAAAGTACACCCTGGAAAGCACCTATGAAAGCATTTACAAAAGCCTCCACCATGACGGGAACGTGAACAAGCACATGCAAAACAATGACCAAATGAAAGTCGGTTGTTGTCGAGGTGCACGTGAACGTTTTCGAATGTTTCAAACATGCGCACAAAAGCACCGCAGTGCATTCTGAACACGCGCTTGGTGTCCCACAGCAGTGTGTCTAATGACAATTAAGCAGGACTGGCCAGATGGATTGTTTGGTTAGGGTCATAATCTTAAGTGTGGTACTTTTTACGAGTCACTTTTACCAAGTCCACATGTAAACATTTACGAGTGAAACAGCAGACACTGTGAGCCACAACCGTAAGTTTCAAACGAGCTAAACTGTGATCGTACAGAACGTGTTCCTTACACTGACGGATAACTTCCAAGACACTGCGAGCAGCCACACAAGTGCAATCCGTCTCTTGTTGGAAGCGGACAGGCTGAGCGATTACATTTACTGATACTCCTCCAATCTCATTGCAAACTGAGCACAGAGGCAATGAATGGTGTGAGTCCAGCATTCATGATCACCAGACCCGTATTGAACAAGCTATTTGCAGAACTAGGAAAAAAAGAGCAACAATCCCATTCTAATGATTGCTTCGAAAAGCTGCTCTCTCGGGACAGCCGCGTTGATGGCTCTCTCTCCTCGCGACGTTTCGCCATTACACTGTAGTGAACTCCATTCACACACACACTGACAAGCTATTGAAACATTAATTTATCAAGGTGGTCAAAATAATAATTTACATGTCAGCTCGATAAAATTGTGCATAACACCATAATTTCATCAAGACTGCATTTTAGACGACCAAAAAATTCCTTAATTTAAATCTGTATAAAGATGTATACACTTCACAGTATGGAGATATGAAATACAGTACGTTATGTAGTTATGCTTCCACATATTACATGAGTAAAATTCCAAAACTGACAACATTGTTAACATGAGAATTGCTCTCTTGAGATAGCCGTGTCAGATTCTTTCACTTTCCCTCACCACGTTTCACGTGCCACGTTGGAGGCACCAACAAAAGTTTTTTTTAATCGATCTGGGAGGTGAAATGTCACGCAGAAGAGAGGCAGAAGACGGCTATCCCCAAACAGCCATAGAGCACAATCCTCACAGACCAAGCTGTGAAAACCTACATCCGCGTAACATTGTTAATAACAAGCGTCTTAATTCCGGAGTCAAGGTGTGCGCAACCATTCTACTCAGCGGACCCTTGCAACACCCCACACCCATGTAAATTAAGTTACAACACTCACATTATGCACAGATGCAAATGCTAAGCCACTCCATTGCAAGCATGCAGCCGTCCCCTCTCAAGCCACTCACAGGGTGCGCCAGGTAGGCCAATCCTCAACACCACTACAACATAGCATACTTTTCTGTCCACTCCCGCGCCATCCTATTATACCTGCAGGGTCGGCACAACGGAACATCCACACACCCCGGTGTAACGACTCGGCAGACAGAGAGCACAACGTGGGTTCAAACAAACATCCCTGACGATCACAACGAATGGGTGGAAGTTCTAAAGCTTTATTCTGATGGGGTTGTGTCACGTTTAAGTGTCGTGCAGACGCATGCTCATCATCGCGATCGAGTACGGTTTACTCTCCAGTCGTTTGGAACCCGATTCAGTGGCTCTCCAGTCGTTGGGGGGTTTGGAACCAGATTCAATGGCTTTCCAGTCGTTTGGGTTTCGAACCAGATTCAGTGGCTCTCCAGTCGTTTGGGTTTCGAACCAGATTCAGTGGCTCTCCAGTCGTTTGGGTTTCGAACCAGATTCAGTGGCTCTCCAGTCGTTTGGGTTTGGAACCCGATTCAGTGGCTCTCCAGTCGTTTGGAACCCGATTCAGTGGCTCTCCAGTCGTTTGGGTTCGGAACCAGATTCAGTGACTTTTCTTCGAGCAGTAAAGCAATCGGGTTGGCGCATATCTTTCATCCACTCCCACTGAAACGTCGCTAGGGAAAACGCCATTCGTATGTAAACAGACTCATTTAGAAGACCTACTAGTACATGTGGCTATCAGTAACTGATGACATGCATACATTGTCTAAGCCTGCCCTTAAAGTACTACTAGTTTTACACAACTATTTAGCAATTTTGTCAACTTCTATGAAATCGTTTGAAATATCAAGTCGGGTGCCACCTGACATGCCAAACACAACAGTTGATCAGTTGTTTGCAGACTACAGAGTGGCGTTGTGTGTTGTTATAAAGCATCTAGCCTGCTGGAGACAGCTCAGATTAAACTCCACAACACTCGAAGGAGACCATCTCATGCATATTTAAACACAGGTGACTCTGCAATCAAACGTGTTTTGTTATAAATACGCCCCACGTAATGTAAGGAACGTGATTGGATGCACAGCATACCACAATGAAATACACGAAAAAAGAATACTTTAACACAGTTTGTTATTTCTTTAGTGCCAGCAGAAAAGCCACCCCATTGTTTGCATCACTAATTGCCTTGGTAATGCTTCTGAAAAATTAGTGCCAATGCCGATACCACTCCAGTTCTTAAGATGTCGTGAACAATATGAAAAGTACAGAAAACTGTTAAAAACAAAGCTACTATCTACAAGCTACCAGTAACACGTGTCCTTTACCAAGATATATAGGACTTCAAGAGAGCAACCTGTATTCAGATAAAAGCACAGTGCTTATATGTGGAGAGCTGAAATCCCTTAACACAATGACTATGCATGCTATTGGAAGTTCAAGTTGACCTCGGTATATACAAAATAAGTTGTGTAATGTTTGATTTCATAACTAATTTTTCAATCAAACAATGACTTCATTAAACTTTTAATAGGGTAACAAAAAACCCGTTTGACGGTGATTGATTAAATTACTTGTATAACATCTATATATATATAAACAAGTTGCGTTTGCTTGCTTGATCAGGGTAAACTCTGCCAAATCGCAACCAAATCGCACGGGACCTTCGCAAAACGACGGCATTCGGTCCCAGACGGGTCTCTGGCACCTTAGTGCCCGCCGACAGGGCCTTCCCTGGCCACCGGGACCGCTTTCTGTGCTTACGCCCGTGCCCTCAAGGTACAATAAGTGGCGCTGCCATTACAATTACAATCCCCAGTGAAGATAAGCGGGGCCGCTATTACAATCACCATTTTATTATCAGAAACCGCTTAGTCCTGTACAAGGTCGCGGTGAGCCGGAGCCTATCCCGGTAAACACAGGGCGCAAGGCAGCGATATACCGACGATGGGACGCAGTCCATCACTGGGCACTGCGGGCAATTTAGTCTGCAAGCCAATTAACCTATGCAGCAGTATGTTTTTTTGGACTATGGGAGGAAACCGGAGTGCCCGGTGAAAACCCACGCAGACACGGGGAGAACATTCAAACTCCACACATAAAGGTACCCGAGTCGAGATTCGAACCCGGGACCTTCCTGCTGTGAGGCAACAGCGCTGCCCACTGGGCCATCGTGCCACCCACCATGAATATTTTGTACCCAAAAGAGCTGGAGTCGGTACATGTGCATTCGAACAATTGGATTTTTAGATTTTGTTCATAATGAAAACCCACTTTAGCTATTGCTTTCGTACAGCGTTTGCCTAATTTTTTATTGTAGGTTTTATTTCGTCATTATTAATTTCAAGTTCTTTTCTTGCACCAGGCACCATCGGGTTCGTGTTCATGAATTCCACGCTCCTTTTTTGCACGGGTAATATCCAAAAAATGTACCCAAACAACGCACATGATCAACCACCATCACATTTACCCGGGCAACGCCGGGTCACCCCACCTCGTGTTTGATACGGTTGAACTATGTTATAGCTCTAAATTCTGTAAAACAAATCATGTGGAAATCACGGATAAAGAGTGCATTTAACAAACAGTAAATAGGTGATCGACTAAGTTACTTGCATTGTGTTACTTAAACTGCTCAACCTGAGCTACTGAAGCATTGACACGGCGTTGCTCTGAGCTGACTGCCCTTTGACAGCTTTGGGCGAGCACTGATATGAGGCTGTAAAGGAAGTTCTCTCGTGCAGGCTCATCAGTTTCAAGGACAAAGCAACACATTCTCAAAGCATTCGGTTTGCGTTTTTTGGCACAAACGCGTGCGGTCTTTATATGAAAGGTGTCCATTTGATGTTGTAAAGATCTTAACACTGTATTACTGCCAGAAGACGGGTTAAGCCTGTTCTTTTTTTGTACACGTCTATTCCGGAAAAAGGTACCAATACAATTGTAAATATTGTTTTAAACTATATTGAACTACTAATTGTTTTAAAACAAATATATCCAAGCCATTTTCAGTTGCAGAAACGATACTTCACTCCATCCCAGGTTACATTTACACATTAACTTTGCTTGTATTTACACACTTTATTTCACATAGTTCATCTCAGTGCTCTTGTCACTTCAATGACCCGGGTCAACGTTGCTGGACTTTTGAGTGGTTACCCATCCACCAAAAACTAAAATTGAGTTTGCAGAGCAATAATTGGTGATAAGGATCGGAGCGACAAGATATTGAGGATTGCTTCGAAAAGCTGCTCTCTCGGGACAGCCGCGTCGATCGCTCTCCCTCTCTCCACGTTTCGCCTTACACGTTAGAGACATCCTCAGGCGCAGTGTGAGCTTGAGGATGCCTCTGACGTGGGAGATGCATGATGATTGCATGAAGCAATCCTCATGCATCGAGCCGTGAAAACCTACATCACGACAAGATATTGTCAAATACGTTGGCAGTGACAGGATTGCGTTCTAAGGGACTACACCATGTACTTTCAGTGTAATTAAGCACAAATGCCCATTTATCGAATTCGTGTACTGTTGAAAACATTGCTTCACACTGACATTTTTAAAAAATGTGTCCTCTTAATCTGTGAACAAACGCTGACCGAATAACATTTTGAAGACCAAATATCATAAAAATCCTCATCACTCCTGACAGTTATGTGACAAACTTCACCGTTACATCATCATCATCGTTTATTCATTATCAATACCCACTAAATCCTGTACAAGGTCACACAGGGAGGGAGGAAGTCTATCCCAGGCTGACACACACAAGGCAGGGGGATACCCAGGGTTTGAAGCCAGCAAGAACATGGCAGGCCACACTTTTTGTGGCAATTTATTCAGTAGGTCGGTTAGTCTGGCCAGCAGCGTGTCTTTGGACGGTGGGAGAAAACCAGAGTACCCAATGAAAACCCACGCGGGCACGGGGAGAACAAGCAAACCACACAGAGAAAGACACTCGAGCCTAAGAATGGAAGCCGGGACCTTCTTGCTGTGAGGCGGCAGCGCTACCCACTGCGCCACCACGCTACCCCTGACGTTTACATGACTTGTTAAATCTGAGGAAATTCCCCCACAGATGTCCTCAACAATGGAGCGGTTTAACACAATTACGACCCCTAAAGGCAAGACAAATCGGCTGCCTTGAAATAATGATTTAGTGCATGTGATGAGACACACTGTATTGCGCAACTGGAAAAATATATATTTTTTCACACACAACAGTTATCTGAAAACAATATAACTAAAAATCAGTATGTAACATTATTGTGCAACCTTTAAACAAGATTGCTACTGCATAGGAAAATATTATTCGAAGTCAAACTCGAGATGATGACCCAGATAACAACACGAGTGCTCTATGATAAGACCTCAGAGTGACACCCGCATTACAGGTCAGATATATTGCAATATGCACCAAATATGCAAGGGATACTATTTCTTAGTAATGTATTTGTTCAAGTGTATGGTAGCAGTTTTTCACATAAATCAACCACGTTGATTTGTTATTGAAATTAACATTTAAATTTCCACCAAAACATCTTCAAGAAACACACGCGACACTCTATATGGTTATTTTCATATCTGAATGCTGTGCTGCAGCAGTTCAGTTACAAGAGTTTATTTAGTTCCCCCCCTCCCAACTCCTAAATATTGAGTAAAAGAATTTAGGGAACTTACTTCTCTCGATCTGTCTTGTAGATGCGTGCAATCTCTGGCACAAGTGGGTCGTCTGGGTTTGGATCACATAGCAGCGAGCAAATAGACAGCAGCACTGCNNCCCCCCCCCCCATAACCTCTCATGGTTTAGATTTTCTCCTGCCAACAAATATCTTGAACTATTGAATTTCAGTGCAAGAGTGAAAAAATATCCTCAAACAATGCGACCATGGTCCAATTAAACGAAATGTCAATCTGTGGCACTGAGACAATAAAATACAAAGGGACCTCACACAATACCAAGGGATTTACCCTTGCTAGCCAGTGGTATTTCTCAATCTGAGTCAAACCACCTGGTAATGGGTCCACATGGACATACTTGTATCCAAACTGTAGCTCAACGAGAAAGTATGCTTAATATAACAGTATATATAAGCTCGGTTAATGCAACTTAAACAAGCCCACGTGAATTACCGTTTCGCTTTAAAATGGGACAGTGCATGGCTATTTAAGTAGTTACATTACTTAAACTCGCACTAAATACTTTTGCTCTTTAATCTTTAAAAACTGGAAATTAAACGCCTTTTATTACTTTGATAAAGTTAACATACCAATTATTAAATTGTATTCATTGCAGCCATTAGATTTAATTGCACGGTTAAATAACCATTAATTTTCAATGATACGGTTAAATAACCATTAATTTTCAATGATTGTTATATTTTCTGTCATTTGACCATGTGCTGTAGTAGAATGACAAAAATCAGCAAAAATGTAAAAAGAATGTCCCACATTAAAACAAATCATTGCATTGGTTGAGCTATGCGCCCTACTAGGCTGGTATGGACAATTGATTTATGAGCATTAACTTTGATGCCAGGTTTGAATCAGATCACACAGCTCAGTGTATTCGTTCATCCTGGGTTTGAACTTGAGTGACCGCCTGTATTTAAAGCAGGTTTCCATACGTAGTGATTTGATGATGGTCTTTATCCCAGGAACAGATAACTCCAGACAAAAAAAACAGAATAAACAATTTCGTGTTGCCAATTCAAGGTTGTTTTAGTTTCTATGACATTTAAAGAGAATGTAATGCCACAAACGCACAAGCTATACAGAGCACCTCCTACTGTGTAAAAGCTAAAGCGTCACTTCAAGGAAATTGTATTCCAGTGAAAATATAGTTCTGATTCTTGATCTCATAGAATAAACAGATCATCAGCTAGTGATGAGATCAAAGCATTACAGGGTTAGGGATATCACTTAATGAGGTGGCGCTTGAAACTCCAAACACCTCTTTAGTGAGACAAAATCTATAGTTTATGTACTGTTCAGTCACATTACCCTTGTCAAGTAAACCAAACAATTAAATATCTGAACCAATCCTGCCAAAAAGGCCAAAAGACTACCAACAACTATGGCAAATTGACCATTTTTGAAAAATGTACTTTTAATACACCATGGCAATTGCAACCCAAACAGGAACAGCGATTTCAAATGGATGTGAATTTTATGCATCTTTATGTTAATATTCTTACAGTACCCAGCATTCATTGAAAGACATTTTACGGATATTTAAGAACAGGCACCATATTTTAACATCCAGCTTTTAAGTAAAATTACCTCTGAAAAAATGAAGTTTCATTTTACGCCACTTTGGACTGAAGTAAATATCCTTTCTGCTTAGGTGTAAAGTTGTTAAATCACCCTATTGTCATCTCCTAGTTTAAAAGTCTAACATTTAAGGAGTGAAAATTTATTCCAGCTGAACAGTTGCCATCTACATGCAAAATGTAGTTGTGCATTCCTGGATTCTCGAAGGATGACATTGTTTCGTTGCCCTGCATGAAGAAGCATCCAGTAAAGGAAATAGGTTAATAATAGACAACGCGATGACACTAATTATAGTGATCGCTTGGTCTCAACGGTCTCCTTGCCTTTTTAAACGTGCCCTACTTCTCCAGACATGAAAACGCTCTCACCGCAAACACCAAACGCACCATTGTCTATGCCTCTTTACAGGAACAGAATGTTTCACAAACGCACCATGCGTTGGCATAGCTACAACAAATAACAGTTGCTTGGTGGCGGTACTTGTACAATTCGGTTCATTATCATAACCCAAAACCCACAAGGCATGCCAAAACATGTTACTTTGCTCACGAGACCAAAAGGCTCGGTCAACAAACTATCATTTTTTTAAAAAACAACTGCTATAAATGTAAGCGTTGAAAATGACAAAGGTTATATTTCTCTGCAGAAGCAGATCACATTTGTTAGAGGTGCACAAGCAAGGATTAAGCTGTGACTGCCTAAGACAAACTATGTTTGGGGCGAACTTTTGGCATGATTGTGTTCTTTGCAGTAAATATTGTTATAACATAGCCAAGTGGGTCAAATGTCGCAACATGGGCTATTTATAGAAACAACACCTTTGGATTTACTGGTGCAACAAAAATTCCACATCAGCAACAATAAATAATATATAAAATTTTTGTTGCAATTACAATTAGGAGTGCATATTTACTTATAAAAGATAGTTAATTAATCACAACCCAAAATTATCAGTCGCATTTAAGTTTTATACGGCTAGTTTATTTTTAAACATTAACTTTTAAACACATACCCACTTCATTTATATGCATGGCCTCTTGATTAAACGTCGTGAAAACAAGAAAAATCACATTTCGGTTTACTATTAAATGAAGCGTGCAATGATAATTTCATTTAAACTGCAGATGTGACACTGGCAGAGGAATTATCACACATAATGCAATCTCAAACCATCAGTTTAACCAAAAGTATTGATGGCACTTCAACAAAGGTGGTTCAAGAGCATATTCAAGTACTCCTCGCTCAGAATAAAAAAACATGCCAATTCCGATTTCCAACTTGTCCTGGTGACAAAGTGAAATGTATTCTCTTTCACTCTGGTGACCACATCGGAAATCTATATGGCTGCGTCGCCAAATCATAAACGCAGGTGAACAAAAAAGACGGTACCTTTGGAGATGGTAAGCGCGGGCGACCACTGTGATCTGAGGATGTCGAGACAGATGCTGCCATTGCTGTTTATGTTTGGGTGGTAGATGCGTGTTGTGAACGCGACCTTAGACCATGAGGGGAAACATTTAAAAAGGAGGCAATTAAACAGAAGGACACTTCACGGGTATGTAACGTTCCTCAAATATAAAGACCCCTTGATAAAAGATGAAAACGAGCAATTTCAAATAAAAAAATGTTTAATCTTTAGAATGACGCATTCTTAACCATCACATACTAATTCTTAAAGATAGTTTTCAGAAAATAATTTGGTCAGCTCATATTCGTAGGATATTTAGGGAACAGTTAATGGCAGTTTCTAACCATGCTGTTCAATTCTAAGCTCCACTTTCTTGTACTCGCTTACAAAACGGGAAGTCACTACTTAAAAAATAACCACATTTAATACGAAGATAATTTCTCCGGTTCAAATTCCGGCTCGGTAGCTTTGCTGTGTAGAGTTTACGTGTTCTCTCTCTCCCCGTGCCTGAGTGGGTTTTTGCTGGGTACTCCGGTTTCCTCCCACCACGTAAAAGACATGCTGCTGTCTAGGTTAATTGACCTGCTCAGTAAACTACCCCAGAAAGTGTGCCTATGAAGTACTGGCATCGCACCCTTGGTATTCCCCTGCCTTGCACCCTCTGTCGGCCCGGATAGGCTCTTCCCCCACCCGCCCCCATGACCCTGCGCAGGATTAAGTGGGTACTGATATTGAACGAACTAAATATTGTTCGTTTCTATTCTAACAGTGTGTTTAAGTGGTAAAGAACGGACACACTCTGTCCATGTGATAAATCCCGATTGGCTGTGTAGGGTGGATGTGGCTTTAGGTTACTATTTACACGACCCAAACCAAAAGTACTTGATTACGGATAAAACCGCGGCGATTTACCTTTGGTGGTTTGAAGGGGTAGTCTGTAGGGAAGTGAATAGTTAAAAAGAAGACGCCTCCTTGGTACGGGCTGTCGTTCTGTTGGGTGGGGAAAGGAAAAACAAATGCAAGCTTGACTAAGCGCTAGACAAGAGCCAGGTGCTCAGAGCAGAGACAAATCTCGATCGGACAGACTAAGAGGGAGGAAAGATAAAGAGACGTCTATTATTACAGCGCAAAGTAGTGAGCTTGCAAGCTCTAGATGCGGGATTCCTGCGATAAACAGGTGTCCAAAAATCCACTAGATGTGGTCATTTATACGACAACCTTGGAGAATAATGACCATATCTTATAACAGCCGATACATTATAAATACCAACCGAGCACTGTATCTGATAGCAGCAATAAAAGCGCTGACATAGAAAAGTCTTATTTCTACTATTCCCAATGCTGACTGCTGACCCAGAAGTAGGAGCCAGCATCCATTGCTTCCCAAATTCGTTGGAAGGAAGTCCATTGAACCTCGGTTTTTTTTCTGCACATCAGAAGAGTAACAGATCCGGGAGAGATAAACACTTACAGGTCCCATGATCGTGGCTTGCCAGTGAAACACTGCAACAACAAATGTAGGGTCGCAGGGTCAGTGTCCGCCAGTAATATTTTCCCCATCCTTCGCAAAACCAGACAACCAACAAACCGCGTCAAATAGCTGCACTATAAGAAATCACAAATAATCAAACCTAAGCTGATCGTGGCAAACCACAAATTATTACACGTATACACCTCTGTGGTAAGGATTAGGGCTTGTTTGATAACTTATAATGGCTCTTAATAAATTAGTTTTTACTATCATGTAGTTCTTCCACATACATCAAAGACACTACTAATGGAATAAATTCAAACTAAACGTGTAGTCCGATTGCGGTAAATTGTCAATTCCTAAAAGAACAACTGTAACCAGGTGGACAGATTGGCGTATGTGCTGCAGCCTCACAATGCACAAACCAATGGACCACATAACATCTAAGCACCAATATGCAGTCAAGAAATTCAGACCAGACACTTTTCATCATCTGTATTGTATAGCGCAGTTGTTATAAATACAACATATAAACAGTAGATGATCCTTTACAATCAAGGCAACATTTGCTTTTCACAAGCAATTCAAGCCAGGGAATCATTTGCTGCCCCGACTTGTTCAGCAAGGTTTTTTTTTTTCACAGCCACACCGGGTCTGTGTTCCGTCTGAAGCCAATTTAGTATCAGACACTGCCTCCGCAGGTGTAACGTGAAGAACATTCAAATGTCGCTGATGCTCAGTAAGAGAAGCATGCAATTTTCCCCAGTCTTATTCAGATCTTGCACCTATTTTTCTCTGCTGAATTATGTAATGCCAGACAAAAATGGGATTCGTTCGAAATAAAAATAAACGTCACTTGCATTATATTAATTCATTTTAGTTTTTATTTCAAACATTGGCATCGTGCCAATGTTTAAAATAAAGGCTGATGTGCCTGTTGTATGGGTATACTTTGATTTGCAGCAGCAGAGCAAAGCTCTGACTTTGCATGTAAACCTTATCTACTCGAAATAGAACGGATTAAAAAAAAACCCATTATATCTGTGACTCTCATTACCCTAAGGGGGCAGTCGGTGTGCCCGTATTGCTATTATTCACAAGGCCACAAAGTGTTCGGCACAAAGGAAATGCCAACGGGAACTTTTGCTTCACTTTGCATTCAAGGCTATGATTCTACAAAACATGTCATCAGATATCATTTGGTAACTGAATATAGTCTGGGCATCCCTTAGGCAGCCCCACCGAGAATGTGTAACGCAGCAGTGGAGTCCACATCAGGAGGTATGACCTTCTATTACAGTAAAATTAACAAAACCTGATTTATAAATTGGGCATATCAACGCATAACAGACCAGTTAAGAAAATATGCTTGTTTTAAAATTTGGCAAATCATGAGATATACACACATCAGAATGCCCTGTTTGCTGGTTAAATGTTCCGTTAGTTGTCACCATCATCACTTGTCACTATCCACTGTTGGATAAAGCCCTCCAAACAATGCTGTATTATCTCACAGTTAAGGAATGCCAGTCCATTTTACTGTGGCACATCAATTGCTGTCAACCCTCCTCCGTCTCCACAGTGGTCACCTTGTCTGCTGTTGTCCAGCATTGCCATAGTCACCAATTGTCAATCGCCCATTTCCAGTGACGTCTCTTACACAAGCACACTTGCTTTGCTAAAGTCGTTGCGATGTATCTCTCTTGCACGCGTTCCTTGTTTTTGGTCCCTTGGTGAATTACTCGTTTTCTCGCTTCCTTGCGCAATTTTCAACTTTCGTTCAGTTTCCTTGCCAGTTTCCATGGCATAATAAAAGGAAACAAGACTGAAAACCATTTTGCAAGCACACGGGTTCACTACTTTACACTGGACATGTTTAACAATAATACCCCATCCTGCTAATTTACCTAAATCTCATTCTATTTTTCCTGAAGCACTTTCAATAACTGCCCCCGATAAATAGTTTAGCTATCAATAATTCGAGTATTTTGCTTAAAAACCGAACGCACTTGAACACCTACTGGTGTCCACAATTGCAGATGTCTAACTAATGGTAAATATTTAGTAATTTTATACAAATATTTGCTAAAAATATGGCATTGGCTTAAACCTGGTTTCCAAATCAGGTTCCATACTATCTCCTCTGAGCAGTTCCTTTTTTCATCATAGAAAACTTTGTGTACATTTTAAACATTTAATGCATTCAGAGGCAGCTGACATAAGATTGTTCGGCAAAAAAACACCCATTGCTTCTTATTTTATAACAAAGAAGTGTGCACATTTGTATTAAAGTTTTGTTATATTATTGAATTCTAAAACCCGACGAAGGCACGCTCACTGTACAGATACAAAGGATTACTTCACGCATGATAGTCCTTTGGAAGGGCTACTTTTTACCTGCAAAGTCTGTGACATTGCGATTGCGCCAGACTACTGAGCAACGCTGAAACAAAAATAAACAGAAACAAATTCTCTGTTTAATTCACTTTCAACGCAATGGACTATTTCATAAATTACGTCACGGCTATAAGTACACATGTTGCTATGCATGCAACATACTTTGAAGCCCAGGACATAATCAGCCATGCAATGTAATTTTCAAACCTGAATTTATCATTATTTACTTATTTGAAACAATTATTTGACTTACAAATAGACCTCCCAGCCCTCATGGGAAATGAGTTGGAACACATGCTGGAGAGAAAAAAAAATTACTTTTCAATACCATGTCATCAGCAACACCGCAAAATTCCAAAGATGTAACTTGCCTTACTGGAACGGTTCACTAACTCCAGGAGAGTCTGAAATGACTGAGCAGCTGTTATCAACTAGGATACCCCAAGGGAGGCATCTGGCTTAGCCATGTGGTAAGGCTGCATTGTCTAAAGTCACCATTCTATACATCAATGGGCCATGAGCGCCACCTTGTGGTCCGTGGAAACCATAACCAAGTGGGCTAAGTGGGCCTCGAGGAGCAAAAGGCAGAGAACACCTGGTCTAAACGAAATGCCTGCTCGTCAGGACCATCTTACAACACCATGGATCAGGTCTAGGTCATAAAATACCTCAAGTGGGCTCTGACGAACTTGCAGGATCATCCCCTCAACGTGTAGTTGGTGAAGATATATTTATTCAACAACATTGCTGAACTTGCTTTTGGAAACTGGCAAACTCATGACATTCTGTAAAAGACTAATCGTCTGCTTATATTTCTTACATTGTTTGGTTCCTGATGGCTAACAGAGCGAAGACCCAATTACGTCCACTCTACACTTTTTAAAATATCAAAATTGACAAGTGTGTGTGTTCAGAAGGCTGAAGCTATGGTTTCTATGGCTATGCATGCACAATTCGTAATACATTCTTACGTGGATATCCCCAATACGTTTCCGAAGGTTATAAGAGTGATGAAAAACAGACTGGTCAAGGTCAAGCACTATTTCAGCATAAAGCCACCAAACATGTGGTAGTGTCAACATTTTAGGACTAATGGAAGGTACCATGAGTTTTCTCAAGGGTCACTCTCGTTGCACAGACGCGAGCAAGCTCCACATCAAGTGGCAAGGATGCTGTTGTAAAGGAATCACCAGCATATAAGGTCCAGACAGAATGACAGCAATGGAGGACCCCATCACAATAATAATAATATAATATTCACAAGAGCAAGCAGGTCCAGAAACTCAAGAGCATGCAAAGGGTGAGTTCGACACTGTGCGAGTGCATTTCTGTAGTTGTAGCACCACGACCTAGAGTGAGAAGTCTCCAACTGGTCGCTCGCGTCACCACGCAGTGTGGACGTAAAGTGAGCATCGCTCTGGAAATCAATCCAGATTCATGGGACAGGTGTCGCACTACAAACACGTGAGCGTTATGCATAGCGGGGCGGCGTGGTGGTGCAGTGAGCAGCGCTGCTGCCTGTGTCCAGGCCTCGGGTGCCTTTGTGTGTGGAGTTTGCGTGTTCTCTCTCCTCATGTCCGCGTGGGTTTCTGCCGGGAAGTCCGGTTTCCTCCCGCCGTCCAAAGACACGCTGCTGTCTGGGTTAATTGGCCTGCTGAGTAAATAGCTCCAAAAAGTGGCTCTGTGATGTACTGGTGTTACATCCTGGGAATAGCCCGCCAAGCACCTTCCGTATCTGTACCAGATTAAGCTTGTACAGATACGGACGATTATGCATAGCACATATTTTGGGGGATTTTAGTAAAGTAGGATTTTAAGGAAAAGTGGTGTTGTGTTTAGATTCCAAGTTATGCTGTGTTTTAAAAGGCTGGAGACCACAGACCCAGGAGGCTTTTTTGTTTTTGAAGTACCCTCTCAGCCAGGTTAAAAACAGACTGAGCATTTATACAAGCCACAACGGTGTAGTAGGGCTTAGCTCACAAGTTATCAGTTTAAGACCGACCAAAGTTGGGGGATATGTGAGAACAATACTGAGACGTACGCTAGGGCCTATCCCAAATTTCTTCGAAAGCAATTTAGGCCAAAGTGCACAAACCACGTACCGACACGGCTAAAAGGGAGAGCGAAGGAAATGCCCTTTGGTACTAAAAGAGGTCAAGTTCCAGACTGCGCAGATGAAATACGATGAAGTGGCTGGATCCCTACATAAAATGAGAAATTAACTGTTGAACGCACGCATCAACTCACAAGACAGCGCGCTTATGCGTGCGCACAAGACAAACACACTCGAGCTGCTCAACCACGCAGACAAGCCACGGCGGGGTGATCATTATATGCGGGTGTGAAGTATGCGGTTAAGGCATGCTTCACTCGCTCAGGCAATGCCAAGGATATAGGGGAAGGTAATCAAAGCGTTCTTGATAAAAAAAAACTAGCATCGTCACATGCTAACACGCCGCCCGCACTCTTTACTGCTTTTGTCGTAAAAATAGCACGTTTCACTGATACGTGTAACATGACCAGTTTCCTACATTTGTGCTAAAATCAAGGGAAAATATTCAGCTGTTATTTGCTTTGACACCATGTTACAGATACTGGGCTGTGAGAGACCTGCTTATGCTATCAAGATCGCCACGAGGCTAAACCAGTTGCACCAGGGGGGAATTTGTTAGATCCAGACCAGAACATCTTCCAGGCAGATGGAGGCCATGGACCAATCCAATGGGGCAAACACACACTCCGTAATCCCGATGGAAGCTGCCCTTTATAATGATTGAATGCAACACTTTTAATAGCATTATAGTTTGACATGTTTAGACTTAGGCCTTGATTTGTATATTGGCATTGAAAACCTACATCAGTATACTGGCATTGTAGTTCGTGAAAGGCTGCACCGCTTAATGGGAAATTACGACTGGTAGGGAGTCCGGTGTTAATACTGGTTCCACTGTAGCATTGTGAAGCCTCCAAAAATGTCTTTGGACCATTAAAGAAGGGTTCATCACTCTTAAGGAGGACTATGCATGCAATTATGGGCGGCACGGTGGCCCAGTGGGTAGCGCTGTCACCTCACAGCCAAGAAGGTCCCCGGGTTCGAATCTCGGTTCGGGTGCCTTTCTGTGTGGAGTTTGCATGTTCTCCCCCCGTGTCCACGTTGGTTTTCGCTGGGTACTCCGTTTTCTTCCCACAGTCCAAAAAACATGCTGCTGCATAGGTTAATTGGCTTGCAGACTAAATTGCCCTCAGTGCCCGACGATGGACTGGCGTCCCATTGTAGGTATATCCCTGCCGTGCGCCCTGTGTCTGCCGGGATAGGCTCTGGCTCACCGCGACCCTGTACAGGATTAAGCGGTTCTGGCAATGAGATGAGCGTGCGAAAAGGTGTAGATTTGCGTGATTTATGCCAGTGCTTGTCAGCAACCGAAGTAAAGGAGTTCTTGCTGTCAGATTCAAGCCTTACACTTGACCTTAACCATTGCTAAGGCACCTGATGAGAACAAGTTGAGAGAGACTTCACAAAGAAGGCACTCAATGAGAGGAGTATGGGTGTGGCTGGATGAGTGCGATACGACATTCCAGCATGTGGATCATGTGGCAACATCATATTTTCATGGGGAATTTTAGACTCATGTCTGGGCATGCATGGTGATATCCATCAACCTGCATGTGTTAACATCTTGAAGAGAAGCTTAACTATACTCACACACAGAGGGCACATGTTGCTCTTGCAAAATTGTTCTAAGCATCTCAGAAAATATTTCGGAAGATCGCTTTTCTACTCCGTTATAGGCTTTGCTCTCCCATCACGTGCACAGATCATTGTTATTTGAACAATTCTGAAACACAGATTGCTTCGCTGCATTGTTTGAATCTGATGACGGTAGAAAATGCTGCTAATGATTTTGATGACAACTCTGAAGGAATCATGGCCTCCCATAGCTGATTAAGGGTTAAAGCAAATGTACATTGTAAGAAATCGCCGTCACATTGGAGAGGCAAACTGACTTGCGATGTTTCGCGCCATCACTGCGACGCCACGAGAGTTACGCCACACGGACGAAAGGTGTCCTTTCACGAGGTGAGCGGTAGGCGAGCGGAGGGTTAAAATGTTGGTCGTGGAAGGGGAGGACAGAGGCAGGGCCACCTGACAAAGGCTTTGGTGACGCAGACTAAGCCAGAAAGCCACCGCAAGACACATTGTGAATGGATTCCGG
>JAZEWT010000028.1:9659001-9673269 GCA_036362905.1 Mordacia mordax
CAAACTCCACATAGAAAGGCACCCGAGCCGAGATTCGAACCCGGGACCTTCTTGCTGTGAGGAGGCGACAGCGCTACCCGCTGGGCCACAGTGCCGCCGTCATGCACAGATTGTGACTGTGTTTCCTTTGGGTTTATACAGTCACGTTACTCAATTCGGTTGTTGCGTCGCAGGGAGCCCCCATCTAGAGCTTGTAAGCTCGCTGAGTATTTTCTGCTGTCATAATGAACATCTGGCTATGTACAAGAATGACTCTCAAGAGTTGCTCTTTCAGAATAGCCGTGTCGAGCGTTCCTCCTCTCTCTCTGTTTCGCGCAGTTTCGCCTTCAACGGCAGAGGTATTATCAGTCTTCGAAATTATTTAGTGGGTTTTTTGTAATCAATAATAATAATTGCATTCATAGAGCGCTTTTCACCCGAGGGTCACAAAGCCAGCACATAGTTGCGGAGAGAACGGCACGTCAACAACAACAGCGACATTAGAATGGAAAATCAGCAACAAAACGTTATATATATTTTTTTTTGGGTGGGGGTGGGTTTAAATGGCTTAATAGCATTAATATACATTGTATGCTGCAGAATGCACCTTGCCACACGACATTATTGAGTTGTGTTTTTGCTGTAGCAATTACAGTCGTAATTAATCACTGTGTTAGCATTCAGGCTTGCCGACCAATTGTAATCATAGAGCTAGGCATGCATTAGGTCACCGACAACTTCCTAACCACTCAATGGCTGACCGGCTGGCAGCTCATCGCGTCATCGCCATCGAGTTGGAGAGCAGATTTGGCCAAGGAGAGTCCTTTATTAAATTTAAACTGGAAGGAAGCGTTCAGCTCTTTACTCTCGGGGATGTGTTTTGTGATGTTGAAATCGTTATTCATATCCTCAATATGTTTTAAGAACGTCATTGTTTGTGTTGTTGGCAGTAAGTTATGCCGTGGGTTTCGTGTTAAATAACGTTTGTGTTTGATGGTTGCTTCGAAAAGCTGCTCTCTCGGGACAGCCGCGTCGATCGAGAGGAAGCGATCGACGCGCCTGTCCCGAGAGAGCAGCTTTTCGAAGCAATCATAATGCATCGAGCCGTGACAGCGTACATCGTTGCAACGTTTGTTGTTGCTCAGGTTAATTAGCACACGACCACGCAGGCAATGTCCTGTCATCGCCGCCACTGGGCAGTCTTAGGCTCTGTGGTCATTCGCGTCGAATAGTGCCTCCGCTCAGCGCTTCTCAACGTATTCAACCTCAAGGCCCACTTGGCCCAATCGGGTCTGCCCCCCGCCGACCACTAAGTGGCTCTCGCGGCCCACTCATGGTCTAGCTCTATGGGCCCCAGAGGCTGCAATAACGTTTGGCACGGTCAGATTTGTGACAATCTGGGGACAATAACAGTTGCACCGCGTGCACTCTGGGCGTAGACACTTAAATGGTCAGGGCGTGCATGTGACGTAATGTTATTTTGGTGCCCTCGGAAAATGGCTTTGTGTGTTTGCTGAATAATCTCGCTTTACGCGTTCTGCTGCTGCTGCTGTTGTTGTGCTGAGCTGTGTTCCGTTCAAGCCGTACATTAGTGGCCCCCATTGATAGGTCATCCCATGTGATGTTTTGGACTGACCCGTGGTGAAATGACGGCGACAGATTCACAATGCTGGGTTTGAGCGAATCTGTGTTAAAGCCTCATGGCACCACGCGTCACAAAGTCCCCCGGAACAAATGTCGTTTGAACGTGATCTGTTTGAAGTCTGCGTGTGGGTGTGAGGACTGAACCGCGGGCCTCCATTAGATGTTTACCAACACGTGCTTGGATAATTGGGCGGCCATTCAAGAAATGCAAATTGGTTGGTGAGTCGGAGTTGGATTTGGATCAAGTTAATTTGAATTCTATGCGAGCGAGGAAATGGAACCCTTTCAAAAGGACCTGCTCCCCCCATTCCATTGCTCCTGGAAGGGGGCCACGCTGTACAAAGGAGTGACTGGATATATAAGCAAATGGGAGACGTACATACGACACACACGGAGCGCCTGAGGATGCCTCTAACGTGGGAGGCGAAACGTCGCGAAGGAGAGAGGAGGAGCGATCGACGCGATTATCCCGAAACAAGAGCTTTTAGAAAGCAATCATCAAAGCTAATTTTTTTTCGCAATAAAATCAATGTGGGACGTGAATTTCAAATTAGACTCAATTGTGGAGCCAAGGTATTTGTATTCACACACTTGTTCAATCTGGTGGTTATCAAGTGTGTGTAATTGTAGCAAAGATGTTGTTTAATTTGACGATGAAAACGTACATTTAGTTTAATTGGCATTAAGGACCAGTTTAAGGGAAATAAGCTGATTGTGTACGATATTCAAGTCACCTTGTAACTTGCGAAATGCGTCTTCTGGGGAATTTCCAGTCACTAACATGCAGTTTATATCAGAGTGTCTGAGTGAGATGCCCAGGTCATTGATTAACAAAGAGAACAGAAATGGACCAAGAGTGGAACCTTGAGGTACCACCCTGAGTAAGTTCGATTTGTTTGAAATCAGATTAGCAACGGAAACGGTCTGGCTCCATAGATGGAGGTGACTCTATAACCAAGTCAACCGCATGCCTTGAGAAGCGAAGACTTAAGAGGCTATTTAAAATAATATTATGGTCTGCCGTATCAAAGGCTTGTGAGAGGTTAATTAATACAATGGCACTGCATTGTTCATTTTTCTAAATTGGTTAAAATTAATTTTAGAGAGTCTATTACCATTGAGGTTGTACAGTATTATTTTTTACGAAATGCTGATTGTTTAGAATATCGCAATTTATTAACTGAAATAAAATTGAAAATCTGGCTTTTAAGAAATTGTTTATTTTTACATATAGGAAGCAGTGTCTGGCGGGTTGGCGCCGGCTGACTGCCTTACAGACCCAACGGCCCACACGTCTATTTCCTGCAATGTTTTGGGACCTCTGGGTGAAAGGCGCGATCATATAGATGTAATAAGAAACAATTTATTATTACACGTAAAATGTGGGCAAGACGTGCCAAAAAACAGTTAAGTACAGGTATAGATATAGATACATAGATAAATGTTTATTATTCTTGCTGTTGCGTTGTTATTACAGCCGTGAGTATCCAGTGAGCTTGCAAGCAGTGTTCCTGCAACACAACAAATGTCCAAAATGATCAACAACTATGGGTACTTTTTCCACAGTTCATGTGTAAAATAAAGCAACGGGTTACCAGTAATGGTAAAAACCTTCTCTGTTTTTATTTGCAACGCAATAACGCTTAAAATCAAAGGACAAATAAGCGCATAACAATAATATATGCGTGTCATAAAAAAACTAATCAGTAAGAGGCAAGGTTTCACAAATAAACTCACAATACCAACTTGTAGAAGGTTTAAGCTATGAGTACTTTTTCCCAGTGTACATATATAACGAGTAGAAAAGGTTTTAACCATTTCTGGCAATTATACAGTTGTTAAGATCTCAAAACACCAAAACAGACACCTTTCACGAATTGTCTAGTTTGCAAAAGCCACACATACTTGTGGCGAAATATACAAATAGGAAGCTTTGATAATAAACAAGAAGGAAACCTTTTCTGCTTGTAGAAGGTTGTATGAGGAATTGATGTCTGCGGTTGCTCGCGAGACATCGCAGAGACACAAACGCTCTGGGACACATCTTGCGGGTAAACGGAATAAGACAGAGAGAGATGGGGGACTGACTTTACCCCCGTATGACTGGAAAAACCGCAGACTTTCAATAAAGATTTGTTCCGTGAAAAGGCACAGATTTGCCAGACCAGCTGGCTCCTCAATCAGGAGGACGATCCTGGGGAAAACGGGACAGGTGGCAACGCCGGAACCTTCACTGGGCATCTGGGGGGTGGTGGCTATGCACGTGGCCTGTCACCCAGGGAGGCATCCGCCGGGGGTTGGTGCATCACCGGCACAGAGTGTTTCCCTCGGCACACGTGTGTTTTCTCCAGGTACGCCAGTTTCCTTCCACATGCGCTCATTGATTTACCAACGACACCTGAATACGTAGAGGACCACAGAGCTTGGAGAATGAATGTGTGCGCGTTATAAATGTAAAATAACATTAGTTATTATTATAAACACAACCATCCAAGTGTAAGACCATGAATGCCCAAAACGTTTCCTCTGGGATTTTCGCACTGGGAACGCGGTGTTCCCGTGAGTTCCCACCCAGTTCCACCCAGTGCCGTCTTAACGCATGGGCACGCCGGGCAGTTGCCCGGGGGGCCCAGAGCATAGGGGGCTCCATGCTAATCTCCGTATGTTGTGACTTGCTGTCAATAAATAAATACGAGGTAGGGGCCCCAGTGCACTGCCTTGCTCGGGGGGCGATAATGCTGTTAAGACGGCCATGGTCCCACCCCTGTTGCTCTCATAGCTGTCATGGTAGAGCGCGACCACGTTTCTCAAGCTGAGCGCGATTGCACAGAAACGATGATGAGACGGACGTATCCGCTGAAAGGTGGACTCAGCGGAAAGGTGGACTACGTGACCGGTACTCATGTAGGTTTTCATGGCTCGATGCACGATGATTGCTTACAAAAGCTGTCCTTTCGGGACAGCCGCGTCGAGCGTTCCTCCTCTCTTGCGATGCTTCGCATCACACGTTGGAATTGGATCAAGTTAATTTGAATTCCAATAGGCGAGCAAGACAATGGAACCCATTAATACGACCCCCCCCCCCCCTTCATTGCCCTTGGAAGGGAGCGACGCTGTAGAAGGGAGTGACTTGACATACAAACAGGAAATGTACACATGACTCACAAAGAACGGCTGATGTTAGCGAAACATTGAAGGATTTGTTGATGGTACAGATCAACAAAGTCACCCTAAGAAGCTCAAAGATCTCTCTGGTAAATGTCCCGAGGTTCACATCTAGAGATTGGGGAGGAAGATTTGGCTCCGGCTGCCCCACGTTTTTGGAACAGTATTGCCTTGAGCTTGAAGTCACTACCTTCAATGGGTGACCTTAGATCCTAATTAGAATATCTGCCCGGCTGTGATTGCAAATAGTGATTCGTGTTTGAAATGTTGCTCATGTTGCTGTTGTTCCCTCTCAGTGTGCAATATGCTACTTATAATTGGGTTTCCCCATTGCAACGTTTAATTGTGTGTTCATATAATTGGTTAATTAGGTGCAATGTTGGGTGTAAATGTTTTTTTAATTTCGTTTGGATCATTTGTTATTTATATTTATATTGCAACTCGCGTGTTTGTTGCGTCGCAGGAATCCCGTAGAGAGCTTGCAAGCTCACTGGCTGTTTTTCCTGCTGTAATAACAAACATCAATATTATTTGATGATGTCACAGGCCAATCAATTGATGAGTGCTTTTCAGTTGTGGGAGGAATCCAGAGAACCCGGAGGAATCCCACGTAGAACAGGCGAAGAACACACAAACCCCGCAGAGAGACGCGCCCGAGGCGTGAATGGAATCGCCTCGGGCAGGACTGCCTGCGAGGAGGCGCCGATGCCACCGCTACACAGCCGCGTTGGCTGCAGTGGTGCGAATCCCGTGACGAACTCATCAGTGGCCAGCAGGTGGCAGCAGAGACGCACACAGGTGTAAGAACCAGTACCGCAAGTGCTTCCATTTGTCTCTATGACAAAAGACAGAGGGGCGGCGCGGTGGCCCAGTGGTTCGCGCTGACGCCTCACAGCAAGAAGGTCCCGGGTTCGAGTCTCTCGGCTCCGGTGCCTTTCTGTGTGGAGTTTGCATGCTCTCCCCGTGTCCGCGTGGGTTTTCGCCGGGTACTCCGGTTTCCTCCCACAGTCCAAAAGCATGCTCCTGGATAGGTTGATTGGCTCGCAGGCTAAAATTGTCCCGAAATGCCCGGCGATGGACTGGCGTCCCATCGTCGGTATATCCTTGCCTTGCGCCCTGTGTCTGCCGGGATAGGCTCCGGCTCACCGTGACCCTGTATAGGACTAAGCGGTTTCAGACGATGAGATGAAATGATTTACAACGCGCCGCGCAAATTCCATGTCTGGTCACGGAGGAGACTCGGTTAGGGAGACGCGAAGAGAGATGAAGTCAGACAGCCGGTCAGCAGGCGCCAACATGCCAGATACGTTGTTGTTGACGCTCTCTCCGCAGCTCTGTGCAGCGCTTTGTGACCCTCGGGTGAGAAGCGTTCTAGAAATGCAATTATGATGATTGCTTCGAAAAGCTGCTCTCTCCCTCTCGAGACGAGAGGGAACGATCGACGAGGAGAGGAGAGGGAGCGATCGACGCGGCTGTCCCGAGAGAGCAGCTTTTCGAAGTAATCATCATGCATCGAGCCGTGAAAACCCACACCGTTACAAATGCAATTATTATTATGACTAGGTGTATATTCCAACATATTATGATGTTATCGACGAACTAATGTGAGTGTTTTACAGTAGTTGGAGGAAACCGGAGAGCCCGAAAGAAACCCACGCAGAACAGGAGGAGAACACATAAACTCGGCACAGAAAGGCCCCCTAGGCTGGAATCAAACCGCCTAGCGGAGAACTTTCTCTATGCGAGTTCTCCGCCACTCTGTAGCACACAGCAATAACCCTCGTAACCAATGGGCGCTTAATTGAACTCACAACAGCATTCAAACGTGTTCATTACGAACGCAACACACATTAATATAACGACGGGAAGCCCAATTTCATCATCATCATTACTATCTGGGCCCACTTAAACTCATCCCGCTGGGCAGCGGCGCAATTAAACTAGGCAGCATGTCTTGGTACTGTGGGAGTCAACCGGAGTACCTGAGCCTTCTCATTATCATTGTTATGTGTCATTATCAAAGACCGCTGAGTCCCGTACAGGGTCGCGGGAGCCGGCGCCTATCCCGGCAGACACAGGGCACAAGGCAGGGTTACACCCACGATTGGACGCCAGTCCATCACCGGGCACTACGGACAATTTAGTCTGCAAGTTTATTAACCTATGCAGCAACATGTTGTTTGGACTGTGGGAGGAAACCGGAGCGCCCGGCGAAAACCCACGCGGACACGGGGAGAGAACTCGCAAACTCCACACAGAAAGCAGCTCCGAGCCGAGATTCGAACCCGGAACCTTCTTGCTGTGAGGAGGCGACAGCGCTACCCGCTGGGCCACCGCGCCGCCCACCTGAGCCTTCTCTTGAGCGCAAATTTCCCGACTTCTGCCGTCAAGGGCGGTTCTCCCCCAAAGTCTTAACACCTCTGACACCAAGAGCATCGACATCAGGTGGCGCTGTCATTCCCTGCTGGGCACCGCAGCATTGATGGCTTCCGCCGCGCGTGACAGCTGGATAATGAGTCTCGTGAACGGGTCGGGCCGAGACAATGTAAAGCACGGTGTAATTAAACAACTGTTCATCGGCACGGTAGCGCAACGGGTAGCGATGTCTCCTCGCAGCAAGAAGGCCACGGGTTCGATTCCCGGCTCGGGTGCCTCTTTTGTGCGGAGTTTTACGTGTACTCTCACCGTGCCCGTGTTGGTTTTCGCCGGATACTCCGGTTTCCTCCCACCGTCCAAAGACACGCTCCTGCCTAGGTGAATTGGTCTGCTGAGTAAATCGACCCCAAAAAAAGGGTGCCTTGCGATCGTCTGGCGTCTCATTCTGGGTATTCCCTCGCCTTGCGCCCTCTGTCGGCCGGGATAGGCTCCAGCCCCACCGCGACCCTGTACAGGATTAAGCGGGTATTCATCATGAATGAATGTTCATTTGAAAACCTGAATTCAATTAACTCTCTCTAGATCCAATGTTGCAAAGTGGAGCCTCCAACTCGTATCATTCACTGTCTCTCCTGTCTCTCCGTGTGCTGTGAATTAGGTCCAATGCCTCAAACTTTATCTACAATAATAATAACAATAATTTACGATAAGTTTATAGAAGCTCGTTTCACCCAGAAGTCATCAGGCGCTCTAGGAAACGGCCGAGATGTGATGGGAGGTAACGACCCCAACCTGCCAGGCACTGCATGAAGTATTATGAAGGCATCGACCAATACATTAATTCGTGGGTTTTTTGTTGTGGAAGGAAACCCACGTAGAACAGAGGAGAACATACGGACCATGCACAGGAAAGCGCGATTGGAAATGCCTTGGGCAGGATCTTATTTGTTTGAGACGCAGATGTTACCGCTGCACAGCCAACTTGCCACAGCTCTTTGGAGCAATTCTCATCAATCGAGACGTCACAATCTGCATCAATACATCCGCTGCTGAATCTCTCATCTCATCTCATTCTCTGAAACCGCTTAATCCTCTATAGGGTCACGGTGAAGCCGGAGCCTATCCCGGAAACACAGGGCGTAAGGCAGGAATACACCCGACGACGGGACGCCGGTCCATCGCCGGGCCTGCTGAATATATATTTTTTCCATTTAAGGCTACCGCAGAGTGTGTTTGACCAATGCATCGCAGGGCACACGTTTTTCGGGCAACTTACTGAGCAGGCCATTTAACCTAGGCAGCGGCGTGTTTTTTTTAATGGTGGGAGGAAAGCAGAGTACCCCGGAGAAAACCCACGCGGGCACGGGGAGAGCACGCACAGTTCACACGGAAAGGCACCCGAGCCGGATATCGAACCCGGGTCTTCTTTCTGTGAGGCGACAGCGCTACCCGCTGCGCCACCGTGCCACCCGCTTGATGTGTTTCGCTTGGAGGAATTATGTTCGTGTCGCTGAACGCACCATAAGTGCGAATTTATTTCCGCCGTGTACAGGAATAATATACACACGTGGTTAAAGAGTGAATGCGCGTGAAATAACAGCTGCTGTGGAGAGCATCCTTGAAGAAACACTCGCTGCTGTGGTTATGCAATTGTTAATAATAATGACGTTTGTACAAATAGTATCGGATGTACAGGTATCTCGGAATGAGAATGTTTTCACGTGGAGCCAATCCCTCGTGTCTCATTGGTGTTGTAATATCGGAGCCAGTGCCGCAAGTGACACATTTAAATAAATATAGCCAACTTAGACTGGAGCCTTTCTTTGATGATTGTAATAATAATGTAATGATGTAGCTTTTCACGGCTCGATGCATGATGATTGCTTCGAAAAGCTGCTCTCTCGGGACAGCCGCGTCGATCGCTCCCTCTCTCTCCACCTCGCGACGTTTCGCCTCCTCACACGTTAGAGGCATTCTCAGGCGCAGTGTTTGTGTGTGTAATGCCTGTTGCTCCTTTATACATGTGGGTACTATGTATGTGTGTCGAGTCATCTTTTGTTGTGTGGGGTCTACATCTGAATCACATTAACACTGATCTCCTTGTCCTATAAAAATAAATGCACTTCTAAAGCGCCTTTCACCCGAGGGTCACAAAGCGCTGCACAGGGCTATGGAGCAGCATGTCAACAGCAACATCAGAAAAGATCGCTTAAGTAAAATAATGATCATAAATTATTGAAGGACATCAAATAAAATGAATAAATAAATGTTTAACAAGTAAAGGAATGGGCGGCGCGGTGGCGCAGTGGTTAGCGCTGACGCCTCACAGCAAGAAGGTCCCGGGTTCGAATCTCTCGGCTCGGGTGCCTTTCTGTGTGGAGTTTGCATGCTCTCCCCGTGCCCGCGTGGGTTTTCGCCGGGTACTCCGGTTTCCTCCCACAGTCCAAAAGCATGCTCCTGGATAGGTTGATTGGCTCGCAGACTAAAATTGTCCCGCAATGCCCGGCGATGGACCGGCGTCCCGTCGTCGGGTATATTCCTGCCTTACGCCCTGTGTTTCCGGGATAGGCTCCGGCTCACCGTGACCCTATATAGGATTAAGCGGTTTCAGATAATGAGATGTTGTAAAGGAATAAGTATTCCTGAGCAGACACAGGTCAATAGCGAGCCTTCACCCAAGCAGGCAACAGTGAGCAGCATCAACAGTCCCAGCCAGAGGGCGTCAATGCCTTACAGAACAAGTGTGTCTTGAGACGGGATTTGAAGATGGCCAGGGACTCAGCTGAACGAATTTCCAATGGAAGGGAGTTCCAGAGTGTGGGAGCAGCGCGCGCGGGAGGCTCTGTCACCCTTGCAACGTTGGTGCGGTCTGAGTACACGCAGCGAGCAGCCCGTATTGGAGGATCGGAGTAGTCGGGTTGAGGAGGGTGCGTGGAGTCGGTCACGGATGCATGTCGGAGCAGCGCCTGTGAGAGCCTTGTAGATGAGCAGGAGGATCTTGACTTAACTCAATGTACATTGCGTACTGATGCTGCTGACTGATGAGTTAGAATTCATTGAAGGTGGACGCAATCGTTGAGCTATGTAACTCTTTGTAACAGTTGTCCAGCCGGCAGGACTAAGCAGGTTAAAACATCTCGGGGCACCGGTGGTAATTTAGTCAGGACAATTAGCCTACGCAGCAGTGTGTGTTTTGGCTATGGGAGGCAACAGGAGTACCCGGTGAAAACCCACGCAGACACGCGCGAGAGAACACACAAACGCCACACCGAGAGAAATGCGCCTGATTTGGAGAATCGAAGCTGGAGTCCTGCCGTGAGACCGCCGCAGCGCAAGCGACCGCTACGCCACCGTGCCCCCGCAATCCAGCAACGGTGCGCTCTCTCGATCCTCCGGTGAGGAGGAATCAGTAGCCGCGAGCGACGAGACCGAGAGCGGAGTCGGAGTGGGTCGGCGCACTCACCCACGGAGACCTGCGCGCACACGCGCGCTCCCACCTTGCACTCACGGCGCAGACATCAATCAACGCAAATGTCTCACTTTACTAGCGAGCGCCTTGAACTCAGTGGTCATATTCATGAAATACCTAGGCGACCGGCAGATTTTTTACTGCAAAGTCGAAGGGCAAATGTGTTAATGTGATTTCAAATAAAAAATGTGAGGTCTGAATTTCAATTTTGAGTCTAATATGAAGCCAAGGTATTTGTATTCCTTAACTTAATCACTGTGTTGGTTATATAGTGAATAAACGGAGGCAGAGATTTTAACGGGGGTTTTGTCTGGAAAAAAAACATAAATCGAGTCTCCTTGTGTTGTAGTGTTTGTCTCATTTTTGCAAATCTTCTCTACGTAGTTCTGTCATCTCCCTTCTGATATCTTTCTCTTTATCTTCCTTTGTCTCCCTCCATCTCTGGCTCCTCCAAATGACTTGAGTTAATTCTCTCTCCCTCGGTCGTTCCTAATTATCGAGGCCCTTAATAATTGGTCTGGCCGAGGAAACCAAGACGGAACCATAATGCCAGCAGAAATATTTAATAATAATAATAATACATTTTATTTAAAGGCGCCTTTCTGGGCACTCAAGGACACCGTACATAATTAAAACACATAAAAAAGAAGCAACAATAAAAATAATATATAAATATAAAAACAATTCATATAAAAACAATTCAACGAGACAGAGCAATTTGCATCAGATGGAATAAGCAGTTTTAAACAGATGTGTTTTGAGTTGTGATTTGAAATGAGGGAATGAATCGACATTTCTGAGTTCGGGTGGTAATGAATTCCAGAGACGGGGAGCAGAGCGGCTGAATGCTCTGCTCCCCATGGTGGTGAGACGGGCAGAGGGGACAGACAGGTGTAAGGAGGAGGAGGCGCGGTGGCGCAGTTTAGTGGCACTGCCGCATCACAGCAAGAATCCCCGAGTTCGATTCCCGGCTCGGGTGCCTTTCTGTTTGAAATTTGCGAAGTCTCTCTCTCCCCGTGTCCGCGTGGGTTTTCGCCGAATACTCCGGTTTTCTCCCACCATCCAAAGACACGTTGTTACCTAGGGTAATTGGTCAACTAAGTAAATTGCTCCCAGTGCCCTGCGGTGTACTGGTGTCACATCCTGGGCATAACCCGCCTTCTGCCCTGTGTCTACCGCGTTGTGCACCGCTATCGTGGAAGCGAGGTAACGAACGGTTCTTCATCCGTTTTCCCAAAAATATGTTTGCAGCACCAACGTGGGTAACATTCGCTGACATTGATTCCCATGAAGCATTTTATCTTTTGGACAAACAATATGCATGATAGCAAGGTCACTGTGCTATCTGTTTTATTTTCTTGTTTCATTAAACGGGTGTGCGATAGTATGCTTTTACACGCAATATTGTTTTCAAAGATATTAAACGTAATCTGAAATGAAATCTACAGACCGTGAACACAACTATAAAGATGTAATAAGTAGAACAGGTTTCAACAATTTCTGACAATTATACAGGTGTTAAGATCTTAAAACACCAAAATAGACACATTTCACAATGGATTATGAACCCATACCTTTCTGTGTGGACTTTGCCAGTTGTCTCCCCGTGCCAGCGTGGGTTTTCGCCGGGTACGCCGGTTTCCTCCCACAGTCCAAAAGCATGCTCCTGGATAGGTTGATTGGTTCGCAGACTAAAATTGTCCCGAAATGCCCGGCGATGGACTGGCGTCCCGTCGTCGGGTGTATTCCTGCCTTACGCCCTGTGTTTCCGGGATAGGCTCCGGCTCACCGTGACCCTATATAGGATTAAGCGGTTTCAGATAATGAGATGAGAGATGAGATTCATAACGATGATAGTTCATAGCGTGGTGCTCTAACCACTGTATCATCACCACGTCACGCACGGTAGGGAGAGACGGGGTTAACCATTAACAGATTTTAACATTTCACATAAGTAATGAAGGGCGGCTGCTAACGAGTTACGTAACGCTTATAGGTGGACACTGCGGTTCCCGCAATGAACACGAACATCAGACACTCGACTAAATTAGGCAATGTTCCCCAACACGGAATTAGTCTCTGCATGCAAACAACCGATTTGCGTGCCTTCAAGCAGAACGTGTGAGATATTAAAATCTACTTAACGGCGCTTATGCGCCACGCATGACGATATTCAATCCGTTGACAACTTTTTTTCCCGCCCGCTTCCAAACAAAAACTCTATAAATGGTGATGGTGGTAAGCAGAGACGTTGTCCTAAGCTCATTGCCATTTGGCAGGGCGTCTACTTATTAATAATTAATAATAATAACACCCGGCGAACACTGGTGAGACGAGGCGCTAAAGAAAGCCATCTCTGGTTTTGGCCAAACAGTTGCTCTTTCGGGATAGCCGCGTCGATCGCTCCTGCACTCTCCTCCGCGACGTTTCGCCTCTCGCGTTGGAGAGATCTTCAGGCGTTCAGACAGCGCGTATGACTTCAGGCGGATGGAGGAGCGGGATAGAGAGGCGGCACGGACTTTAAACGAGGTGGACTGATGTGGCGGAGGAGGGACCTGGAGCTGAGCGGGTTTACTGACGACTGGTGCCAGCGGTGTCAAGATCGGCCTCCGTGGAGGGGAATCGGGAAGTCTCACCGCTACCAACACCAGCGACGATTTTCTGAACCGGTCGCGGTCCTCCCTTAGGCCGACTCAGCCTCAAATGAGTACTTGATACGGTTTGTAAACATCACAACGTCTGCTGGCCACCCATCCCCTCTTGTGCCAGGCTTATTGTCAGCGCTTGCCCAAATAGTCAGCTGATATTGCACAGGGGACGTTCGTGTTTCTCTCCCTGTATGGTGCATTCCCCTGGTGTGGTGGCCGTGTTTGGTTGACAGCCTAAGTGAAACATTACATGCCAAAAGCGAATTGCAATTTAAAAGAACATTTGATCAAATAAATAAAATATAACAAAATACATCAAACTTGATCTGGCTTTGAATGAGGTTCCGACCATCGACTCTCGAGCCCGCACCGAGAGTCGCGGCGTTCAGCGAGCGTTTCAATAACAAGCAGATGGTGGTGCCGAGCTACGAATTGTTCTCTGCCGGAGCAGCAACCGAATTTGTCAACGCAGCAGTGGGGAGTTTTGCCCGGCTTCAGAAGCTAACGCGCAGCGGTAACAGCAGCAGGCATCCCGCAGAAGGGCGCATCGTGTCAGCTCGTTGGGATGTGACGATGTCTCCATCGTTGGAGGCGAAACTTCGCGCAGGAGAAATTACACTCGACATGTGCTATCTTGGAAGAACAGCTTTGGTGAGTAGTTTACGTAAATAATAGACAAGCGCCCTGTGTGTGCGCGCGAGATGCTCGTTGAACGCCTTTACGGCTTGGCGAATTATCTTCAAAATTCGGCTCAGTCACTTAATTCGAGAGTTAAATGTCCTTCCAAATGTTTGGGTCCGATATGGCTTCGCGATCTCTCAGCGGTCTTACTGACTTTAATAACGGGGTCGCTCCGATTCAAACAGCGTCTTCTTTACGGACACAATCCTGTCGTTGTTGACGTGCCGTTCTCTCCGCAGCTCTGTGCAGCGCTTTGTGATCCTTGGATGAAAAGCGCTCTATAAATATAATTATTATTATTACCGA
>JAZEWT010000028.1:9779151-9795939 GCA_036362905.1 Mordacia mordax
AACTCCACACAGAAAGGCACCCGAGCCGAGAGATTCGAACCCGGGACCTTCTTGCTGTGAGGCGACAGCGCTAACCACTGGGCCACCGCGCCGCCCTGTTCGCTTGTTATAAACAGTATTATTTTCAGATATGGGTACTTTTGGCCAGTGTACATATGTAATAAGTAGAACAGGTTTTTACCATTTCTGGCAATTATACACGTGTTAAGATCTTAAAACACTAAAATAGACACATTCCACAATCTGTCTATTGTGGCAAAATATGCAGTTTGAAGGACAATGCATATGTTATCAAAGATTCCTGTTTGCATATTTTGCCACAAGTACGTGTGGCTTTTGCAAACTAGACACATTGTGAAATGTGTCTATTTTGGTGTTTAAAGATCTTAACACTTGTAGAATTATCAAGTACAAGCCAGCAGCATATACAGTATCGGACGCGACATCTTTAATAACTAACAGTGCCGTGTCAGCATAAGCTCTCGTTGTGTCACATACATATTGTTGTGTTGACAAGTGACGATTCGTTTTGTGTGCATACCCGCAATCAGTTTTCGAGTTGAGATATTCTGTTGTGGAATTAGATCTTATTATTTGTTTATAGACCATGCATTCTTGCTCTCAACAACAACGAGGCGATGTGTTGGCTCTCTGTCGACTAAGTAAGTCACGCAGAGCTGCCGTGGTGCTATTTTCGATCAGGAATCATTATCACCATTTCCCAGGATGCTGTCACATTGATATATCGCGCAAACAATGTCATGTTATGAAGCAGATACGTGTCTATAAACCCATCTCATCTCATTGTCAGAAACCGCTTAGTCCTGAACAGGGTCGAGTTGAGCCGGAGCCTATCCCGGCAGACACAGGGCGCAAGGCGTGCATAGACCCACGATGGGACGCCAGTCTATAACCGGGCACTGCGGGCAATTTAGTCCGCAAGCCAATTAACCTCTGCAGCGGCATGTTTTTTGGACTGCGGGACGAAACCGGAGTGCCCGGCGAAAACCCACGCGGACACAGGGAGAGAACATGCAAACTCCACAGAGAAAGGCACCCGAGCCGAGATTCGAACCCAGGACCTTCTTGCTGTGAGGCGAGGCGACAGCGCTACCCGCTGGGCCACCGTGCCGCCCATATAAAAAAATGAAAATCTTTATTGATTTGAAATGGATTCGCGAGCGTTATTTAAAACAGAAATAAATGAGCAAAGGAAAAAAAACGTGACGGGGGGGTCACAAGATATGTGGACCACCATGCACAGCAATGTGAATATGGAGTTGGCGTTGTCACTTTATTTATTTTCTGTCTCTCTTTTCTCTCGCTGTACGAGAGAAGGAGGCATGTTTATTCCACGATACTGTCCCATGCCAGCAATTAGTCTTAATCCTCTGTGTTGTGGTCAGCTTGTCAAATCGTAAATTCAACCGTATGCCCAAATATTTAAAATAATTTACCCTGGGTTGACCGCGAGGCTGCTGGTCTGTACGATGTCCAGGCTCTGTCGATGCCTGCGCCTGGAGGTGAGGAACTCGCAATCGATGCAAACGACGTTTCGGCTGTAGGCCCTGAAACAAAGGCAGAGATCCGCCCAGTAGAACCTTAGCAGCCACGTCGCGAGGAGAGGAGGAGAGAGAGGAAGCGATCGACGCGGCTGTCCCGAGAGAGCAGCTTCTCGAAGCAATCATTATATAAAGTGGATCTATCTCTTTAGGGGGACAATTACCACTCGGGAGGCAGAGGCTGCCCGGGCGTGGTGCTGATCACCCACCAACTCGTGTGCCGTGCCGGCCTTCATAGGTGCTCCCTAACGGCACTTTGTGCTGAAGGCCCTTCCACCCGTTAAACATGGCTTTCTGTCTCTGTGTAAATTCCTATCACTTTAATCCTTTGCTCCTCGCTTACTTCTCACATTTACACCTCCTTTACGCACATAGATAATAATAATTAATAATTGCGTTTATAGGGCGCTTTTTCACCCGAGGGTCACAAAGCGCTGCACAGAGCTGCGGAGAGAACGGCACGCCAACAACATCGGCACCAAAACTGAAAATCAGCAACAACCGCATTTTCTTGAGGTTTTTTTTTTTTAAATATACGCAGCGTTGCAGAACAACAACAAGCAACACACGATCATACCTTCAACTACAATCTTAAAATGCAAAATTATCGGAGAGATGTCTATAGTTACAGCAGAAAATACCCAGCGAGCTTGCAAGCTCTGGATGCGAGATTCCTGCGACGCGTTGAACGTTCGGACGGACCAAGGTTAAACCGCACGGTAAAATAAACTGACACCACTCATTTGTGCAAAGATGAAACGCTAGCCATATTCATCAGATGAAAGTTGCACGCAACATTGCACGGAACACAAATGACGAATAATTGCGATTCCTCTGTTACGAGACAATGAGACGCAACAACGTGACGGGAATTAAGCGAAACGGGGTTTGTTTTTAAATAACAAAAGTAAATATCCAATGCAAGCCTGAGATCCGTTGCTTAAGGTCGCCTTATGAATATAAATTGTTACAATTGTTATTGATGTAAATGTCAGGGGGGTGGGCGTTTTTGCAGATATAGCGCAGAGCAACATTCAGGGATGTTATACCCGACTGCACATTGGCACTGTGCATGCGTTACGTCACTGGACACTCGTAATCTTCACAACTCTACATTCCGCTCTTGTGTATTCATTATATATATACATACTTTGTGTATTTCAATGACATTGGCGCAGTGCTAACGTCTGTATCTCACGGAAAGTCCTGTCCGAGGGAGTTCAATTCACGCCTGAGACGCTTACTGTGTGGAGTTTGCGTGCCTCTATCTCCCCTTGTTCTGCTTGCGTTTTCTCCGGGCTCTCTGAATTCCTCCCGATAACATAATATATGTGGCGCAGTGTCTGCCGGGTTGGCACCGGCTAACCGCGTCCCTACCTCCCCCAACTCCTCCCCCCCCGCCCCGAATAGGTAGCTCTCCGAATCCCACTCGACCCCTGGGATCGTTTTGGGGTTTAAAGTGGATAGATAATAGTCTGGATTGAAAATGAAAGGAACCGTTGAGCTCCGCAGCTCTTTTTTACAGTTGTCCAGCGGGGAGGGGTAAGCAAATTACAACCGAGAAAAATATATCAGTGGATGAAAATAACAATTTGATGAACATAAAGGAGAAAGTATCAAACGGGGAAAACTATACGAGTATGTTGTATTACTGGGGAAATGGGATGCGGGCGGAACACTCAGCTAACACATGACACAGGAGAACACATTCGGACAGGGATTTACTCGCTGAGCCACGCCATCACCTAAAACAGAATCAAGGGATACCCCGCAGCCTAGCCCAGCCGTCCAAAACAATACCAAACAAAAACATCTACGAGACGAGCTACAACGTTTACATCAAGAACGACTCAGCAATGGCAGAGGGAGCCAAGCAGCCATGAACAGAAAACCACAACGCCAAGAACATTAGGACGCAGACACCACACCCCGTGCCTTCGTGCCATGTCAGGACATCACCAACAAATTCGGTGAATATTTCGAAGACTGCAATAAAAACTATCAAGACAGCCCATCAGACGACGCAGCACATTAGCAAATCACCTGAATACCCACTTCCCCTGCAGACTGAAGGGACGCAATGCCTTTTATGCGGCAATTATTTTTAAAAAATTACATCGGACACAAAACATCAGAACGATCACCACTAGAAATGGAGAACACGAGGCTACAGTGTGTTTGCTGCATATGGATAAATAGGTAACAGCAGCTCACACTGCAGACAGATGTTGAAAACATGCGTCTACTGGCTATAATCTGCCACAGAGGCCCAAGATTGATCCGTGCAGCAATACAGACACCAAAAAGTAGAAATTATCAACAAGTAATAAGGATGAAACTCAGCCAAGAGTAAAAACCAGCTTTAAAATGAACAGTAACCAGCTCTAAAAAATATAACTACAGGAAACTACAGAAATCGAATAATACCAGAAGCTCTGCCTACTTCTGAACCCGACCAAGATTCCAGGCTTGCAAGCAACTTGGCAGATATTCCAGACATCACAGGACAATAGCTGTTCTCAGAAGATAACATACAGCCCTGACATGAAAGTGGGCGGAAAGATTTAGAAACCCAGACATTACAGGGGCCAGAGAAGACAATGGAGCCCAGGGGGCACGAGCAGAGGTCTCCGGGAATAGTCTGAGAAGAGATAAGAGATGAGAAAAGGATCAAAGGAATACGGGGAAGGCAGTGAACCCCCCTTAATATCAGAGAACGTGGCACAGCACAGCACACGCATACTCCACTCAAGTCTCAGAACAACCTGAGGATGCCTCCATTGTGTTAAGCGAAACGTCACCGCGAAGGAGCGAGGTGTAGTGCTCAGCGACATGGCTATCTCGAAAAAGCAGCTTTGGAAAGCAATCATCGTTTAAAAAAAAAAATTAAGCCTATTAAAATAATATTGTTAAATATTGTGACTATGTACGTGTTAACGCTGGAAGCAGGACGTTACTGCACGCTGCTAACGGCATGCGTCGAGCTGGCAGAGATGTCACACCGAGAAGATGTTGCTTGTACCGACACGGTTAGCACGCACGCCAATCGGGCAACTGCAGTGCCATCCGTCCATGTTGCCTCGTCCACAGGCTGTGGTGGGGCGGTGCTTTAACGAGCATCGCTGGGAATTGCTCATGAGAACTGCTCTTTCACGACAGCCGTGTCCAGCTTTCCTCCTCTCTCCTCTGCGGAGTTTCCTCCCCACGCTGGAGGAAGCTGTGTGGGAGGCGACGAACCGTGCCCTAATAATCTCATCTCATCTCATTGTCTGAAACCGCTTAGTCCTGTACAGGGTCACGGTGAAGCCGGAGCCTATCCCGGCAGACACAGGGCGCGAGGCAGGGATACACCCACGATGGGACGCCAGTCCATCGCCGGGCACTGCGGGGCAATTTAGCCTGCGAGCCAATTAACCTATGCAGCAGCATGCTTTTGGACTGTGGGAGGAAACCGGAGTGCCCGGCGAAAACCCACGCGGACACGGGGAGAGCATGCAAACTCCACACAGAAAGGCACCCGAGCCGAGAGATTCGAACCCGGGACCTTCTTGCTGTGAGGCGACAGCGCTAACCACTGGGCCACCGCGCCGCCCGCCCTAATAATAACCTTGTGTATTTTCTCAATCGGTGGGTCGCGACCCATCAGCGGGTCGCGAGCGCCACCTCGTGGTCTGTGAAGACCAGACCCGCGTGGCCGTGCAGTTGGAGAACGTTTTAGAACCGCTGGCGTGAAGGTCCTCCTCGGATCCCTCTCGCCGATGGAGGTCACTGGGACACTGTGCAAGGACCGTTGTCTCGCCGCGGGACTCGCAGAAAAGCCACGCGCGGTGTTCGCCCGCAGGAATCCCGCTTGTTTACGCGTTTCAAAGCGCTTCCTGCACCGACGGACGCCGTCTGCCGAGCATACAAGCGCGCTCTCAAGTGGCGCAAGAGTTTACGTTCGAAATACCACGAAAACACAACAAGAGTCCATTACGCGGTTGTTAGTTTTGTCGCCAAAGCAGAAGCAAGACAGGGGAATGGATGGCTCGAGCATTTATTCCCTCTGAAACGATGCTCGTGCAAGAGGTCGCGCTCATTGTGGCGTTCAGCATCTCATCTCATCTCTCTCATCTCATCTCATTATCTGAAACCGCTTAATCCTATATAGGGTCACGGTGAGCCGGAGCCTATCCCGGAAACACAGGGCGTAAGGCAGGAATACACCCGACGACGGGACGCCGGTCCATCGCCGGGCATTGCGGGACAATTTTAGTCTGCGAGCCAATCAACCTATCCAGAAGCATGCTTTTGGACTGTGGGAGGAAACCGGAGTACCCGGCGAAAACCCACGCGGACACGGGGAGAGCATGCAAACTCCACACAGAAGGGCACCCGAGCCGAGAGATTCGAACCCGGGACCTTCTTGCTGTGAGGCGTCAGCGCTAACCACTGGGCCACCGCGCCGCCCTATTTTAAATTTAATATAAATTAATGCACCCGTCAATGCCTAATTGGCAAATGATTCACACGAACAAGTCATACGATTTGCTTGCCAAAGATGTTCTTTTGGGATAGCCTTGTCGCCACGTTTCGCCTCTCACGTTGGAGACATCGTCGGGCGTTTTGAAACACAGAGGCGACATTGGGAGAGCTCGACACGGCTATGCCGAAAGAACAGCTGCGGGAAGCAATTCTCACGCGCTGAGCCGTGAAAACGTGGGCGGCGCCGTAGCGCAGTGAGGAGCGCTGCTGCCTCACAGAAAGAAGGTTCCGGGTTCGATTCCGGGCTCGGGTGCCATTCTGTGTGGATTTTGCGTGTTCTCTCCCTACCTTGCGCCCTGTGTTTGCCGGGATAGGCTCCGACCCCGACAACCATGTACAGGATTAAGCGGGTCAGATACTGAACTGAGCCGTGAAAACCTACATCAATATGAATAATACACGTAATGTATTCGTCGTTATCACTGCATGAAAGTAAAAATATATGCTTTTATATATTAAACGGATGATCTTTAAGGGCACATTTCTCGACTACATAAGCAAGCATATTGCCTATATCTGTGAAACTATAACACAGTGAGTTGGTGTTCGTTTATCACAAGACAAACACGTTTTGCCTAACAGCAAGGTGAGACATCAATCATTGTCACGTTAATGTAGATCAGAGCACTGTACTGCACATAATGCCTGCCTGGTTAATTCCCGCATATGCATGTAATTTGTCCTATGTTTAAACGAATAGAGAGTGTCTACGCAGATTAGAAACGTCTTTTGTGAATTCCAATTTACGTAACCGGCGTTATGTAAGACAAACTGTCAGCAAGGTTGTGGTGCAAATAATAACCAGGCCTGTGATACCAGCGGCACAATCTGCTCCGCAAGGGTAACACGTGACGGAGCATGGAGAAATCATGACACTTGTCGAGTCCCTGCTGCTCGCTTCCCTCCTGCGCAAAAGTCTCTTCTCTTCCCCAGCATCCCAGAGCGCGCTCGATCCCCAGCGCTCCCCCCACCCACCCCCCCCCCCTTTAAATCAGATCAGATGCTAATTGCATTGTTGTCACCTCCTACCCTCGAAAGCGGCCAGCTCTCGCCAACACCTGAGCAGACGACTCATGAACCGCGCTCCACGCCGCCCCATATGGTCGCTTGTGATCGGGCCATGGCGACACAGACAGATGGCCATCATCTCATCTCATTGTCTGAAACCACTTAGTCCTATACAGGGTCACGGTGAAGCCGGAGCCTATCCCGGCAGACACAGGGCGCAAGGCAAGGATATACCGACGATGGGACGCCAGTCCATCGCCGGGCACTGCGGGGCAATTTAGCCTGCGAGCCAATCAACCTATGTAGCAGCATGCTTTTTGGACTGTGGGAGGAAACCGGAGTGCCCGGCGAAAACCCACGCGGACACGGGGAGAACATGCAAACTCCACACAGAAAGGCACCCGAGCCGAGAGATTCGAACCCGGGACCTTCTTGCTGTGAGGCGACAGCGCTAACCACTGGGCCACCACGCCGCCCCACAGATGGCCATCTTGGCCACTAAACAGCCCTCCACTGAACGCTTAACATTCTTCCGAACTTCGAACAACTTCCCGATCGAGAAACAAATGCTATTCGAACACCTGAACAGTGAACCCACGCTCCGATTATTCAACCCGACCGACATCTATATCACATCCGTCTCGTGCAGTCCCACTATTCCTCCGTTCAAGTCGCGGACGTGGCTGTGGTTTGTGATTCGGTCTCTCGTTTATATCTCTGAGTCTCTATGTGGGTCTCTATGTCTATCTCTGACTCTCTATGGCCAGTGGTTCTTAACCTTGATGGAGGTACTGAACCCCACCAGTTTCATATGCGCGTTCACCGAACCCTTCTTTATTGGAAAAATAAAATGTGATCACCTGCAGCCAGTGATGGCCAAGCGGGGCGTGTCATCACAAATCATATGAGTGAGGTGTGTGTCTTGACCTCCACCGAACCCCTGAGACTGACTCACCGAACCCCTGGGGTTCGATCGAACCCAGGTTAAGAACCACTGCTCTATGCATACATGTATCTCTATGAGTCTCTTTGTGTGTATATGAGTCAGCACGTGTCGCGATGAGTCTCTGTATATCTCTAAGTATGTATCCATACGCCTATATGCAGCTCTATGCATCTCTACCCATCTCTATGAGTCTCGATGTATCTCTATGAGTTCCCATCGTTTGGATCGCGTGGCCAAATTGTGCATTTGATCCGTTTAGCCAAAGCATCCAGTCTTGGGAAAAAGCGAGAATCTCATCTCTCAGCATGCAGACAGAACCCAACAACATCTCCGTTTAATCTGTCAGCCTGTCAGTCCTTCTGGCCTGATGTGGCCCAGCAGAGTGTATTCACACTAACACGGCGGATTCACGCAGCGGCGAGGTGACCCCCGTAAATTGTACACAGCGACAGATGCTTGTGAGAGGGATGATCCTACCGTGCACTTAGCCATACCCTACAGCATCCCCGTGGCTTGTATGCTGTAGGGCACTTAGCCATGCCCTACAGCACCCCCGTGGCTTGTATGCTGTAGGGCATTTAGCCATGCCCTACAGCATCTCCGTGGCTTGTATGCTGTAGGGCATTCAGCCATACCCTATAGCATCCCAATGACTCGATATGTATGGTGAGTGGGAGGCGGTTAGAATGTTGCCTCGTGTGCCTTTCTGCGTGAAGTTTATGTGATCTCTCTTTGGTCTGCGTGGCTTTCCTTCGCGTTCTCCGGTCTCCTCCAGCAACTAAAAAAAACCCATTAATTAATTGGTCGATAACGTAACGAAACATAGCAAGCAGTGTCTGACGTGTAGGCAATGGCTGACGCCCTCCTCCCCCCCCTCCCCCCGCTGTTTCCTCGCATCTCCGCATCGCGCCCATGATCATTTGTGAAACCGAATTGTACTATCATCAGCATGGCTTGTGCGGGCAAAGGTAAAGGTGCAGCCCTGCAATTGCTCACTCACACCACTGCTGCCGGAAGGGCCTCCACTAGTGGGAGGTGCAAACGAACCGCCTGGGGTAGGACTTTCTGTGATATATGGATGAGACCGCTGGCACCAGCGTGCCAATTGAGAATAGACAGCCAACCAACAGCACCCTCGTCGCTCTACTTTACTACGAATATGATATAGAGCAATCATTATCAAGGGCACCTTGCCGGTAGACTATCGAAATTATTTTTAAAAAACCCAGAATATTCTTTAGAAAGATTCACATGCGCATTTTGGTTTCGAGACGATCATTGCTTTTCACATGTAATTGTTACCAAATTTACAATTATGTAATACTATTAACAATTCAATGCGTATGCCAAATGCAAAGCCAAAACTCGTATGCGTGGTAAACTGCAAAATTGTGATCACGCTGGACTTACATGTGGTAGTGTAGAATACTCGATTAGAAGGTGACGTGCATATTGTTAACCGTGTCAGCCACGCAGATTTACGGAGAGAAATGACTGCAATACGAGTGTGCCATGCATTATAGAACACTGCAATTGATGTGCAGACACGCACGTGTGTTTATAGAGCATTTGCAAGTATGATGTGCCCCGAAGATTATCAGTTGTCGGGAACTGAGCCATTGTAAAAAGACCTCCTGACCCTCAATGCAAAACAAAGTCAGTGTTAATTTAAAATAAAACAAACCCATCGGTTAGTCCTTTGACAATTAAAAAAAAAAGAAAATGTACTCGCTCATAGCGAAGCAAAAATTAGCTTTTCATCCGAAATGCTTTGAAAGCAACATTTTCATTAGAAATTGTAAATCACATCCAAGTTGTACCAATTCCATTATCTTAATGCACAACAGTGAGCTACAATAATCAGCCAAGACCGTTCCACTGCTAGATGAAGGCAAGCGGTCGTTATCACCGACGACCCTGGGGTGCAGCGATCGGTTCATCGCTTGCACACGAAAAATTACATCGCTCCATCTCATTAACGGAGGTCCTTTCGGATGCCTTCCATCTCGTGGCTGCTGCTCACTATTAATCCAGGAAGAGTCATCTTGGTCATTGCTTTTGTCCAGGTTGTTAATGTTTCTGTCCGTGTGCATTCCTTCTAAAGTAGATTGACATGTCATATGTCACCAGTATATATTTAGAAACGATGCGAAAGGACAAAATGTAAGGTTTTAAATCCATCATGCATTCGGATCCGTCAATGTTGATGTATTTCACAGATTTTAACACATCTGGTCAATTACTGATTGAGGCCGTCGTCTCGTCATATCGATCTGCATCACAGTCGACGCACACTTGTCATTATTCTTGATCAGCAAGTATTAGCACTGCTGGCCATTTCGTGTCCTGCCCAAACCCACTCACGTGTCTTAACAGTTTTCATCACGTCTTTAGCTTGCGCGTTCGCTAAGTCACACCTCTCGAGACCCATCCGTTGCTTGCGGCCACCGGTGGGTGGGCCACTGGTGGGCCAACCGAGTGATCCGTGGAGACCAGATCCACGTGCGCCTCGAGGTGCAGAAGGTTGCCAACCTTTGCTCTAAAAACCCACGTGCTAACCCTTCGGTTGTTGTTCCGCTTTCTGTGTTGATGCCCCTGGCTCTTTGAACCACAATGTCTCAACAGGTTGTACAAATGGATGAAAGCCCACAGATGAAATATAATAATAATAATCGCATTTATATAGCGCCTTTCACCCGAGGGTCACAAAGCGTTGCGCACAGAGCTGCGGAGAGAACGGAACATCAACAAGGAGATAAGAGCGGCAAATCAGCATAGCAGCATGCCACGGGTGCATTATTTACACGGGTTTGTGTATGCGTGTGCACATCACGAGCGTGTAGAAATTCGATCACAGCAGAAATTGTGTTAAAGGCAAAGAGAGATATTCGCAGCACTGAGGAACACATGTCATTATCTCGGAATGCCAACTCAGCCAATCAATAAATGACGCACTGTTGTTTAAAATCAAAGTAATTGCCATCGTTTGTTTCAAGACTACACCTTAGGGTTATTTTTAATTCCCCCCTCTGACAATGTTTGGCGGAACATTGTGGCCTCGTTGTCGGTAGCCGGCGACCGTACGGCCGTTGCTTTGGAACCAACACTGCCTCAATTCGCCTTGCGTCGCCCACGTCCCAATGGGTGCGTGGCAGCCGCAAAGGATTCCACGCTCCGCGCGGCGGCATCGCCGGGCGCCTTCGCCGTGAGCTGACGCTCAAGGAATCCGCTCTCCCTCTGGCACACGATCGAGCCAAACGACGAGCCTCGGCCGCTCGATTGGGCTCAGAGCAGGCCCTCCGATGCGGCCAAGCTCCGCGCGCGGACACACGGCCTGCCTGTGGACGCCCGAAGACGTGCAGTGCTCCCGCGGAGATTCCTCGTCTCCAAGTGCGCGCCCATTATTAATTGAGGTTTTTAATTTGCTAATGAGCAGCGCGGCGGTGCCAGCTGTTGTTACGTCCGCCCGAGGCGATAAGATTTTCGTCTTTTCTGTGTGGAGTTTGTGCGTTCCGCCCGTCCTGCGTGGGTCTCTTGCGGCTTCTCCGGTTCCGTCTACAACTAAAAAAAAATCACTCATTAATTGACTGATGACGTCATTCTATAGGACACAGTGTCTAGCGAATGTTGGCGCCGGCTATCTGCGTGACTGCCCCATCCACCACCCCCCAACCCACCCCGCAGGTTACCTCGCGCCACTGAATCGTTCTCGAACCTCATCTCATCTCATTGTCAGAAACCGCTTAGGCCTGTACCAGGGTGGCGGTGAGCCAGAGCCTATCCCGGCAGACACAGGGCGCAAGGCAACGATATACCGACGATAGGACGCCAGTCCATCGCCGGGCACTGCGGGGCAATTTAGCCTGCGAGCCGATCAACCTATGCAGCAGCATGCTTGTGGACTGTGGGAGGAAACTGGAGTGCCCGGCGAAAACCCACGTGGACACGGGGAGAGAACTCGCAAACTCCACACAGAAAGCAGCACCCGAGCCCTGGTTCGAACCCGGGACCTTCTTGCTGTGAGGCGACAGCGCCACCCACTAGGCCACCGTGCCGCCCTCGTTCTCGAATGAATAGCTTGAAAACGCAATGAATATGTGCCACGTACTCCACGTCGTATTTATTTTATTTATATGACGCACAAACTCAATGCCCGCTCGAGGAAGAGAGGCGGACGGGGGAGGCGCCGGGCTCAGTCTGGGTTTCTCCTGCAGGAATCGCTGCCCCTTTAAAAGCACTCGGAAGATTGTGGTGCTTTGTTGGAGGTGCAGGGGGAGGCTGTTGGAGCGGTGGCGCAGCGGTTAGCGCGCTGGGTTACAAACCCGGCGACTCGAGTTCGAATAACCACTCACGGCCAATATCAGTGACGATTTTCTGGGCCGGTCCTGGGCCCTCCCCCCTAGGTCGACTCAGCCTCAAATGAGTACCTAGTGCAGTGTGAAATTATTGCCAATAGGGAGACAAAGGCGGCCGGACGTGGTATTGGTTACCCACTCCTCGTGTGCCGTGTCGACCTCCATAGGTGCTTGCGAACGGCACTTGACCCTACAGTCTGCTCAGACTATATGGGGGATCTTTGTCTTTGTTCTACGTTACGGGCGCTGCTGTTGAGACGCGTCGACCTGCGTTTTGCATTGCAATGCGGCACGCATGTTAAATGCTCCGAACTGATCGATATGTCATCGATCCTCGCGCCAGCGGAATATGGAGTCATTTCTTTGGCGAGAAAACATTTCCCTTGCAAAGCGTCCGCACCTCCTGCCACCGATCGCAGTCACTCCAAGATCGTTCGCGCTCTCCTCCAGATGACAAGGACATTTGCCGAAGCGTCCCTCTCTAAATAAAGCGGGTTATCTATAAATGGATCGTCATGGCTTTTCACGGGGGATGATCGCTGTTACATTTTCCACTCGCTGATCACCCACGAGGTGGTACTCATTTTACCCGCCGTGGAAATCGGCAATGAGATTGAGCCAAGTGAGCGATAGTTTTTTTTTTATGGCAGCTGCATATTAGAGTCTATGCAGGTGGAGCGGCGGTGCAGCTGTGGCTGATATCTGACTGCCAGCCGCTGGCAGTCAGATATCAGCCACTTCAGTGGCTGATGAATCCCCGCGTGTGATAATGATATCAGCCACCTCACTGGCTCGTTAGCAGGTGTAGATATCAGCCATTTTAGTGGCTGAAATCTACAGCCACTGAAGTGGCTGATATCTACACCAGGTGTGGATATCAGTCGCTGCCATGGCTGATATCTACAGCCACTGAAGTGGCTGATATCTACACCTGGTGTAGCCACTTCAGTGGCTGATATCATCATCACACGCGGGGTTTCATGTCCGCAGCCAAATCACCTAAACGCACATTTGTAAATGCCATGCGACGAACCGGTGTCTCGTCCAAGGCATACCCCTGTCTTGCGCCCTGCGTCAGCAAGGATAGGCAGCAGACGAGCCACGAGCCTGTACTTGGTTTAGCGACTACTGAGAATGGTTGTGAGTGTGGATGACAACACCGGACGACCCAGAGAAACATCCACGCGGCCACAGATGTCAAGGTCGGGATTGATCTCAGGCGAGGGAGTTAGTATCTAGACCGGGAGCAGGGAGTCGGCAGCGCAGGTGGCTGGGGAAAGACGTCGCGTGCATCAGCGCTGTAGCGCTGGGAGGTCTCGAGGTAGCTGAGCCCCCTTTCATCTCCACTGCTCAAGCCTTAGCCCCACTTAAAAACGACTACAGTTACAACAAACACATCATCGAGCGATGCTGCGTTGGCAGAGATGCACAGCAGCAGTAACGCAATAACTCAGCCCATGAATCGGTAACAAAGTCGTCTTGAAAGGAAAGGAAATGGATAATAGAATAATAGATAACGATTCGGGAAATGGCTCTTATTCATACTTAGGCATGTCCTTTGAAGAAGAACTATTGCCCAAATGTTGCCTGTTATATATGTTCGTTTCCTCTTTAAGGCCACAGCGTTATTAATGAGTGTGCTGAGTTTCAGTTACATCAACGCTTGTTCGTACAATATTTAACGCGAGTGCCGGTGTTTCTTCAAGGATCCCCCCCCCCCCAGTGTCGACTAACTTCGAGAGCCAGGGCAGTGCGCACGCCGCACGCACATCACACCGCAACCCATCCTGGTTTTACACCGAGCCTTCCTTTCAAGTTTGTTCAACGACGAGCGTGCCGCTCTGGATGCCCCGCGTCATTGTAGGGCCTTCGCTTTGGGCAAAATCGCGCTACGGAGCTGCCCTGCCCCCGATCCCAACATCTTAAGCGACCAGCGCGGATATAAGACAGATTTTGATGGATGCTCATCATTACAGCGAAGTGTACCCAGTGAGCTTCAAAGCTCTCGATGCGGGATCCCTGCGACACAACACACGTTAGAAGTGACCAGCGTAACAACGCATGCAAGGTCACGGGAAGCTTGCAGACCACGGGGGCGCTTCTTGTGCACACGGCGATCAATAGAGGCCACAGCGGCACTGGCTCGGCACCGGGTGTCGAGAGAACCAGGCGAGGTGAGGCGAACGGAGGAAGACTGCGGCCTCCAGACCGTCTATGCATGGAGAGCTTCGCCTCACCCGTAGCTCGAAACCGACAACAACCCCACGATACCCCAGCCCTCACTCAGCCACCTCGGCTTGCCCCGATTCCGCCTTCCACCTAACCGACCCCCTCTTCCTCGTAAATTCCCCCACATTGACTGTTTCCCCTGAACCCCCCCCCCCCACGGTCCTCATTATCGAGCTCCCGGCCCAATCGGACGCGCGCCCAGCGAGAGGCAACCGGCAAGGGATTCATTTCTCACGCGAGAAGCCCTGCTCCACGCCTGCACAATCCCAGCCTCGTCGCTGGTCAAGCATGGGAACTGCGCCACGCGCTGGAGATCGCATTACTGTGAAATTTCCAACGAGCCGCCAGTCATCGCGTACGGGGGGGATCTGTCACCGGCCCTCCGTGACCGGGAATGACCCGGGCTCGCAGTGACCTCGACACAATCCAGAGTGCAGGCTTACCGGATGTTGTTGAGCGAATTGGAGAGCGGACACCGGAAAACCGTGACATTTGCAGTGAGATCAGCGCTTGCCGAGGCAGCACTCTCGCACAGATTAGAAGAAATGTTTTGAGCATCCGATATACGGCAGGGCTTGTGTTCACCAAGTGCACAGATAGGCAGTGACATTTTGTAAGGTGGGCGGCGCGGTGGCCCAGTGGTTAGCGCTGACGCCTCACAGCAAGAATGTCCCGGGTTCGAATCTCTCGGCTCGGGTGCCTTTCTGTGTGGAGTTTGCATGCTCTCCCCGTGTCCGCGTGGGTTTTCGCCGGGTACTCCGGTTTCCTCCCACAGTCCAAAAGCATGCTCCTAGATAGGTTGATTGGCTCGCAGACTAAAATTGTCCCGCAATGCCCGGCGATGGACTGGCGTCCCGTCGTCGGGTGTATTCCTGCCTTACGCCCTGTGTTTCCGGGATAGGCTCCGGCTCACCGTGACCCTATATAGGATTAAGCGGTTTCAGATAATGAGATGAGAGATGAGAGATGAGATTTTGTAAGGTAGGACTAATGTAGGATGCGAGTTAGTGTAGCCTCTATATATATTCAATATCGGGGCTGCCAGGCGCAGTGGATCGCGAGCGTGTATACCGCGGTGACAGCTGTGCCTTTCAGAGAATACTGCCCGAGGCGGTTGGAATCCCGACTGTGGAGCCTTACTGTGTGGAGTTTGTGTGTTCTCTCCCTGTTCGCTGTAGGTTGTCTCCGGATTCTCCAGGTTTCCTCGGAAAACTCGTTAATTAATTTGCCAATAGCATATAACAAGAAGTGTCTGGCGGGTTGGCGCCGGGTAACTGCATGGCTCACTCTCCCCTCTACTGCAGTTTCCTCCCCCTTCTGAGTCGTTCTCTCTTTGCATTAAAACCTTTGACATTGGATGAATATGTGCTCGCAATAATTGGTACTTGTTGTTATGATAGTGTATTAGAATATGCATCCTACCAATGATCACGATACATGTATATTATTTACCCCATGTCAATCCACTGCTGGATAAATGTCTCCCGACACCATGTTGATCTTTGGAGGTATGTTGACCATACTTCACCATACTGGTCAATGCAAATTGTTTGTGAAGGGAATCCGCACAGGACCAATTGCGAACTCATTCACCACGGATGTTATCCATGAACAAGAATCATCTGATCTCATCTCATTGTCAGAAACCGCTTAGTCATGTACAGGGTCGCGGTGAGCCGGAGCCTATCCCGGTAGACACAGGGCGCAAGGCAGCGACACACCAACGATAGGACGCCAGTCCATCACCGGCCACTGCGGGCAATTTCGTCTACGAGCCAATTAACCTATGCAGCGGCATTTTTTTTGGACTGTGGGAGGAAACCGGAGTGCCCGGCGAAAACCCACGGGGAGAGAACTCGCAAACTCCACACAGAAAGCAGCACCCGAGCCGAGATTCGAACCCGGGCTCTTCTTGCTGTGAGGAGGCGACAGAGCTACCCGCTCGGTACATTTTAGGAGTCATAACGACGACAAATAAAGTTGACTTTGTTTATGCGAGCGACGCCTTTTGTTAAACGTCTGCTGCTCAGTACACGGTTGGGCCACTCAGTGTCGATCTCGTTATTAAAGTCTCATCTCATTGTCTGAAACCGCTTAGTCCTATACAGGGTCACGGTGAAGCCGGAGCCTATCCCGGCAGACACAGGGCGCAAGGCAAGGATAT
>JAZEWT010000028.1:9842371-9859908 GCA_036362905.1 Mordacia mordax
TGTATTCCTGCCTTACGCCCTGTGTTTCCGGGATAAGCTCCGGCTCACCGTGACCCTATATAGGATTAAGCGGTTTCAGATAATGAGATGAGATGAGAGGTTGAGAACCCCCCTGTAGTGAGAACCCGGGTTCGCTGCCTGTTGATTACGGCGATCAGACCCGTTTGGGTCGCTCTGGTGGGAAGCATTGCTCTCACGTGTCTGTGACTCATCGACGGATTGAAACATTTAAAGCAAAGCCAAACACACAGCTTGTAAAGCTTTCGCTTGGAAATTAATGCCTATTGTTAACGCGTTTAGTTTTTATTGGTTTATGTTAATGTGTTTTAATTATTATCACTTTTTATGTTCTCGTTGCCTTGTAAGGCAGCTGATGTTTTAGAAAAGGCGTCCGTCTTAAAATGAATAAATTAACAAATTATTATTGTGATTGCAGAAAATTGACAACATTGATTTCAAGCAGTTGTCCAAAACGAGACAGCAAATACGGGCGTTAAAGAGACACACTTTTTCGACTAGGGCGGCACGGTGGCTCAGTGGGTAGCACTGTTGCCTCCTCACAGCAAGAAGATCCCGGGTTCGAATCTCGGCTCGGGTGCCTTTCTGTGTGGGAGTTTGCGAGTTCTCTCCCCGTGTCCGTGTGGGTTTTCGCCGGGCACTCCGGTTTCCTCCCACAGTCCAAAAAACCATGCTGCTGCATAGGTTAATTGGCTCGCAGACTAAATTGCCCGCAGTGCCCGGTGATGGACTGGCGTCCCATCGTGGGTACATCCCTGCCTTGCGCCCTGTGTGACAATGAGATGAGATGAGACTTTTTCGACCAAAGCGACAACGTCGCACGTCATGTGACGCGCCTCAGCGACCGATGACATTGCTGTTTTACCCTTGATTCATCACGCAGTGAGAGGCATTATTACCCTCTTCACATTGTACGCTCTTCCCCAGTCTTGCGGAGGTGCGTCTGGCTTTGGAGTCGGCGCGTCCACGCAATATAACCTTCGCTCCTTGCGAAGTTGCAAACGACCTGGGCCCACTGCAGAGCTTTGCGGCATCCTTGACGTAAGCGGTTGACTTAATCCGCGTAACGATTGCCATCGTTTGCAGCCGACTTAGGGAGGGAATCTTCGTTTTGTCTTGGCCCAGTGGGACTCCCATTGCTGACATTTCAGAAGTGATTTATTTTGTAGCTTAAAATTTTTTTTTAATCTGAACGATAGCTACAAAAATAATTATTTTTCTGACCCACAAAGCACTGGATTATGGTTTTTTCGAATTTATAGCCAAAGAAAACTGCAAGTGGTCTCTAAATAGAAGTCATTCACCACAACAGACTTTTTTTTCTGTTATTGAGATCATGATGGTCATCGTGGCCCGTCAGCCACGATCTATCCACTGCTGGATGACAGGCTCCACACCTCATGGTATTTTGTTTCATTCCATTCGTCCCAGTAAGACCCTTAACCATCACTTAGTGGCAAATGATTTTGTGTCGTGCAGCCCAGAACCTGTGCAAGGACATCAATAATACCCGTTCTGAGCCTTTGCTAATGGCATATACGCAGGCAATCATGGGGATTAATAATAATAATAATAATTGCATTTCTAGAGCGCTTTTCACCCGAGGGTCACAAAGCGCTGCACAGAGTTGCAGAGAGAACGGCACGTCAGCAACAACGACATGAGAACGGGAAATCAGGAACAATAACTTTTTTTGGGGTTTTTTTTTTTTACAAATCCGAGCAGTGGAGAGAACGGCATGTCAATCAGGACAGTTCAACTGAAAGTTAAATAATGGCAATAAATTATTGGGCACAAAACAGTCGATAAATAAAAACAAATCTTCAGCAAACAAGGAGGAAACGAATGTTCCCGAGCAGGCGCAGGTCAGCAGAGACCCATCATCCCGGCACGACTACATCGAGCCGCATCAACAGTCCTAGCCAGAGGATTTGAAAGCCCCACGAAACAAGAGTCTTGAGGAATGAGCGCTGTAATTTAACACCAGTACTACAATGTATGAATTGTTTATATAGTCGAAGGCTTGCAGTATACTGCTTTTGGTAGTACCGTCAACAAAGATTTTTTTTTTAAGTCTCCGTTTTTCAGAAATGTTTACGAGCACGAGCAGAGAGCGAATTGACGGCTATGGTTGTGCCTTTGCGTATGTGGATGGCACTCCAAATCCTTCATGTGTGTTATTAATATCGCCGTAGAAATGAGCCTTCCACCATGGGTACTTCTGCATCCAGAGGAAGGAACTATGCCCGCAGATCGGAGTATTTGAAGGACCGCTTGAATAATTCATAGCAAAGCCATGCACAGAGAGGGGGGGAGGTCTCGTGCAGCTCGGTAATACACAGTCGCCGCTTGGCAAACACGCGGCGTGTCCTCCACAATTTTTACTTAAAACCACCACCACTGTTACTTATTCAGGTGGACAATAGGAGGTCATCAGGGCCAATGCTGTTGAATATCTAGCAGCCATTATTTTTCACTTTCCACCAGATGCCCGCATGTTTTATGTAGTGATCAGCCAGCGTCTCCAGTATGTTGTACCGATGTAGGTTTTCACGGCTCACTGTATGATCATTGCTCGTAAGAGCTGCCCTTTCAGGTGAGCCGTGTCGAGGATTCCTCTCCGCTCCTTCGAGATGATTCGTTTCCCATGTTGGAGGCATCGTCAGGATTAGTCTTACGGAGGAGAGAGAAGTAGAGAGAGAGAGGCAAGAGAGCAAGAAGAGAGGCAGAGTGTCCAGCAGTGATTAACACCCGCGTCTCACACAAAGAAACTCCTGCCCGAAGTGATTCGATTACCTACCGATGTGCCTTTTTGTGTGGGGTTTCTGTAATCTCCCCTTGCTCTGCGTGGGTTTTCTTTGGGTTCTCCCGTTTCCTTCCACAGCTGAAAAAAAAAAAACCACATTCATATTTTGGCCGATAAAATCACAACACACAGGAAGCAGTGTCTGGCGGGTTGGCTCCGGCTGACCCGCTGGCCAACTCCTCCCCTCTCTGCGGCTTCTTCGCTACGCCTCCGTATCTGTGTCCCATCCATGACCAGGCGTGGGATTTTGCATGGCGCGTTATAAATTGTGTCAATCAAGAAGAGGAATGCTCAACACAGTTGTCCAAAAAGAGTAGCTCATCTCATAGTGAGAAAACGCTTAGTCCTGTACAGGGTCGCGGTGAGTCAGAGCCTATCCCGGCAGACACAGGGCGCAAGGCAGGGACGCCAGTCCATCACCGAGCACTGCGGGCAATTTAGCCCGCAAGCCAATTAACCTATGCAGCAGCATGTTTTTTGGACTGTGGGCGGAAACCGGAGTGCCCGGCAAAAAAACACGCGGACACGGGGAGAACACGCAAACTCCCACACAGAAAGGCACCCGAGCCGAGATTCGAACCCGGGACCTTCTTGCTGTGAGGCGACAGCGCTACCCACTGGGCCACCGTGCCGTCCTAAAAAAGTCGCTGTTAAGAGCAATTCTTATCTCTCGTCGTCGCTTTAGGTTCCATTCTGCTTGGTCAGCGACCTCTCAATGTCACTCACGGCTACCTCCTCGGTAACGCCATCCTTGCGCCGCGTATATTTGTGTTGCCTCTGTGGTGTTGATTAAAACCCACTCATGCCTAACGTGACGGAGCGTTGAGTTGAACGCCGCGGTCTGCGCTCAGCCAACAGAGGAGGAACTTCAAGAATTATCCTCCTTAAGCCCTCTCTGGTGGGCCGAAGCTTATCCCGGCAGACACAGGGAACAAGGCAGGGCCATACCCAGGATGGGACACTAGTTTACACAGGGCACTGGGTGAGATTTGGGTGATGGGAGGAACACGGAGTTCTCACACAGACACGGCGAGAACACGCAAACTCCACGCAGAAAGGCGCCCGAGCCGGGAATTGAACCCAGGTGATCACTGCGCCACAGCAGTGCATCGCGGAAATGCTGCCAGCGAGTGGCTGACGTTGTCAGTGGAGAGTCCCTTTGAAGTCCTCTGTCCCAGACTGGTCACCGCGGTAATGCTGGGGACTGACCCTGAAGTGTCTCTATTGGCAATCATTAACAGGTCATGACACATGATGAATAGGTTATGGTCTTCACTTAGCTCTCAGTAGAAAGGTAAACATAAAAGGACAAAAATGTGTCCTTAGTGCTGTTAGCGAGCACCTATGAAGGCCAGCACGACATTCGATGACGTGGATGGGCAGCACCACACCCGGCCACCTTTGTCTCACGAGTGGCGATGTTTACCCACTTCACCAGTAACTCAGTTGAGGCCGCTTCCACCCAGGGTAGTCAATGCGCTGGTTCAAAAAATCCTCACTGGCGTTGGCCGTGAGCAGGAATCGAACTTCGCCCGCAGGGTTCGTAGCGCAGCGCGCTAACCGCTGCACCACCGCTCGCCATATCGCAAGCTCTCTCACTGGCGTGCGTGCGGTAGCGCTCTAATCGTAGACTAAAAAGCGAACTCTCTTCGGTTTTGTGACGTGCTGGGGGGGGGTCTCTTTCTGTGAAGTTTAGAATCCTCTCGTTGCAATGCAGGCAGCCTTGCGTAGATTTTAATGGTCAACGTATCGTGTGTGCTCTGTTCTCACAAATCTCCATGACCTTTCCCGTGCAACTTGTCATGAATAATTCAATTGACAGCCGCACTGATGGTTGTGTGATGTCATCGACATTTTCTACCGTTCGAAAAACCGCATCTGTTTCATTATCGGTTTGCGTTCCGGGTCTATACAGATTGTTGTTCACAAATAAGTCTGATAATATTTCACAATGGCATTTGTTTGAACGTAACAAAACAAACGTTTTGAGCGATTTCGTAATACGTGCGATTAAAATCTGTATGCAATGAATGTCAACGTTTTGGCACATTAATAATGAAACGTGTTGGGAACACTTCAGTTCCATGCTGCGTGTGGCACTGTATCGCTTTTAATCTGACACGCGTTGAAACACCAAGCCGTTCTCACGATTGTCATCGATTCGGGAGAGTTTGGTCGTAGAATGTCTGCGTTATGGTGTAAGTCTCCCTACAAATGACTTGTATATTGTACCGCGGGCGGCACGGTGGCCCAGTGGTTAGCGCTGTCGCCTCGCAGCAAGAAGGTCCCGGGTTCGAATCTCTCGGCTCGGGTGCCTTTCTGTGTGGAGTTTGCATGCTCTCCCCGTGTCCGCGTGGGTTTTCGCCGGGCACTCCGGTTTCCTCCCACAGTCCAAAAGCATGCTCCTGGATAGGTTGATTGGCTCGCAGACTAAAATTGTCCCGCAATGCCCGGCGATGGACTGGCGTCCCGTCGTCGGGTGTATTCCTGCCTTACGCCCTGTGTTTCTGGGATAGGCTCCGGCTCACCATGACCCTGTATAGGACTAAGCGGTTTCAGATAATGAGATGAGATGAGATATTGTACCGCAGGGGTAGGATCTGTGTCTCACGGAAAGAAAGTCACGCCGGAGGCAATAAGAATCCCACCTCGGGCGCATTTCTGTGTGCAGTTTGTGTTGTCTCCCGCCGATCTGCGTGGGTGACCTCCAGATTCTCTGGTTTCCTCCCACAATCCCACAAATAAAAAAATAATTTCTTAATTGGCTGAGCACATCACAATATATCGGAAGCAGTGTCTGGCGGGTTGGCGCCGGCTGACTGCCTCCTCTGCGGTTTACTCACGCCTCCGTATCCACGTTTTGTCCATAGCCAAGCGTGGAATTTGCATGCGTTATAAATCTCTCATCTCATTGTCAGAAACCGCTTAGTCCTGTACAGGGTCGCGGTGAACCGGAGCCTATCCCGGCATACACAGGGCGCAAGGCAGGGATATACCCACGATAGGACGCCAGTCCATCATCGGGCACTGAGGGCAATTTAGTCCGCAAGCCAATTAACCTATGCAGCAGCGTGTTTTTTGGACTGTGGGAGGAAAACGGAGTGCCCGGCGAAAACCCACGCGGACACGGGGAGAGAACATGCAAACTCCCATACAGAAAGGCACCCGAGCCGAGATTCGAACCGGGGACCTTCTTGCTGTGAGGAGGCGACGGCGCTACCCACTGGGCCACCGCGCCGCCGCGCCCATGGCGGATAGGCGACGCGAACTGGATGCGGCGGGACAGGTGCAATGTGAGACCGATGTGAAATGCAAATCCCCTCGGCTGTGTTCTCACGACGCCGTTACGTAAGCCCTCTCCGCTTTGTGGCCGTCGCCGCTTGCTTGCCGCGCGTTTCGCTCAGCTCAAGGGCTGTTGCCGGAGTGAGCCAGATTTGCTCAATCTGGAGCCCTCTCGCCGGATTGAGTGGCACGGGGACATTCGAGGCAGAGCGGTACAGCTGCGACACGTTCATGTAAATAGGCAGCGGAGTGGTTGCACGAATGGAACGCTCTGCCTGTAAGCACAATGTGTTTTATTATGACATTAGCGTTGCAAGAGCTCTTCATTGTGAGTTAACATTGTGGGGCTTTTCTTTTTATAACCAGTGCACATTTTTTGCGTTGAACATACTTTATATAACCTAGTGGGAGCCGATGAATATCCAATATGTAAATTAGTGTTGGTAGGCAGTGACAACTGCTGTTGCTATTTATTTGCGTATTAGTTGTGGGTATTGGAGTTTATTTATTTGGTGTTTGGGATAAAGCTGCAAAATAATGCCGCAACCAGACATATTTTACCAGCAGGGTTTATAATGCGCCTCTCACAGTTAAAAGTAACACTAATTGTGTCTCGATGAACTTATGCAATGTTGTGCTGGTGTAGGTCTGCCCGGCTCTCTGTGTGAGAATTGCTCAGAGCTGTCACGTGGGAGACACTTTCTCTCCCACGTGGCAGGGATCATTAGCCTGATGACAAGTGCGACGTGGGCAGTGAAACGTGGCGAGAGTGAGACGACTCGGCAAGTCTCGAAAGAGCAGCTCTTCAGAGCAATTGTGAAAACGCACGGTTATTTTATTTTTACTACCAAACGTGTCCCAATCATACTGATTGCACTTCCGGAGCGCTTTCGCCCGAGGGTTACAAAGTGCTGCACAGAGCTGTGGAGAGAAAGGCACGCCAGCAACAACGACGACATATGAACGGCGAATCAACAACAATGTTTTTTGTCACAAATCTGATCCGCAGCAAATTGTTTCCATCAATGGCAAAGAAAAGAATCTGCAATGTGCACAATTATTTACATCTTCCGACCTAGGTGCCCTTACTCTCACTCTGGAAACCTCACATGCCGTGAGCTCTCGCAACGCTTTACTCGCAACTTCCTGCGGGGATTGTTAATAAATGATTAAAAACTAATGTTTTTCAAGCTCTCGCCTTTCGCCGAGTATCTGATTGCTGGGGCTTCTCAGTAGAGCCGCGCAGCTTCTCGGTGGAGCCACGCAGGTCTTCAAGGCCCCCTCGTGTAGGCAGTGTCGCGGTGAAGAAGTTCTCTGGGAGGAATCTCAGCTGGGTGACCACCAAGGCATGGTTGTTGCGGTTGGCGCACTGGAGTCCAGAGGTCACCAGTTCGGTTTCCTAAATCCCACCACCTTCCTCCACCCAGCGGTATGCAGGGTCATCCCCGGCAGTATACAGGGTCATCCCTGCATGCTGCCGGGTGGAGTTTGCATTGCCCGTGTTTGTTGAAGTGTGTGATGTACAGTCATTAATTTGGTTGATGTCACAGAAGATGTACAACCGGAGAGTGTATCACTGACGTGTACCAGAATAATCCATTATTGAACAAGGCAGAAATTACAGTTGCTTGTAGAGAGCATCAGTGAAAAAGTACTCGCTGCTGCAGTTATGTAAAAATTCAGTAGACATCCAATATGATATTGCGTGTACAGTAATCAGATATTGAAAATGTCTTTTTAAATTAATAAAATCTCATGTGCTGTAGTGATATCAAAACCGGTGCTGTGAGTCAAATACTTTAATAACTAAAGGCAATTCAAACTAGAGCGCCTCTCTTCATGCCCCTATACATGGGGGTAACGTCAGAGTTAGTTGATCAGCAGGTTGCATGTGGTGGGGTAAGCGAGACGTCTAGCCAGCGTGGAAGAGTAGGCCAAAATACAGTACCATCTGGCTGGGCTCCCTGAAGCAGCCGTCACTGTTTGTTTATTCTGCCAGCTACAGTTTAAACCATTGCAACGCCACCTTCAAACCTATGAGAAATGTAATTATGTAGAATGTGCTCGAACTTTGTGGACTGTGAGCGCTGTTTGCACGAGTCCACGTGTAGTTGCGTGAGGCTTGTAAACAATTTGTACGCGCGTCAGCTAGTGCCATAAAGCGAGTGAGTGAGTGGTGGGGCAGTCCTGGAGGTGGAGAGAGGAAGCGATCGACGCGGCTGTCCCGTGACAGAAGATCGTCAAACGATTGTTTTCGCAGAAATCGAGCAAATATTGAAGAAACTCTCTCTTTTTTTTTGTCCGAGTAAAATTCGGAACGCCGTGTGCTGTCCATTCATGACACGCGGTGCAAATTCCACACCGGGTCACGGACGAGACAGAGACATGGAGGTGTAGCGAGGAATCCGTAGCGAAGAGGAGGGTGGGGGAGTCAGCTCGGTGGTTACTCAGTGCCAACTCGCCAGACACTCATTCCTGCAGTAAATATTAGAAATGCTGTCGGTCAATCGATTAATGAGCGGTTTTTTTTTATTTTGGAAAGAAATCGGAGAACCCAGAGGAAAGCCATGCAGAATTGGGGAAGAACTCACAAACTCTGCACAGAAAGGCACCCGCAGCGGGATTTAGAGTGCCCCGAGCAGGTTATTCTTTACGCAGATGTTACCATGGGGTCAGCCAAATCCCCCTCCCCCCCAATAATCAAACTGAGTGTATCTGTGATAACTGCATCACATAAATATACACATGCCATTAATTATGGACTGTGTGCTTTGCACATCTGCAAACATATTCCGTCTTTTTCTACCACTTCCTCAATTCTCATTTGATAATGTCTTAGATAAAATATAACAGTTGGAGTTGCAATCTATAATTTGGTGCTCCGGATTCGCAGTTGGTTTAATAAGAATACATTATGCGCGTGGCAATTCAATTTCCATGGAATTAACATTCATTTGATGGTTAAGGCTTGAGAATGTCGCGTGTATTTCGAAGCTATTACGGTAAAGCTGTCTGCGCCGTTCATTAGATATCGTTATTATATCTCGGCTTCACCCACTTAGGTGAAATGTAATGCACTCATTGTTTTCAAAGAGCGGAGCATGAATGGGAACAGAAAGTAGCAAAACGATCCGATCATTGTATTGATGGCGGGTTTCACCACGCTTTGCGTGGGCATTGCTTCCAGTTTAGTTAATGTTCATTCAATATTGCAAATCCTGAGTCACACTTCCGGGCCGCTATTGGTTTCAATTGAAAGAATACGTTGATCCATCGTGAAGGCCTGTTGGGTGAGATCGCGTTCCAAATTGGTTTGAGATACCTGATGAATCTGAGTGTAATTATCAGCGTGACGTTGTATTGCCGTGCAAATGTTATGGGTTTGCTCTACAACGCACCAGTGCGCTGAGATAGTAAAGGCTTCGTGAGTTCTGTTCACGTGACAAACCCGACTAATTGGCTATGTCGGGTGGAGACGGGCTTACGACACTTATTTTTTACGTGACCCAATCCAAAAGGGCTTTATTTTGGAAAGCACAACATTGGTCACGAAAGCCTTCGTGTTAAAGTATACATCGACCCTATGTAAGTTTGAACTTATTCAGAGATCAACACACATTGCACGCTTAGGCTCTCACAACCGATTTGTAACCAAAGAAATACCCAAAAAAAATTTAAATTGTTGTTCTGCCGTTCATATGTCGTTGTTGTTGTTCTCACATGCTGTCTTCTCCGCAGCGCTTTGTGACCCTCGGGTGAAAAGGGCTCTAGAAGTTCAATTATTATTACAGTTTAAATGTCGTGTATTCTTGCGTAGATCCTAGAGGTAACAATGCTTATTTTTAACTATAATTGTCAGAGGACGGAGCCAATGAGGCTAATTATCAGTGTTGGCTAGGTGTTGCCAAAAGGCAATCATCTGAACATCTGGCTGACGCTAAGAGAATTAAGCACTAAAGAAAGCCATCTCTGGTGTATAGCAATCAGTTTCAAGGACAATGCATACGTTAACAAAGCTTTTGGTTTGCATATTTTGCCACAAGTATGTGTATGTTTTTTGCAAACTGGACAATTTGTGAAAGGTGTCTATTCGGTGTTTTAAGATCTTACACTTCCTGTATCATTGCCAGAAATGGTAAAACCCCTTCTCGTTTTTATATCTTTGTACTGGCAAAACGTACCTATAGTTCAGATTGATTGGTAAGTTTGCCTACATGGCAACCGTTTTGGCTTTGGCTGTCGTGCAGTGGAGGGTTACAGCTGAAAACGTGCATTGTGCACGCATCCTCTGACTCAAAATAAACTTCTCATCTCATTGTCAGAAACCGCTTAATCCTGTACAGGGTCGCTGTGAGCCGGAACCTATCCCGGCAGACACACACCCACGAAGGAACGCCAGTCCATCACCGGACACTGCGGGCAATTTAGTCTGCAAGCCAATTAACCTATGCAGCAGAATATTTTTTGGACTGTGGGAGGAAGCCGGAGTGCCCAGCAAAAGCCACACGGACACGAGGAGAGAACATGCAAACTCCACACAGAAAGGCACCCGAGCCGAGATTCGAACCCGGGACCTTCTTGCTGTGAGGCGCCAGCGCTACCCACTGGGCCACCGTGCCGCATCAAAATCAACTTATTTTAAATAATAATCAAATACGTTGATTGTAAAACCTGTGGAATACACACACGGCATACACACTTTCCACATTCGTAAAGATAGTGTTGGCCGTTTGTGTTTCTGCCGATATCTCTCAAATTCCATCACCGACCTGCCATTCCTTCACGCAAATGTCTCTGGATTGGAGGTCGGCTCAACCTGTGAAGTTCGTGCTACACTATTGCCCACCTGGAGCCTCCACTTCTGTTGTCAGCGAACTGTTTGAGCTGCTTTCTAAGCTGTGCTCTAGTTCTGAGAAGATCCTGATACCTTGTGATTCAACATCCATGTTGACTCTCCAAAGAGCTCCCATTGCAAGGGATTTCTTGGCCACTCTAAACTCATTGGCCTCATTCATCACGTGACATCTGCCACTCTACGATGTGGCCATACTCTGGACTTGGTTTGCTGTAACCAACCTGTCCGCCACAGATCCTGATCTCTCTGATCATTCCGCTGTGTGCTTTGATCTTCAGGCACCGCCACCCACTTCCATCTCCAAGCAAGGGTCTTGTTGGAGTGGACAAAGCGGTGTTGTCCGTAATCTTGTGGTTGGTGGAGCGATGTTCTCCAGCACGGGAAGCCGTGTGAGTGAAGCGGGCTTCATGTTCCGCGCGATTCCACGAAGGCTAGGTTCGCGAGAGAGCTGGCACTCCACTGCACAGTCCTTCATCCACAGCGGGCTGCGGCTGCTGCTCCCTCATCTTGTGCCTGCAAGCTCCGGAGAGATGTTTGCGCGCGTTCTTCTATTCCTCCCGGCTCGCTGGACATGGTGGATCCAGCACAAGCCGGCCCAGAGGTGCTCCTCAATGGCCGCGGTGGTGATCGTGTATTAGAATCGTCGTTCCACAGGAATTGACGTTTTCTGTTTCCTGTGGCATGGCCGTTAGGGCGGAAGATGGAAGACAAGGCTGTCAGGGGCGTTTGACTTGAGTCACCAATACATTAGCGTTGCTCTGAGGAGGGTCTTCAGATCGTTGTTGTGGACTCTTTCAGTGGCCTCCATTGTTCGGGCCTAGTCCGCAAGTGCGACGTCATTCACATGCGTTTCGGTTTTAACTGACGCACGCGTACGAGGATGTCGCCGGTGTCGAGGTTGAACAATACTGGGGGCCAGAGAGGATCCAGCGCAGTCTGCTGTTCAGTCGTCGTGAGCCGCTTGGCCATAACTCGCTCAGCGCTCCGGAACGGCAGAGTGGTGCAGACGTAACATCTGCGCCTCACGTTAATAAAGTCCTGGTACCGAAACAGTTCCATTCCCATCTTAGGTTCCTTTCTGCGTGGAGTTTGTGTGTCGTCTCCCCCTGTTCCACGTAGTTTTCTGCTGGGATCTGCAGTTTCCTTCCACAGTGACAATAAAACTCAGTGCTTTGTTGGCCAATAACATCCTAATATATAGGACGCAGTGTCTGGCAAATGTTGGCTGTCTCGAGCAGGCGTTTATTTCTATGAGGCGTGGATGTTACGATTGCACCGCGCCCCCCGCCTCGTGGATTGATTATTTCTGATGATGAAGATAATGATTGTTCTATGGATAAGTGGCCCTCCGAGACTGCAATGTTAAAAGTTCACCAGTGGCACTGAACGGGTGATCGTTTGAAGAAGGAGGCACGGACCGGAGTCGTTGCCCATGACCCATCGGCTGTTTGTCACTGCTTGACATTACTGACCTTTAAGTATTGGGCCCCAATTAAAATATTGGCTCAGCGTGACTCTTAATCCATTGCGTGGCTCAATATCGCAGCCCAGCCAATGATGTATGAGTTGGCACGGCTAGATATAATTTACATTTCAGTGCGTTTGTCTTTTCACATGGCTTTTGTAAATCTCTAACAAAAAATATTAAAACTGGAAAAAAAAAAGTTAAGTGTGTTGTTTACCGTGGGAGTGGCTTGGGGGAGGAAGAGCATTGACCATACTTCACCATGCAGATCATTTCTCGTTTTTTAAGTCAAATCACTCGAACGTTTTTTTGCCTTACCAAAGTAATGACCCGGAATAGGTTGTATTGACTATGGCTGCTGATGATTGTGATGATGAAAGCTATGTTGACATTACGGCTAGCACTTCAGCGGGATGCAACAAGAGTGGCGCTTTTGGAGCGGCTGTTGTTCATGTTGGATGGCAAGTAACGATTGACTGAGCGTAGTCGTTTGCTCTCAAAGAGCGAGAGAGAGAGAATGAGGACTCAGAGGCGAGAGGAACCGCATAATGGCGGGATACGGAGAAGGTAGCCACACGGTAGGACAGTGCCAACATTCGCCACGCACTGTGACCTCTACATATCACACACTGTGACCTCTACATATCACACACTGTGACCTCTATATATCATACACTGTGACCTCTGTATATCTCTTTGTGGAGCCTGGAGGGATGGGAAGACCTTCACACATTGATCTTATTTAACCGTGATGATGATGACGACGATGATGGACATTGAGAATCGATTGTGAAAGGAAGACTGTCCGAGTGTTGGGCAGAAGAGTTCTGTTCAAGTGACCTGGCATGACCCTCTGGAGAATCACGTGGAGTGGAAATTCGTTTCGCATTCTGAACAACCTGCGGGTTAACAGGAAAATGCACCGGCGAGAAATATGAGTTTAATTTGTAATTTTCGCTGCCTATTTCTGACTAAATGTACTGTGACATTGACTCAGTAGTCAGCAATGATGGCCTGAGACAACATTATCTTCAGTTTTAACTGACGCACGCAAATGAGATTCAGTCTCAAATATGAATGAGAGGCCTGACTGGTTCTTATTGCAATGGGACATTGTAAGTTATTATCATGGACCTGTCATTTAGAATCTGTAAAAATATAACAACCTGGCCTCCAAAATGATAATGTTCCACGGTGTTTGAAACCACATTTGTAGCACTTGCAATTGGTGTGACAATTACACTAATTCTCCATACAGATTACATCTTCGAGGGCACATGTAGCCTCATTTTCACTTTTATGACTAAATCACAACGCTGACATGGGAAGTCAGCAGAATTGAGCATGGATCGTCATTCATTCATTATCAGAGCGTACTTAGTCTCGTAGAGGGGTGCGGTGAGCCAGAGCCTCTTCCGGCAGACACAGAGAACCCAGGATCGGACACAATTCCATCACGGCATTTGGAGCAATTTCGTCTGCAGGCTCATTAAGCTAAGCAGCAGCCACTGCTAGTCTTCATAATCTGGAAGGAAATTAGTCTGGATTTGGCCTTTAAGGAGGCCTGGGCCAGATCTGGGCTGACCACTAGATGGCGATGATGCGATCAGCGCCGAGCCTCGAGAACAGAAGGCAGCTGATTAGCGAGATCCTGTGCAGAGCTGTCACGACCAGGATGATGGGTAAACAAATAATTCTAAAAGTAGGTAAATACATAAATGGGATAAGCAGAAGAATTTAAGTGAAAAAAAAGAATGAAATATAGTAACTCAGAAACACGTACTATTATCCAACACCTTCTCAAGTGAAAACTGAGGAAGTGTTAACAAAAGAGGAATATGTTTTCAGATCTGAGTACACAGTCCATCATTTATCGTATGTATATATTGATGTGATTCAGTTGTGACAAATACACTCATCTCATCTCATTGTCAGAAACCGCTTAGTCCTGTATAGGGTCGCGGTGAACCGGAGCCTATCCCGGTAGACGCAGGGCGCAAGGCAGAGATATACCCACGATGGGACGCCAAGCCATCACCGGGCACTGCGAGCAATTTGGTCTGCAAGCCAATTAACCTATGCAGCAGCATGTTTTTTGGACTGTTGGAGGAAAACGGAGTACCCGGCAAAAACCCACACGGACACGGGGAGAGAACATGCAAACTCCCACACAGAAAGGCACCCGAGCCGAGATTCGAACCCGGGACCTTCTTGCTGTGAGACGACAGCGCAACCCTACCGGGCCACCGCGCCGCCCACAGATCCACTCATTTTGATTAACTGGGGGTCAGAGAGTAAGTCGTGCCCGAGGCAGTGCGATTCTCACCTCGAGCGCCTTGCCACGTGGAGCCTCATCTCATCTCATTGTCTGAAACCGCTTAGTCCTATACAGGGTCACGGTGAAGCCGGAGCCTATCCCGGCAGACACAGGGCGCAAGGCAAGGATATACCGACGATGGGACGCCAGTCCATCGCCGCACGTGGAGCCTGTGAAGCTTAATCGACCTTGTTCTGCGTGGGTCTCAAGCTTTCTCTCGAAAAATGTTCAAACTGACCCACGGTACAATCTAAAAAATTACAAGGGTTTTTTTTTAGCAGAATGTTTGTTTCGCCAGAAGCTGCTGCGTCTTCTGAACGCTGGACTGGAGATGACGAACGCACGAACGTAATTGGTGAAAATAAAAATATCGAACATTTGCCGATGATATCGTCATTGCAAGAAGCGATGGATATTTATTGGACGAAACCACAGAAGAGGTTCGTACAGACAGTTATATTGCAGGTGTTAAGATAAATACGAACGAAAACTACGTTCACGTTGGACAAGTTTGAAAGACAGTACCTTATGTTTAAAAAAACATTGTGTTCGTTCACGTGTCAGATGTTTTCATTAAATAAACACACTGCCCACCTTGTAGGCAATGTGCCCTTGTTTACACGGCTCATTATTGGGCTTTCACATAGTTGGCTGAACGATTAAAGTTGCCAAACATTATAATATTTGACACAACAGATCTGCTCATAGCAACAGCAGGGTATGCATGCAGTGGTGAGAAGGAAAGTTTGTGAAACTTTTAGAATGTTCTGTATTTTTGCATAAATTTGATCTAAATGTGATCCGATCTTCATCTAAGTCCTAATAAATGATAAAGTGGACCTGATTAACGAGTAGCACAAATAAAACTTCTAATTTTTCATTAACTTATTGAGCAAAAATGTCAGTATTCAATGTATTTGTTGGAAAACATGTGAACCTCTGGGTTAATCAGATTAATTGCGGGGTTAATTAGAGTCCAGGTGTTTAAATCAATACGATGTCAATCATCAGTGAGTTTGGATGGGCCCCTGCCCTATATGGAAAATCATAACTTTGCTCATCAGCTTCAAAGTCTGGTCTTTATCACATTGGTTTGTGGAAACGCGTCAGGTCCCGACCAAAAGAGATTTTTGAGAACCTCAAAAAAAAAGAGTTGTCAATGTGCATCGGTCAGGAAACACCATTGCAACTCATTCAAGGAGGTCACAAAGAACCCCAGGGTAATGTCTAAGGATCCGCAGGCCTCTCTTGCATTGGATAATGTGAGTGTTCATGGGTTTACACCAGGAAAATACTGAACAAGAATGGTCTTGTGTGGAAGAATAGCAAGGAGGAAACCAAGAAGAACATTGCCACCCATTTCGAGTCTGTGAAAGACCATATGGATGATTGACAAGGCAATTATAAGAATGTTCTCTGGACAGGTTAGTCGAAAGTTTGAACTTTTTTGCTGGAATGAGAAACTTTTGTTTGTTGAAATCCAAACATAAGAACCTCATTTCAACCGTGCAGCATGGTTGTGGGAGTGTCATGGTTTGGGGCTGTTTTGCTGCCTGAGAACTTGAACGGCTTGCAATAATTTAGGGAACCATTAATTCTGGATCGTACCAGAAAATTCTGCCGGAGAATATCATGGCTTATAATCCATGATCCGCAGCTCTAGAGAAAGTGGGTTATGCAGCAAGACAACGATCCTGCACACAAGTAAATCTACAACAGAATGGCTGAAGTAGAAAAGATTTCGAGTTTTGGAATGGCCAACTCCAGACCTTAAGCCAATTTGAAATGTTGTGGCAGAACTTGACGTGAGCAGTTGATGCAAGAGAGCCCACAGAAAGGTATGAGTTGAGGCAGTCGATGTGCACGGCTGATCAACAGTTACACGGAACGTTTGGTTGAAGTTATTACGACTCCAGAGGGTGCCATCAGTTACCGAGTGTAAAAGTTCATGTACTTTGCCGACAGAGAAATTGAATGTTGCTCAGTCAGTTAATGAAAAAGTAGATTTTTTTTCGCGTTCTATTTCTTTAGTCATGTTCTCTTTCGGGACGGCACGGTAGCGTAGTGGGTAGCGCCGTCGCCTCACAGCAAGAAGGTCCCGGGTTCGATTTTCGGCTCGGGTGCTTTTCTGTGTGAAGTTTGCGTGTGCTCTCCCCGTGCCGTCGTGGGTTTTCGCTGGGTACTTCGGTTTCCTCCCACCGTCAAAAGACACGCTGCTGCATAGGTTAATTGGCCTTCTGAGTAAATCTCCCCAAAAATCGTACCTTGCTTGCACTGGCATCACATCCTGGGTATAGACCCACCTCGTGCCCTATGTCTGCCGGGATAGAATCCGGCCCCTTGTGGCCCTGCTCTGGATTATGCACGCACTGATACCGGACCGAAGTGACATTCTCCTCATTTATTATTAGGCCTTAGATAAATGTCTGATAACATTTTAGATACATTTTATAAAGGTAAACAGACAATGTGAAAGGCTTTCAGGAACTTTTTTTCTCACCACTCTTGATAGAGCAGCAACTGCCGGTGAGTTTGAGTCCAAACAATGTAACGAAGTTGCTGACCGGAAGCAGGCTGCGGTGCTTATGAATCTCATTCACATAGTTAAAGGTCACTTGTTTGACCTTTTCCCGTGTATGGGGGACACGGTGGCGCGGCCATCACTGTCACCGCACACCCGCAAGATTCGGGGGGTTCGTTGCTGCCTCGCGTGACTTTCTGCGCGCATATATAAGATTACAACAGGTTTTACCGTATCTGGCGATTAAGATCTTAACACCTGCATAATCGCCAG
>JAZEWT010000028.1:9888912-9902110 GCA_036362905.1 Mordacia mordax
ATGCAGTCAGACGGTGCCAACCCGCCAATGTGGGAGCAAACCGGAAAATGCAGAGGAAACCCATGCAGAACAGGGGGAGAACACACAAACTCCAGTCAGAAAGGCAGCTGGGGTAGGAATCAAACTGCCTCTGTCAGACTCCCTACATAAGGTGCTGATGTTACCAATGAGCCACCCGACCGCCCAACTCAGCCCGTCATATCTCCCAGGTAAACACATATCACCGTGTTGAACTTGAACGGTGGTTTTTGTTTCTTCCATAGCGAGACTGTTCCCACGATTGAAACGTGAAATTTCCGACATTCACTCAGGAATTCCAGCAGAGAAGATCATTGCCTTGTGCCTGTTTGAGAATGGCGATGCTCTGACTTCTGTCAAAGCAGGGATTTAGGATGTCTATCTTCGAGTCGATTGACGTTTTGGGATATTTACGTATGGCCTTGCCTTTCTCAGATATCTCCTCAAGAGTGCCTTGCCCACCTTTCACCATCCTCAGTGTCAATATAGGCGTTTTCGAATAGTGCCAAATATAGGAGTCCTAATTGACAAACTGTCCCTTGCCATTGATCTGTGAAGATTCTACAATTAGCTCAGGGTGCATGGTAGAGACGCGTTCCACGTTTTTGTTTGAGTAACCCGATGATTCTCATTAGTAACCGTGGTCAGCAGGCACCACAGTGACAAAATAAAAACAAAAACTAAGTTCACCCAGACTGATAAATTACAACAACAAAAAAATATGAATGTCATGGGTGCTTTTTGAGCGGGGAGATAATGACATTCACGCACCAATAAATATTTAATGTACGTTTCAGTAAGAGGTGATTTTGCATTCATGAGCCAACATTGTCTTAAAGCCAAATTGATCCTAATGGTGTTGTTGTCACCGCTCGTCTGTGGGAGTGCAACTCTCTGTGTTTACTCTGAGCCACGCGGCAATGGATACAAATGCTCAGCCACCATCGACGGGGTAACGCGTGCTGCCTGAAGTCACCGGCGATAATGAAACGCGTCGGCGTTACCCGATTGTACCGATGGCGTTCGGGGCAAATCTCTTGGGCCTCTCTTCCGTGTCTGTCGGGTGACCGTGGAGGGGAACAAATAGAAGCGATCAAAATGAAACCGAGGGTACAAAAGAGAGGCACAAAGGCCCGATCAGCGCCAAGTCGCATGGATGCCAATCACGTCGCTGCGCCTCTGTGCGGCACTAGTGATCGCTGGCGAGTCAACGGAGGAACGGTGCCGGGTGATTGTCTGGACGTGCATGTGGAGCGAGGCGAATCGATCGCAAAATAACCGGAACGGAGCAAAGTTCACGTCCGCCGTCGCAATTCCCTAAGCGAGTAGCGGACGGTTTGCCTTCACTCAGACTTGCGAAGCCAGTGGCACAAGAGGCTTTGCGAAGCCAATAAATCCACGTCTTTGTGGATTTTACGTATTTCTCTGAGCTGTATTGTGTGCCTATGTAGCCCGGTGTCACCGCTTGGCTCAGTTTACACATTGGGATCTGTGTTTGCTGCAAACTTCCATGCCGAGACTGTTCCACAAACACCCAAGATTTATATGGATGGTCTTATGGACATAATGGGCTAACTACAGTTGTTTCTATTCTGCGAAAATACATTTCTGTTGCAATACACAAGAAGTGCTGACACCAGTGATTAACTATTGAAAGTTATTCGTTGGTCTTAGCAATTGTTTATTTAACGAAGCTCGTGTCGAGACCTCCTCTCACCTTCACAACGATTTTGCCTCCGATGTTGAGGCGTTCTCAGGCATGCTGAGCGTCAGTCGTACGCAGTCTCGGTACTAAGTCTCGGTACTGAGTCTCAATGCTCCTGAGACTCTCACAGTACGCCGGAGGATGCCTCCAACACGGGAGGCAAAACAGCGCCAAGGAGAGAGCGGGAGCGCTCGACACGGCTATCCTGAACGAACAGGTTTTGGAAAGCGAGCTGTGAGAAACTACATGACTTCAATAACCCGCCTGTTTGCGTAAAGACGTGTTGTTTATACCAGAACCGTGCTTATATCAGACGTTCAAGTGCGACGTGGAAATCTTAGTCAAAGCGAGATCGTGCCTGCGCTGAGCACACGATACATCTGGTGAGTTTCGCTGACACGGAGACATAGGAGATGACCCCAGTGCCTCTCACCCAACATCACTCTACAATGAGCTGCTATTGCTGAGATGCCGACTGCACGTGCGGAGGTGAGTGGGCGACCCCGAGAGATAATGATTTTCAGCCACCACTGCTGAGATCCTGCCTGCACGCTGCGGGTACCGAACTGAGGAGACGTTCAACTATGTTCATTATTTGCTGTGGTCGTGGAACGGATTCACCCACACATGTGCAACAGATAAGTGTGCATCTTTAGAATGTATAACATCTTAAATAGAGTATGAACAGTATTCCAGTTGCGGTTTTTAATTTCTATCATTTATTCATTTTATCAGCAGCTTGCCTAATTATTTCAGGAAGCCAGCTAGCTCACCACAATTTCCAGCGTACTGGAGTCGGGCTTCGAGAGACTCTACTTTATTTTTATGATGGAATACTTTACCAGTTATTGCTTAAATAATTGGACCGATCAGATAGCATGAACGTGGGGGAGGGGGAATGAGTCACCTCTTTTTCCACGTGTACCACTGGACGGGAGTTGATGGTCTGAGCCTTACTCAACTTAATTGGACATTGCCATCTACCAACTCTTACCCCCGACTTGCCCAGGAAGGCTGACCCTGGACCAGCCACGCAGGGGGGTTTGTTGAGGTGTAGGTTGATGGGTGCTGCTTGAAGCGTTTTGGCGCTGACAGGGAAACATTTACCAACAACCGCCATAAACATACAATTAGTGACAGTGATCTGACAAAGTCAATGAATATAACGTTTGCCGTAGAAAGACTATATATGTTATGTATTTTTGGGACACCTCTGATATTGAGTCTAGAGGGCCAGACACACTCTTATGACGAGCGTTACTTCACCACTGCCCCCACAGTAGATATTCCCACTGACTCGCGGATTCTCACCGCAGTGGCGCGTTCCTTACCTCCAGGCTTTGGGATGTTCTCTCGTTAACGATGCTGTGTGCGACTGCAGTGGATGGCACTTGTCCGTATATGCCGAGATGCGAGGACATTCCGACAAAGTGCCTCGCTTTGTTTGCGAGCGACACGGTTCCTTGTGTTCTCGCTTATGTACCCTCTCCGAACGCATTTATATTTCTTGCTTCGCTCCCTGCCTCGGTTCCGTTAATGGTCTCATTCTGTCTTGCGCTGCTCACATCTCAGCCCCCTCTGCACACAATATATCCCCTCTTCATTGACGTCTGCTCTTTGTTCCTCTCGGTGTGACGGCTCTCGTTCCCCATCTCATCTCATTGTCTGAAACCGCTTAGTCCTGTACAGGGTCGCGGTGAGCTCGGAGCCTATCCCGGCAGACACAGGGCGCAAGGCAAGGATATACCGACGATGGGACGCCAGTCCATCGCCGGGCACTGCGGGGCAATTTAGCCTGCGAGCCAATTAACCTATGCAACAGCATGCTTTTGGACTGTGGGAGGAAACCGAAGTGCCTGGCGAAAACCCACGCGGACACGGGGAGAGCATGCAAACTCTACACATAAAGGCACCCGAGCCGAGAGATTCGAACCCGGGACCTTCTTGCTGTGAGGCGACAGCGCTAACCACTGGGCCACCGTGCCCCCACGGCTCTCGTTCCTCCTGTCGAAATTCCGTTCACGTCGCTTCGCTTCATTTGTTTTTTTGTATTTCCCGTCTCTGTTCACCACCTCCAGCTGTTTTTTTTTCTGGCTGCTCTTTTAAACAATAGAGCGAGTCTTTGTATATGTGTAGGTATGTCCGCATCGAGCGTACTCGGTACGAACCCTTCAAAAACGCAACATTTTACCGACAGCATTTACAAAAGGTCTTCTGAATGCAGTCCTGGTCAAGGTGGATAGGTGTCTATTGTTATAGCAGAAACTACCCAGTAAGCTTGCAAGCTCTGAATGCGGGGTTCCTGCGATCGAACAAAGTCCATCTGTCAAATGGCAAAAAAAAAAAACTCTTAATATTTGGATTGGAACCCGTGTGCTGTGGGTTCAAAGGTGCTTGCGTTCAATTAGAAAGTGTCATCAACAGGAGACATCGGATGAGCGTGTGAGACGTTTGATACAAGATGGCCTGTAGGGCGGGTACTCTGCTACTTTTGCTGGTGAAATACAGCTGTGAGATGCAACAGGTGTGCGGGTGTGCGTGTTGAAGCGCGCGCAGTATCGCGCCCTCTACTGGGTCAAGGCTTCGGTACTGCATGCTGGGCTTGCCTTGTCCCGTGCGCGATTCGGAGCGGGCACTTCGATCTGTTTGGCCAGGCTTGCTTGATGCCCCGAAGCAGGCTTCCGTTGGGAGGAGGGGGAACCAAAGTTTAACGCCACGGTGCCACCGCTGACTCTCGATGCCTTCTCTATGATGTGCAGCAGGCTCAGGAGAGCAGAACGTGACAGATTGATCCTTGCTCGCTTGGTCTCCGAAGTTTTATTAACGCACTTCATGTCGTCGCAGGCAAGATAGCGGCTGCAAATCATTCGTGGAGAGGCAGATCTTGGGATGGATTGTTTTTTGTTTATCACAGAGGGCGGGGGAATTCTTTCAGTCATCCAGCCAAATGGCAAAAGGTCACTGGCCAGACTGGCATTTTGAGCAATTCCTCTCATGTAAGCCGTAGAATAATAATAATAATTGCATTTATAGAGCGCTTTTCACCCAAGGGTCACAAAGCGCTGCACAGAGCTGCGGGGAGAATGGCACAGGTCAACAGCAACGGCAGAGAACGGCAAATCAGCAACAATAGCTTTTTTTGGGTTTTTTTTTCACAAATCCGAGCTGTGGCGAGCACGCCGCGTCAACAACAACAACAACAACATCAGACCAGTTCAACCGAAGCCGTGGGATCCTTGCTCAACGTCAGTCTCCTGTGTTGACGTGCTCCGTGATGCCGCGCGTCGAGTAGAAACTGCACCATTGTGTCGCAGCGATAACGCATATCAAGTGCACAGGCCTGTAAAGTGGATGCGCAAATGTCCCTATCATAAGCTTTCTCGAATATGCGAAAGCCTGATAAGAGTGTAGTTGCATAGATTGTTTTATTTACGTGCCGTTTAATAATGATAATAATGGCACTTCTAGAGGGCTTTTCACTCAAAGGTCACAAAGCGACGCACAGAGCTGTGGAGAGAACCGCACGTCAGCAACAACAACGACATAAGAATAACAAATCACTGACAACTTTTTTTTTTTACAAAACTGAGCTGTGGAGAGAGCGGCATGTCAACAACATCAGGACACTTGCTTCGAAAAGCTGCTCTTTTGGAATAGCCGCGTCGATCGCTCCCCTCTCTGCTCCGCCACGTTTTGCCTCGCACGTTAGAGGCATCCTCTGGCGCTGTGTGTGTCGCGTGTATGACTCCTATTTCTGTGTAGCTACTGTGTGTATGTTAAGTCCCTTCTACAGTGTTGCTTTCTTCCAGGAACAATGGAAAAATGGCGGGGGTCCATTTGAAAGGGTTCCATTGTCTTGCTCACATATTAAAATCACATTAACTTACTCCATTCCCCCCTCTGACTCACCTACTAGTTTGTATCTCATGAATGCCTGCCCAGTTATCCAAACATTTGGTGATACTCTCCTGATGTCCGTAGTCCAGAGTTTTATAGTTTGTACACTGCTGATTTTAAAACCTGGCCGCCAGGTTTGGCTGAGCTTTAGTCTCATTTATTATTTGCGCTACATTGTCTTTTCTGTTTTGTGAATCTCTGTTGCTTCACGAATTAATCTTGGACCTTTGTGGCGGATGGCTGCTAGTACTTGCATCTTGTCAAAATCGATTCCGTGTTGTTAATCTACACTGCGTGCTGCCGTTGCTGATTTACCCGTATGCAGCAAACGCACTGCTGCCTCGTGTTCTCTTTTTCTTGTGGATATTGCTCTTCCTGTTTGTCCGATGTAGCCTTCCTCACAGCTGCTGCAAGGGATGCGATATACGCCTTCTGTCTGTAACGGTAGTCAGTCTTTAGGTGATTTGAGTACGTCCTGTATCTTCTGATGGATTGTAAAGACTGTTCTTATTTTGTATATTTCTAGATATTTGCTGATTTTGTCTTTGGTGCTTTTCACATATGGCAGAAAAGTGCAGGTTTTAGTTTTTGAGGAGTTGTGTTGAGGAGGGTGCCTGAAGTAGATCACGGATGTATGTCGGAGCAGTGCCAGTGAGAGTTTTGTGGGTGAGAAAGAGAATCTTGAATTCAATCCTGTATTTAACCGGTAGCCAGTGGAGAGACGCCACCACTGGGGATATGCGATCGTGGATGGGTGTGCGGGTGAGGCATCCAGCAGCCACATTCTGCACTTGTTAGAGAGCACTTGACTATTTGAAAGTTCGATATGTGTGAATGTGCTATAGGGTGGAATAGGCTTGGCTGTTATTCTTCAGGAGTTGATGAAATCAGTACTAACTCTGAGACATCAGCAGTGTTTATATAATCGACAGTGACCTCTTTGGTGGGAAAGTGGTTTGTATTTTTTGTCCCGGACTCAGCATCACGATTAGAGAGATGGGAAGTGGCGCGCCATTCCTCTTTTGGATGTGTACGTATTAATTCAGCGTACATAACCTGTGTCCATTCCCCAGCCTCTTGTCCCCTTCTGACCCACATTTATAAAAAATTAAAAAAAACCCGGCCACTCTCCTGATTCACTGAGCATCCCCCTGGGCTCACAAAGCAGAGTGCTGAGAAGTGACGGTAGGTTCAAATAGCCTAATGGCAATCTTAGAATTCTTAATAGAAGAAGAGGCCCCGAATAGCCCAGAGAGCAGGACTAATTGGCCACCTCGGTGGATTAACATTCGCAGCACTGTTTCCGCCAGTCCCCACGTGGACAGATGCCGTGTGAATGCCCGCTCAAGGGACTGCGGCACCCACTCGTTGCCTCTTGGCCCCATTAGTGGGCGATGTGATAGTGGATCTCTGGCATTCCTGCTGAGGCAAGGTGATGGACTGGCGTTCCATCGTAGGTATATCCCTGCCTTACGCCCTGTGTTTCCGGGATAGGCTCCGGCTCACCGTGACCCTATATAGGATTAAGCGGTTTCAGATAATGAGATGAGATGAGAGTACGGGGATGCTGTTGCAGCGGTTGACTTTGACTGGGATTTGAACTTAAGCCCGAGGAAATCATAAACCAAACTGTATTATTTTAGCAGGTGAGGCCCGCTGAGCCGTGGGCTCTTTTTCCGAGAACTGGCCACACACAGTAGCTCGGTGGCTCATATCATCACACGTGGGAATTTACAGCGGCAGACGTAGCCTAAACGCGTGTTTCTAAACGTGGACAAAAATATCAGAGCGCCGGAGAGTAAATCCACGCTGCTACCACCACTGTTATTTTCCATGCCCTTTGGTGCTTATGCGTTGTTATATTGGACAGTTCGGACGTGTGTTGTGTCGCAGGCATCTCGCATCTAGAGCTTGCAAGCTCGCTGGGTACTTGCTGCTGTAATACTAAACAGATGTCTATCTGCCACGTGGGGGAAGGGGTGGGTGGAGTGGGGGCGACACACAAACTCCACATATACAGTCGCCAATGTTGGGCAAACACATGACCTCGGGCATAGCAGCAAAGGAAATAACTTCTCGCCGTCAGACTTTTACCATCCAGTAATCATTTTGTTATTTAGAGTTCTCTCCCCTTGTCTGCGTGGGTTTTTTGCCGAGTACTCCAGTTTCCTCCCACAGTTCAAAGACATCCTGCCTCGGTTCATTTGCCTACCGAACTGGTTGCCTCCGGTGCCCTGAGATGGACTGGCGTCCTATTCTGAGTAGAGCCCTGCCGTGCGCACTTTGTCTGCCAGGCTGGGTGATTGAATGGTACGACGGTCCGGGTCATTTTTCAGCGTCGCCCTCTGCCGCATTCCACGTTGCGTCGTCTTCTGTTGTTCGGAGCCGGGAACTTAATATAAATAATAATAAATGCGTTTATAGAGGGCTTCTCACCCGAGGGTCACAAAGCGCTGCACAGGGCTGCGGAGAGAACGGCAAATCGGCAAGAATTTTTTTGGGGATTTTTTTTTATTAAATACAAATCCGGGCTGTGGAGAGGACGGCGCGTCGACAACAACATCAGGACAGTTCAACTGAAAGTCAAAGAGTGGCGATTGCTTATAGGACATAAATTCGGCTCGGCTCCTAAAGAAGAGCCCGGCAACGTGGAGCCAAACGTCGGGGGGCGTCGTCATCGTGCCGAGCGGCACGAGACGCGACCTTCGAGCGCTCCGGCGGAGAGGGCCTCGCAGCCTCGCGGCCGCGCGGCCTCGCGGCCTCGCAGCCGCGCAGCCGCGCGCAGCCGCGCGCAGCCTCGCAGCCGCGCGCAGCCTCGCAGCCGCGCGCAGCCTCGCAGCCTCGCAGCCGCGCGTAACGACACGCGGTTCATGGCGCCGTCCCCATAGCGGCTGCGTCGTTGCCGCTGGCGAGAAAGAACTCCGCGAGGCCCCTTCTCTACGTAATAATCACGCTTCACGTTTCTAAAGCGGGGGCGGCGCGGTGGTGGCCCAGTGGGTAGCGCTGTCACCTCCTCACAGCAAGAAGGTACCGGGTTCGAGTCTCGGCTCGGGTGCTGCTTTCTGTATGGGAGTTTGCGAGTTCTCTCCCTGTGTCCGCGTGGGTTTTCGCCGGGCGCTCGGGTTTCCTCCCACAGTCCAAAAAAAAATATGCTGCTGCATCGGCTAATTGGCTTGCAGACTAAATTACCCGCAGTGCCTGGTAATGAACTGGCGTCCGATCGTGGGTATGTCCCTGCCTTGCGCCCTATGTCTGCCGGGACAGGCTCCGGCTCACCGCGACCGTGTACAGGACTGAGCGGTGTCTGTCAGTGAGACGAGATGAGATTTTCTACAGCGCTTTTCATCCACAGGAAGCAAAGTTGTTGCACGATGAAAATAAACAGAACGGCACGCAGGTCGATGAACGCTGCGAAGAGTAAATACGCCCTTCGTGAGATGAAATGAACTGACAATGGCACTCCAGATTGGAAAACGCACGTGCGTGTAGGAGCCCGGTGAGTCTCTTGAAGTGAGGTTCTTAACGAACCGACGACTCCGGCTGAGCGGATCTCCCCTGCATGTGAATTCTACAGGCCGTGCGCTGCACCCAGTGAGCAGTGACGCGTGCAGTCGGTGGAGATTTGCGATCCCGATACGCGTGCAGCGAGCAGGATTTGATCCTGCTCGAGAGCCGAACTCTCCCGTTTCGCTCAGCCCGCGTCGGGTCCGCTGAATAATTAACGTGCCATAAAAAGCGAGTGTGATTTGTCGTGCGCATATGCATAATTAAGATCGGAAACTAGGAAACGCGCACACTGGATGTTATTCAGGTCGGGCGATATTCACATTCCAAGCACAAATTCAGCCCCCCTCCCTCTCCCTCTCCCTCCGAGCGGGAACACAATGAATGTGTTATTAATGTGAATATATTTACACCGAGCTGCCGTACATTATTCATATTGTACAGCACAATGGGCCTTCCATTGATTAGCCAGTGTGTGGGATGGCGGGTTAACGCTGTGGTAACGTCCACACTCCTCACAGCAGTGAAAGCCCTGCCCCCGAGGCAGTTCCATTCCAACCTCTGGAGTTTGTGTATTCTCCCCCTGTTTTGTGTGGGCTTCCTCCCGGTTCTCCGGTGTTCTCCCACAATTAAAAATAAAAACTTATTTAATTATCCAATAGTATATGATAGAGAAAGCAGTGTCTGGTATATTTGTCATCAATGACCAGGCTTGGAATTTGCACGGCACGTTATAAATTGTTTTATTCTTATGATTGTATTGCTTATCCAGGTTGTGGCTTGGCTCAGCCCATCGTCCATTCTTGGTCAATAAACTGAGCACCACTTTGTGTGGGAAATCGACAGTGGTTGTCCCATCATGACACTTGGCATGATGGGACAGTATGACCCTATCCCCACCATAGGAATATGGATTTCAGCGGCAGGGTTGTTGCAGTGGCAACATCCGCTGCTGACATCAAGATGCTCCTGGCCGAGAATGCACGATTCCCGCGTGTGGAATATCTGTGTTCTCTCCCCCTGTTGTGCGTGTGTTTCCTCCGGGTTCTCCGGTTTCCTCCCACAACTGAAATAAATACTCATTAATGTGTCGATGCCATCACAATAATACATTGGAAGTTGTGTCTGATCGGTTGGCGCCAACTGTCATCAGAGCTGGCTCCAACCCATCTCTATTCACCGCAGCAATTTGGGGCCTCTGGTTGAGAGGCGCTGTGATGTAATTATTATCAATTATCCTTAAATACGTGTTCTCTCCCTGTGTACGCGTGGGTTTTCGCAGGGCACTCCGGTTTCCCCCCACAGTCCAAAAATTGGCTTACAGACTAAATTACCCTCGGCGATGGACCGGCGTCCCGTCGTCGGGTGTATTCCTGCCTTACGCCCTATGTTTCCGGGATAGGCTCCGGCTTCACCGTGACCCTATATAGGATTAAGCGGTTTCAGATAATGAGATGAGATGAGACTAAATTACCCGCAGTGCCCGGTGATGGACTGGCGTTCCATCGTAGGTATATCTCTGCCTTGCGCCCTGTGTCTGCCGGGATAGGCTCCGGCTCACCACGACCCTGTACAGGACTAAGCGGTTTCTGACAATGAGATGAGAGCCTTCAACACCGCTACTCTTTAGGGCTGTACATGGGGAGCTGAGCACGGATGCCTCGATGTTCAGTGGAGCAGAACTTCACCTTGACAAAGGGAGATGAACTTCTTGCGCTACCGATTGCTCTCATTGTCAGAAACCGCTTGGTCCTGTACAGGGTCGCGGTGAGCCGGAGCCTATCCCGGCAGACACAGGGCGCAAGGCAGGGATACACCCACGATGGAACGCCAGTCCATCACCGGGCATTTTAGTCTGCAAGCCAATTAACCTATGCAGAAGCATGTTTTTTGGACTGTGGAAGGAAACCGGAGCGCCCGGCGAAGACCCAAGTGGACACGGGGAGAGAACATGCAAACTCCACACAGAAAGGTACCCGAGCAGAGATTCAAACCCGGGACCTTCTTGCTGTGGGGCGACAGCGCTACCCACTGGGCCACCGTGCCACCCGCTACCGATTTGTTTTTGCAGTAAATTAGGATTCATTACTTGATATCCCAACTCAGAATGGTCATTGCACAATTTACGGTTTATTAGTCACGTAAAGTCATGCCACCTCGTGTGGTACCGACAACTGTAATACGTCTTGGGGCTGACGGAGTAACTGATGAAAAAGGGTGAAGGTAGATGGATGCAATGGTACGTGGAATCATTAAATATATTCTTGCACACGCTGTCAACATTTTAGAGCGTTTAAATGATGCAGCTTTTTCAGTTCTATTTATCCGTGGTACGCATCCATTTGTTTATTTATTTTTCGGAGCACTAGTGAAAATTGCGCGCAATTACTTCTATAATAGCGTCTGGAAAAATGCATCATTTCAGGGAAGTGGCTGTGCCGTTATGCTGCCATAGTACCGCCAATAGAGTAATTACCTCCTACCATAGTGCAAAGCTTCATCTGGTCACCAGCAATTGAAGTATGCATAATCACAATCCTGTAATTAAAAAAAAACATGTTTTAACCAACATATACCGACCTAAGATATTAATAATAAAAATACCCACCAATGTTATTCTTGTGAGGAAATGTATTGCGGTGAGATTTGCAATTAAGCACCAAATCCAAATTCCTAATTAATAATCCAACTGATTAAATAGGGAATTGATTGAAACTGCAGCTGGGAGCTAAGATTATTATTCATTATTATTTAGCAGATGTATGTTATTGGCCAAACGGAAACGAGACATTCGCAAACTGGAGATAATCTATGTATTTAAAAAATTATAATTGCAATTAATGCCGAGAGGCAGCAGAGAGCAAAGTGGCAGAGTGGTTTGCTGTGGAGTCTGTGAAATCGGTGTTAATGTTGCTGAGCAACAAAGGCATTGGCGCAGCCCTGCAATTGCTTCCTCTTGCCACCGCTGGCGGAAGGTTCTCGTGGCTTCCCCCGCTGCACAGACAACGTTGGATGCCACGCTGTCTGGCCTCCCACGCTGTCTGTGGGCGCTCCACTGTGGGGAGTTCCCCCACAGTTTACCCCACCGAGCACGAGCTGCCACCCGTGATGGCGCGGTGAGCGTTGTTGACGCGCGCTGTTTTGAGATTACCATCTCACGCCAAGGGCGGCGCGGTGGCCCAGTGGTTAGCGCTGTCGCCTCACAGCAAGATGGTCCCGGGTTCGAATCTCTCGGCTCCGGTGCCTTTCTGTGTGGAGTTTGCATGCTCTCCCCGTGTCCGCGTGGGTTTTCGCCGGGCACTCCGGTTTCCTCCCACAGTCCAAAAAGCATGCTGCTACATAGGTTGATTGGCTCGCAGGGTAAATCGCCCCGCAGTGCCCGGCGATGGACTGGCGTCCCATCGTCGGTATATCCTTGCCTTGCGCCCTGTGTCTGCCGGGATAGGCTCCGGCTTCACCGTGACCCTGTATAGGACTAAGCGGTTTCAGACAATGAGATGAGATGAGATCTCACGCCAAGGACAGGGCAGGAACAATCGACGCGGCTGTCCAGAAAGAACCGCGGCGGAGAGCAATTCTCACGCATCCAGCCGTGACAAAAACCTACATCAGTGTCCGGAATGGTTAACAAGTGTAAACTGTGCAGGTCCCACCACCTCTATTCACTGGGGGATATTGCACTGGAATCACGTGAAATTGCACGGTTGTAATCCGTTGGGGGCCAGATTTGCTTCGCTGTGAAATCACCGCACAGCACGGTGGGGCTTTCATTCGACCCATCTGCTATTCCCAATGTCAGACAGCCAATCCGGTCTCCAGAAAAGCCTCTTGACGCAAACGAAACAACCGCTCTCCGCGACGGGCGCTGCGTTCCGCCATAATCACGGCCCCGCACGTCATTTTAAATCACACCGACACCAAACTCATGACGCATGTTGGTCGCGCGTCGCCACTCCACTGTTCCCTGTTGTCAGCCTTTCTTTCGTAAATAAAATTGAACTATTTGCAGCCCATTGTCGGTCCACCGGTAGCAGATGATGAAGGCCAGTGCAGAGTAACAGTGGGGGGGGGGGG
>JAZEWT010000028.1:9928638-9941367 GCA_036362905.1 Mordacia mordax
AGGCAAGAGACGTGTCTATTAAATGAGGGTCCCAGTTTGACACTTCACTACATGATGCATTACACAAAATAGTAACCAGTGTCGCTGTGCATAAGATAAATAGCGAATTGAATACACTGAGAGTATACCGTAAGTTCAGGCAAAAACCTACTTCTTGCCTTAACTCACTTTTGGGGTAGGTACTATTACTGAACACCTATGAAGGCCAGTGCAGCGCACAAGGGAGTGGGTAGACAGATGCCCATTATTACAGCAGAAAATACTCGGTGAGCTCGCAAACTCTGGATGTGGGAATCCTGCGACACAACATTGGCTCCTGTCTCTTATACCGACTCTTATCTCTAACACTGGTTCCTATCTCTAACGCTGTCTCGTATCTCTAACACTGGATGTTTATTGTTAATATAGTAGAAAATAATCGGTGAGCTGACAAGCTGTGGATGCAGAATTCCTGCGATACAACCGCCAGCACCATGCACGGCCACCTTTGTCTCTCCGGTGGCAATGTTTATGCACCATACCAGATACTCATACGAGGCTGAGTCGACCTAGTGGAAGCCCAGAATTGGTTCAGATAATCGTCCGTAGTGTTGACCGTGCGCTGTATGGTTTCCAAACATGAAGCTATTCCGGAAGAGTTTTCCTCTCAATATTTATTATTTTTTTCTTCTTAATAGATCCGGTTAAAATCTCTTGGGCTCCTTTCAGAAGTCACGGGGAGATCGATGCCGATTTCTCAAGAATCCCGACTAATCCCGGCATGATGGACAGGGTTCATGGCACAGCACGCCAACCACCAAGTTCCATCAGCGATGCTCCTTCTACGAGTGCGTGGTTGTAAGCGTAATCGTTCATGGTCTGCACGAGGGAACAATATCGCTCGCCTCCATGTAAACAAATACAATGCCTTTGGGTCCGTATTAGTGACAGGCATCAGTGTGTGTACACTCATTCAGGGGGATGAATTTCCAAACTTTGAACCAAGACTCAAGGAAACTCCAACTTTTGTTGTTACATTTCCAAGTGCAGGCCTTGATATGCATCAGTGTTAATATTTTACAAAGCACGTGAAAGTATCATGCATCATTTATCAAAGTCACTGAAATATACGAACCCTAAGTTATATCTTTAAGCTGTCATCATCGTAATCCTCAGCATGATATGCCATGACCAAGCCACTGCTGGATGAAGGTTTCCCCATGCCCGCATGCTGTTTCCATCTCTCACGATTAATCTTGACAAACGGACAGCACACGGTTTGGGTAATGTTTGTGTCCCGTATGGGTTACAGTTACCTGCCATGTCCCGTTTACAGCAACGCTGACAAACAGACTGCAGGAGAACCCGTCCGATCCGACATTAACCGCAATCGTTTTCACAGATAATTGGAGTTGATCGGCAAATTCCTCCAATTATCTTCGATTACCGACAAAATCTTCCGCACGGACAAATAGAGTAAATTCTGGGATAAATCCCGTGAATGAGGTCCATGCTATTTGCCCGCTGGCAGTACTACGGATAATTCGATTTGTGTATATACATAATAACATGGGGACTGTGTCTGTGCCCATTTTCATTAAAAATTCCCACACTATATCCACAGTGATTTCGTTTTATTGTCAAGAACAATCTCCGCGCTTGTGACCCCCGCCTGCGGCCCAACCAGACGCAGCCCCTGCTGGTCGAGCTCAGGCACCGATGCTGTGCAAAACGAAAGAAAGTACGGTCGCAGCAGAGGCGCCACAACAGAAACAAATCTCTTGCCGCTGAATTAACAGAGCCTCGCTTTCCTCTCCGAGCCGCGCGTTCAGCCGGCGGATGTGGAGGGAGCCATAACTCAGACGTGAGCGGCTTCGCTCCGACTCTCCGTGATTAATGGGCCGAGTGGTGAATGTGAGAGCGCCGAGCCAGTCGTGTAGGAAGCCTGGCGCGGTCCCAATTCCATTGCTGCTCTGCAGTCCATGCGACAGAATCCGTAATTTATGACGATAACGTAAACTATGTCCGCGCAGCGAATTTATATGAGTTGTACATTTGTGGTGGGGTTTGAGAGCCTTGTGGTCAGCAGAGTTGCCACCGAATCCAGTTTGCACGGGTCGATGGTTCTACGCCTACGGTCACCAAATATTTTCTTGCAGAGCATGCCTTGTGCTGTGAAATACAATTCGCTAACTATTTCGTAACGCCACGCTGAGCATCGGGAATTCCTCTTCGACGCGGTGCCGAATTACAAAGCTTATGATCCCTCTGCGTAAAAATATGGCCAAAAGCTCGTTTCATTGTCAGAAACCGCTTAGTCCTCGTCAGGGTTGCGGTGAGCCGGAGCCTATCCCGGCAGACACAAGCCGCAAGGCAGGGATATACCCACGATGGAACGCCAGTCCATCACTGGGCACTGCGGTCAATTTAGTCTGCAAGCCAATTAACCTATGCAGCAGCATGTTTTTTGGATTGTGCGAAGAAACCGGAGTGCCCGGCGAAAACCCACGCAGACACGGGGAGAACATGCAAACTGTACACAAAAAGGCACCCGAGCCGAGATTCGAACCCGGGACCTTCTTGCTGTGAGGCGACAGCGCTACCCACTGGGCCACCGAATGGCCCAAAATATAAACATTTATTGTAAATTCGGTCAGTAGTAGAAGATAATCATTTTACTATGAGAATCACAGTAAAATGGTGATTCGAAGTGCGGACATCAAAAGAGAATCACTTGATAATGCTCTTCTGATGTCTGCACTTCAGAGCTCTATATCTGTGCACTGCTGACCTCAATAACTGGCCACTTATTGGTCAGTCATTGGCCAGTTATTGGCCAGTTTTAAGGGCTGGGCATGCTTTCGTGAGATACAAACTAGGAGGGTGAGTCAGAGATGGAATTGGATTGGATTCATGTGATTCCGGTGTGCGAGCAAGACAATGGAACCCTTTCAAGTGTACCCCGACCTTCGTCCATTGTCCCGGAAATAAAGCAACGCTGTAGAAGAGACTTAACACATACATCGTACCTACATATAAATAGGAGTCACACACACGACACACGCACAAAGCGCCTGAGGATGCCTCTAACGTGTGAGGGCGAAACGTCGCGATGGAGGGAGAGAGGGAGCGATCGACGCGGCTTTCCCGAGAGAGCAGCTTTTCGAAGCAATCATGATCAGTGTCTGTTTATATCTATTCATGGTCATGGCGGGCATGCTTAACAGTCAGAATCGAGATGAATTTCCAGATAAGGAATGATAATGGAATGGACTGCAACCAAACCATCCATTTGGCTCTAGTACCACCAAGTTGCACCACGTATACGTGCATTTATACGGAGTTAAAAGATAGAGGGTTTTTAAACCGTGTGCATGACAATCGCGTAGATGGAGGGCCAACTCTAATTCAATTGCTAAAGTTACACTAGTCAAGTATCTCAAACCTGAGTTGCACCCAGCTGGTGATGCACTTATAGTGCTCATTCAGCATCACTTTTTGTTCTTTACCCGTGATGAGTGCATACTCAGCGCGAAATAATAACAAGACTGAGAGTACAACGCCTCGCTCAGTACTGCAGAGGATGGCATCACGGTAAACTGCTGCAGCCAGCCATAGTGGCATAGTCACGGTAAACTGCTGCAGCCAGCCATAGTGGCATTGTCACGGTAAACTGCTGCAGCCAGCCATAGTGGCATAGTCACGGTAAACTGCTGCAGCCAGCCATAGTGGCATAGTCACGGTAAACTGCTGCAGCCAGCCATAGTGGCGTAGTCAGTGAAGTAGCTTCAGGAGTAATATAGGGGAGATGTGTGCCGATTTAGATTTGCATTGATCTAAAGCAGCGTAGATTGCTAGACGCTGCTTTAGGGTAAACATCCTACTACGTCTGCTTGGATGATGGATCGCTGTTGACCTACGCCTGCTCACGAACACTTCTTCCTTCTTGAATTTAACCTTAATTGACTTACACTCATGTTGTTCTCTCCACAGTTCTGTGCAGTGCTACGTGATCCTCGGTGAAAAGCGCTCTCGAAGGGCAAATATTATCATTGCCTTCCCAGGGATTAAACAGTTTTATGGGCTCGTGGATTCATGAGTTTTCTTAATGGAAATCACTGAGCGTTTATTAGGCTTAAAGTGTGTGTTTAAGCACTATTTCTGCTTCCCCCGTTCGCAGTGAGCCCAAGCGTTGGTTTTATGTAAATAAACTGTTGCTGTTGTTGCTTTTGGCTGAATAGAGTTTGAGTCTGGGATTTATGCTGTGTTCATTATATATTTATTGTGTTAGTTTATACCCCGGCGGGACCACACATTTCTCAAATTTTATCTTTTTCTAAAACACACGGCCACTGCTTTTCTACAGGAATGCCGCTGGACATTACTGCTTGAGTCTGCATACAGCATAAACACGTAATTGTACGTCTGCAGCATGAGAGCATGGCTCAGATGTGGCAGTAAAAAAGGGGCATTCGTAACTTTATGTCCTGACAGCACTGAGCAAGTGCATGCAGCTCATGAATTTGAATCTCTGATTTTGTGCAAAAGGATCCAGGTATTCAAATTTGTAAATGATGAGAAAACCCACTACAAGAGACTCTGATTTTTAAGTCCTATTTTATTGCACCTACGAAGCAAATTATCGAACCACAAAATATACAATCAAGAAAGTATACAGTGTGCACAATTATTTTCACCCCATGACCCACATACCCTTAAATACATTATGCAATTCTAAATGCACACACATTCATTCAGTTCTGAAGGTATTTATACCCTCACTCAGGGAAGAGATTATTGGCACCAATGGAAAAGCCAACGTGACCAGAGACACAGTCCAGAATACGAACATCTTTAACGGAGATGTGTGGTGCAACATTGCATGTGCGAGAGCTCAGAGCCTTATCCAGATCACTTGTGAGGGTCGGCAGCGCGACGAATGAGTAGATTCTGTTGTGCGGTGACGACAGCAAGAGGCGAGCAGCAACTTTGGTAAAAAAAAAACAGCTCTCTTTATTAAGAGTCAGGTGTTGGAGGTACAGCCGACTGGAGCACTAACACTAGCGTGCGGTAGCGCAGAATGAGGTGAAGTTCCGTCACCGCCCCTATGGGGTGGGTCGGTTTATATAGGGCCCGTGATTACCCTGATTGGGTACCCGTGCACAGGTAATTGGATAATAGGCAGGTGTCCCAATCAGCGCGGAAAGGACCGCCATACAACCCTCACATCACTAAGTCAGTAGAACTGAATGTGTGACAATTGCGTCTTGTGCACGACCCACGCAAAAGGGTGAAGATAATGTGACCGCTGACGTGGGCCTGACAAGGCAGTGACCGCGGTGCTCGTTTTTTGTTTTAATTTTCCTCTCCAGACGAAGGACTTCTTCACCGAACACGTGCGAGGAGGCATCAGGAACTACTACGACGATCTGGACTTCAAGAACATCATGGATTTTGTGCAGGAGGAGGTATGTCTGACGATGCCTGGACCTGGCTGGACAGGGGGTCTCTGCCAACTGGTGAATGTTTGGAAATGGCAAGCAGGAAGGGTACATTCTTAACGTTTGCGTACGATACATACATTCCAGTCAGTTTTTTTTTATTTAAGTTGGAAGGAACTGTTTGACTGTGTGGCTCTTTTTAACAGTTGTCCATCCCTGATGGTTACACAAGTTACAGCATCTCAATGAAATCCATTTTTTTGGGGTCATTGATCATTGATAATATTGGTCACGAAAGCCTTCGAATTAAAGTACAGCATCTCAGTGTGCCAGGAGCAATTTAGTCAGCAGACTAATTCACCTCGGCAACATGTCTGTGGGAGGAAACCGGAGTACTCAACAAAACCCCCATGATTACACAGGGACCGCGCACGCAAACTCCACACAGAAAAGCGCCCGAGCCGGGTGTCGAACCCGGGCTATTCTTGCTGTGAGGCAGCAGCAGCGCTACTCACTGAGCCAGTGTGCGTCCGTAAACGAGCTCGAGTCTTGATACCCGCGAATGCCAAGTTTACGTTGGCTGACGAGCGCTCGAGAAGCGCTATTATTATTATTATAATACGATTAATGTTGCATTAAAACATTTCCCAATATATGTATTATAGTCACTGATATTTTTGCATTTTAAGATTGTAGTTAGAGGTCTGATCCTGTGTTGCTTGTGGTTCTCCAACGCTGCGTATATTTAAAAAAACCCCCAAGAAAAATGTTGTAGCTGTTGATTTCCCATTCTGGTGCCGTTGTTGTTGTTGACGCGTGCCGTTCTCTCCGCAGCTCTGCGAAGCGCTTTGTGACCCTCGGGTGAAAAGCGCTCAATGAACGCAATTATTTATTATTGTTACTGCGTTTTCACGGGCAACACACGGCGCTGCGCTCGCGTTTCTTCGAGTGACCGAGCGCTTGGTCGAGACCGCGATGCTCACCGCGGCCGAACCAGAGCTCCGTCTCCCGCGGCAGACGCGAGAGACGGAGCGATGCTGAACTCCCACGGACGATTCGTGAAGCAGAGAAGCGTTCGGTCGGTCGAGGGTTTACCCCGTCCGTGTCGGTCCCACACACACGTGCGAATGTGGGTTTTGCGGAAGGAAAATAGCCGCTTGCAATATTAAAAAGGGTTCGGCCAACGTTTTGTAGCTGCGGGGCTATAACACAGTGCACCATAAATTAATAACGGGAACACCGCTATTTATTTATTTATCCAGAGAATTCCAAGAGGCTTCTATTGCCACTGACATGGTAACTGTTACCATGACATTTATCAGCAATTCCTCCAGCCGATGCCGAAAGCTCTGGTCTCTACCAGACTGAACCGTTCATCTGGTGCACCACACTGCGCTCAACCACCAGATTGCTCAACAACGTAATCATCCACTCACTCACCACCCGCGCACGCGTTCATCACAGCGCACGTCACAATGACGCACTCGTACACTCACCATAGTGGACTCCACAACACACTCGCACACTCAATCCCTCTCACTCACCACCCACGCACGCGTTCACCACAGAGCACATCACAATGACGCACTCATACACTCATCCACTCACTCACCCACTCACACGTTCATCACAGCGCACGTCACAACAACGCACTCATACACTCATCCACTCACTCACCACCCACGCACGCGTTCACCACAGCGCACGTCACAATGACGCACTCATACACTCATCCACTCACCATAGTGGACTCCACAACACACTCGCACACTCAATCCCTCTCACACTCACTCACCCAACCACCCACCCACGCACAATCAATTGTAAGTCACATATTGTCAGTGTTTGGCCACCCGCTTTTAGTCTGTATCCCTAGATCGATTGATTTTGTGTTCAAAACAATGTATTTTCTACTTTGGAGTGCGGGTAAAAGCGGGTCATTAACAATGTTTTAATTTTTATCCTATGTTATTGAACGCACCAGGATGATGTAGTCTTTGTTAGTCTGCGAAACCACAACGTTTGCATGTGTTTGTGGCAGCAAAGAATATTGATAACCACAGCTCCATTTAGCGAGAGCTAAACTTCAGTTAACTGATAAGTATATGGTGCGTTAATGGGGAGCGCTTTTATTAACTTATAAAACTAGAAACTATATTTACTGGGTTTAGACCGCTGAGTTATGAGCTCTATTTCACAGGCGATAACTCATCGAAGTGCCTGATATCTCGTGGGATTTATAGCAGAAGCGAGATAAGCTAAGCGCATGCTTGTAAATGTGGGGAGGGAACCCGGATGGATACAGAGATTAAAATCCGCACGATCAGAGGGAAACACGCAAACGTCAAATATGCAGACATCAGGCTTAGGATCGAAGCCACTGCCTCCTCCGCACCAGATAAGGGATAACATCTCACGAACAAAGCATGTTTAATAAATAAGTAGAGAACAGGATTTAGATTATGAACATTTACTAGTATTTCATTTTGTTATAGATATCCATTCCATCCATTGTCGTTTCACTTATCCGGGTCTGGGTCACGGAGGCAACAGACTTAGCAAGGCAGGCCAGACGTCCTTTTCCCGAGTGACTTCCTCCAGCTCTTCCCGTGGGATTCCAAGGCGTTCCTCGGCCAGCTTGGAGATGTAATCCCTCCCAGTTGGCCGTTCCCGGTGAACCTCCAGAGGGAAGCGCCCAGGAGGCATCCTTATCAGATGCCCGAGCCACCTGAACTGACTCCTCTCACTGCGGAGGAGCAGCGGCTCTACTCTGAGATTCCTCCCGGATCACTGAGCTTCTCACCCTATCTCTAAGGCTGAGCCCAGCAACCCTGCAGAGGAATCTCATTTCAGCCGCCTGTATCCGGGACCTTTCTCTCTCGGTCATCACCTAAAGTTCATGACTACTCAGTGCCCTCTTCACCACGACTGTCCGGTACAGCGCCTGCATCACTGCGGACGCTGCCCCATCCGTCTGTCAATCTCATGCTCCCTTTTATCCTCGCTCGTGAACACGACCCCCGAGATACTTGAACTCCTCCACTTGGGGTCAGTTGCTGACTCGCCACCCAGAAGGGGGCAAGCGACTTGTTTCCAGGTGGGAACCATGGCCTCAGATGTGGAGGCGCTGACTCTCATCCCCACAGCATCACACTGGTCCACAAACCTTTCTCGTGCACGCTGGAGATCACAGTCTGATGAAGCAAAGAGGACAACATGATCTGCAGAGAGCAGAAATGCCACCTTCATACCCCCAAACTGGCTACACAGCAGTACTAGGCTATGCCTTGATATCAAGTCCATGAAAATCACGAACAGAATAGGAGACAATGCCTACCCTTGGAGAGCCCAAGGCTTGACTCAATGGCAAGGATGCGAACACGGCTCTCACTGCCATGGTACAATGACCAGATGGTGCGCGGTAACCGTCCCGATACCCCATGCTCCCACAGCACCACCCACAGATCCCCTCAGGGAATGTGGTCATAAGCCTCTTTCAAGTCCACAAAACACATTTAGAGTGGTTTGGCAAATTCCCATAGCGCCTCAAAGTATCTGTGAGAGAGTCCAAAGCTGGTCCATCGTTCCGTGGCCAGGACGGGAATCCACATTGTTCCTCCTGAACCCGAGGTTTGGCAATCTGCCAGATCCTCCTCTCCGGCACCCTGGCGTAGGCTCCCCCAGGGAGGCTGAGTCGTGCCAGCCCTCGGTAGTTAGAATACATCCTCCGCTTCGCTCTTTTGAGAATGGGAACCACCACCCCTGTCGGTCAATCCACTGCTATTGTTCCCTACAACTAGGTGACAATGAAAAGGCGCCTCAGCCATGAGAGACCGACAACAGCGAGGGCCTTTAGCATATTTGGGCGAATCTCGGCCACTCCTGGCGATTTGCCAGCGTTTAGCTTCCGGACCCACATCAGTGACTTGAGCCAAGGAGTTGGGCGCTGATCCCCCAGAGCACTCTGTGTCCTCCTCCGTGAGCGCATCTCTCGGGTTTAGGACTTCCTCAACATGTTCTGTCCACCTCCCGATGACATCTCAAGTCGAGGTCGGCACCCCTCCGTCGTTGCTGATAACAGCCTGGACGGTGCCCCCCCCCCCCCCCNNNNGAACTCTTCCCACACCCGGCAGACAGGCCGGTGCCTGTCTGCCAAACCAGGAGCCCCCTGTGCCAACCATGCCCGCAAAGACTCTCATCTTGACAGGTTCCCTTCACCACTGATCTCCATCAGCGGGTCCTTAGGCCTCCACCATAACAGGCACCGACCACCTTCTGGCACACATCTCCTAGCAGCCGCTTTCACAATGGAGGCTTCAAACAGGGTCCATTCGGACTCCATGTCTTCTGCCTCCTCCGGAATGTGAGAGAAAATCCTCCGCAGTTGGGAGCTGAAATCGCTCCGGGCAGGATCCTCCACAGTCGTTCCCAGCAAGCCCTCACTACACGTGTGGGCTTACCAGGTCTGTTTTGCCTCCTGCCCCGCCATCTGATCCAGCTCACCACCGGGTGATGATCGGTGGACAGCGCTGCTGCTCTCTTCACTCGAGTGTCCAAAACATATAACTTCAGGTGCACTGAAACAACCACAAAGTTGATCATCGATCTTTGGCCCAAGGTGCTCTGGTACCAACCAAGTGCACTAATGAGCCGCCCTGTGTTCCAACACGGTGTTTGTTATGGACAGTCCATCACTAACACAGTAGTTCAATAACAGAACACTGTCCACGCTCAGATCGGGCAGGCGATGACTCCCAATGACTCCAGTCCAGGTTTCTCCATCGTTGTCCCACATGGGCGTTGAAGTTTCCGGGTAGAACTATACGAGTCACAGGTGGACATTTGTTATCATGCCAAAGACTGCAAGGTGCAAGTTGAAGGGTACACTGTCCACGTTCAATTCGGAAAGGGGCTGCAGGGTGCTGATTGAATCCTGATTGACAGGCAGTAGGATCGGGTGGTGATGTGGCGAGCTATTGTGACCACTGTCCACGCTTCGTGCCATCGAGTTAGAATGTCAATCATTCAAACGTGGTCGTTTGTGCTCAGGCTCAGAGAGAGAGAGGCGAATCTAATGCACAGACAGGAGCATCGGTTGGGGATGAAGGCAGCCACGCAGTAGACCGGTGCCAACAATTGGCCACTTTCCTTTGTATGGGAACATATTTTTCAGGCAATTAATTGCTCTTGATATAGTGGCAGCATTTGTAGCTCCGTTGTAACAGTTTAATGGACAGTGGAGAGTTGTGTGAAGAACAGATTACACTTCACCATCTTCACAGCTCGTGAATTCCACGGGGACAAGGGGTCAGATCACCCTAGTTGTATTTGTAATTGGGCGAGGCATTAGCCCATCTTCATGACTTCAAGTTTTTTTTATCATATATAGTGCCTTGTAACCTATTCCAGATTACAGCAAAGAGAACATACTGATCGAACCTTGCTTACATATTATTGCTTAAGTACTTGAAACTGAAATCCAATTAAATTTTGTTTAAAGATGCTGAAAATAAATATTATTCACTTAACTTCAAACTCAAACCGAAAGATTTTCAAAATTGCAATCTAGAAATGGGATTCTCTGATTTAATCTTAAGTAAGTTAATGTGGCTGTCACTATAATTTGCCGTGGGGATTTTGCACAGTAAATGCCTCATTTAATGTCAAATGCCACGATTATGTTTTGCTTTACCAGGTGGTCAAGGGCATCTAAAATAGACTCCATTACTGTGTGACTTCACTTTGAAATGTGTGAGTTGAGCTTGTGAAAACTTCACATCGAGATAAAACACAGCTATAATTTGCAGCCATTTGTGAAGACACTGCAGAAAAAATGCCCTCCTATGCCTTATTTGTCATTGGTGGTTGTTAGACCATACTTCACCATTTGTGGGTGGCGCAGTGGCACAGGGAGTAACGTTGTTGCCTCACAGCAAGAAGGTCCCGGGTTCGAATCTCGGCTCGGGTGTCTTTCTGTGTGGAGTTTGCGAGTTCTCTCCCCTTGTCCGCGTGGGTTTTCGCCGGGCACTCCGATTTCCTCCCACAGTCCAAAAACGTGCTGCTACATAGGTGAATTGGCTTGCAGACTGAATTGCCCGCAGTGCCCGGTGATGGACTGGCGTCCCATCGTGGGTGTATCCCTGCTTTGCGCCCTATATCTGCCGGGATAGGCTCCGGCTCACCGCGACCCTGTACAGGACTAAGCGGTTTCAGACAATGAGATGAGATGAGATGAAATTCAGCATTGATAACGAAACCGGATGTATCACTTCATTTGGACTCTTTGTATCGTGCGATTCTAACTCACCAAGTTAATTTCACATTTATTGCTTGCTCAACAGCCCAGAAGATTAACTGGAGTTTGAGCTACTGTTGGTCTGCACATTTGTCAATGCACTGAGAGATTAAGGGCTGCTTATGCCATATCGGTTATTGAGGTTGTTTGACTACACTTGCCTCTGCTAGTCAGTGTGGGGTTGGTGAAAGGGAGGCAAGGGTACACTAAGGATTGGATCAGATATCATCATCACTCGTCAATGATGTTAGGTCACCAGGCTCTTAACCGTAATGCAATGTGCTGAGCACAGTGCCCCCACTTGACCCAGTATTTAATATTCAGATACAATTCTGAGAGTTTTGCTTGTTATTTTATTGCACTATTCCCACTATCATTTCAATGCAAATACAAAATAAAGTGGACACTCGTTGTATAAAATAAAATACGTTTATAATTTTGACTTATAAAGCCCCACAATATGGAGGTGGCACGGTGGTGTAGCGGGAAGCGCACCTTGCTTCACAGCAAGACGGTCCCAGCTTCAATGTCCAGCTGAGGTGCCTCTCCGTGTGGAGTTTGCATGTTCGCCCTACGTCCACGTGCATTCTCGCCAGGTACTCCAGTTTCCTCCCACCGTCCAGACACACCGGACGAGGTCAGTTTTCCTGCTCACTAAATTTCCCCTGGTGCCCTGTGACGGATTGGCGGTCCGTCAAGGGTATAGCCCTGCCTTGCGCCCCCTTTCTACCGAGCTCGAGCGCAGCTCACCACGACCCTCCGCGGTATGAAGCGCAGACCGATGATTGATTGATGGCGCGCAGCGCTGCGTTCGCCTCCCCCGGCGGGTGCCGTTCGGCGCTGCGTCCCCGAAGGCTGCGCCCGCCCACGCGGAGCGAGACGTCGGCAAGGGCCCGTGCCGTACAGCGTCAAACGCACGGAGCGCATTCGAACCGCCGCGCTTCTCTTGCCTCCCCCCCCCCGGCTCCCCCCTTCGCTCTCGGTGGCTGCAGCGGCGGCGCTATTGCGTGGACC
>JAZEWT010000028.1:9958432-9970820 GCA_036362905.1 Mordacia mordax
GTGGGAGGAAACCGAAGTGCCTGGTGAAAATCCACGCGGACACGGGGAGAGAACATGCAAACTCCACACAGAAAGGCACCCGAGCCGAAATTCGAACCCGGGACCTTCTTGCTGTGAGGTGACAGCGCTACCCACTGGGCCACCGTGCCATCAGTTCTCAAACGTGTCTTTCACAAATGTTGGCATTCTTGATTGAGTCTCGATTTTAAAATGAAGCCACCACCACCACCACCACTACGAGTAGATATCGGGAGACGGGGTGGTTATATCTTTATGATTGGATGTTGGTGATTTGATAGAATGTCAGACATCGGAGAGTTAATGAAGGTGTCATTCACACCAGTGATTAATTAAACTACTCAAGTGTATTATTATTAGTGCACCGTTAGATCATAAAGCTTGGGGCGGGGGGAGGTGTTTAATCGTAGCTACGAGCAGTCCATGGCAGGGCGACCTTGATAACTCGCGATGCAGTCGTGATCCGAATCCCTCCTTCCTCATGGATTGTAACCGAATCGTGATGCAGCAGTGTTCCATTGAGCCCCAGCGCTACATCAGCTGGAGTCTGGCACCTCTGATACGCTCTCGTTTGGTGACAGGTCTGATGCGAACGTTGCATACAAATAACGATCCGATGGAGATTGGTATCGCAAAGATCATCTGACCGTGCAGTTCTGCACCAATGCCTCGACCCACAGCAACAAGAGTGACCCGGCACCCCGAAGCCTGGGTTCTATATCCGTTTAGTCGTGCTATTGGATTAAAGCGGTCATCTAACAAGGGTTTCATTGCTCTCTGTTTACACAGCTGCACTGTCGATAGGCCCTTTTCTAGGCTGGCTGGGCGTAGATCACTCTTAAGAGATAAAGAAGCGAGTCCAGCCACAGCAATCGCCATCTGTTAGCGCCCTGCTCTGATCTTCGGAGCGGAAGTAAAAGGAATTATTTGGTGTTCCTACCACACTGGTGGCGGCGAAACGCGCTGAACAACGCAGGAAACTCTGTCATGGATCACAAAGCGTGGGCGTTGTTAACCCGAAAGGAATGAAAACTGAGGAGCGCAGGATGTCCCGCGTTTCGCTCTCGGTTTTGGGGGCTTCTGCAGGAAGCGGGAGCAAGCTGCGCGAGCACGCGGAACGAAACGTTGGACATCATGTTGCACGGCAACGCGTAGCACGACCCACAAACACACACTGGAGACTGGGATCCTAGGCATGTGTTTTTTTTTAATATATCGTTAAATATTTTTCGTTGGCGGTGGTGTAAATCCATCACTGGGGAAGATTTATCTTGAACACTGAGACTCGTGCCAAGGGAACGTGCGTTAAGACGTGCACTGATGATGATGCTGATATCCTGCGCTAACACAGTCAAGATTCCCGTTGCATAGACGTGACTTTTGTTTGAGACGAATTACGGTCCTGTAGAATGTAATCTTTTCTTAACCAGCAGACTTTTAAACATTTAAAAAGCTTCATCTTGCTCGCTACGTGCAGTTTTGCTTTTGCCACCATGTTCTCATCTGGCAAAGTCGCTATTCTGTCAGGATACGTGGGGTTCTGCGCTGCGAAATTCACTAAATTAGTCATCAACAACATCCATTATGCATGCATATTTTTGTGAATCAGACGAAATGTATTGCTGTAGGTGTTCATGGCTCGCTCATCGGACTAGTGAGAGTCTGGACTATTGAGAGTCTGGACTAGCGAGAGTCTGGACTAGTGAGAGTCTGGACTAATTAGAGTCTGGACTAGCGAGAGTCTGAACTAGTGAGAGTCTGGACTAGTGAGAGTCTGGACTAGTGAGAGTCTGGACTAGTTAGAGTCTGGACTAGTTAGAGTCTGGACTAGTTAGAGTCTGAACTAGTGAGAGTCTGGACTAGTGAGAGTCTGGACTAGTGAGAGTCTGGACTAGTGAGAGTCTGAACCAGTGAGAGTCTGGACTAGTGAGAGTCTGGACTAGTGAGAGTCTGGACTAGTGAGAGTCTGGACTAGTGAGAGTCTGGACTAGTGAGCATAAACAGATGCACACGAGCGGGTGAGATCCTTGAGCCGCATCTTGAAGGTGTCGCTTCGGTGCCTGCATGCGGCTGCGCTTGTGCAGTGCGGGACGAGAGCGTCCTGGCTGCTCGAACCGGCGCTGAGCGACGTCTGCGCTGGCCGCTGCGTGCGTGCGTGCGTGTGCATGGGTGTTCGTGTATGGATTTTCGGCAAGAGAGTAAAAATGTGTCATTGATTTTTAACTTTCTTGCCTCGACCTGAAAAGTTCGGCGTTTAAAGTTATTTCCATAGACCTGTTCATCATAGTAATGTGCAGTCATGTGCGTGTGTGCGTGGGTGTGCCTGAGCATAAACGTCTCTGTGTGGTGCATGTGTGTGGGTGTATACGAGTTTGACTGACTATGGCAAGCATTCAAGTTGCCAATTTGTTACTCTGTACCAAACATTGCGGCGAATATTCTGCGCAAATGTAAAGCACTAATGGAAAATGTTGATTTCAATTTGAGTTTAATTAATACTAACGTGTTATCGCTGCCTTAAATTTCTTACTCCGACATTTGTTTGACTGGAAATATCTTCTAAGGATAATCAATCAGGCCACAACATGTGGTAGGTTGATTTTGATATTTCGGCACGGTGGCCCAGTGGGTAGCGCTGTCGCCTAACAGCAACAAAGTCCCGGGTTCGAATCTCGGCTCGGGTGCTGCTTTCTGTGTGGGAGTTTGCGAGTTCTCTCTCCGTGTCCGCGTGGGTTTTCGCTGGGTACTCCGGTTTCCTCCCACAGTCCAAAAAACATGCTGCTACATAGGTTAATTGGCTTGTAGACTAAATTGCACACAGTGCCCGGTGATGGACTGGCGTCCTATCGTGGGTATATCCCAGCCTTGCGCCCTGTGTCTGCCGGGATAGGCTCCGGCTCACCGGGACCCTGTACAGGACCAAGCGGTTTCTGATTATGAGATGAGATCAGTGTAAAACAGATACAAAAAAATATATCACCCGTTTATTATGTTCATATTTTGTGTTTGTCAATAGTTTTTACGGCTGGTGTATCTTTCCGTTGTTACTTGCTTACCCCTCCCCGCTGGACAACTATTTATTAAAGCTACAGAGTTCAGCTGACTGAGTTGGTCCTTCGGTGGTACAGGGATTGCAGTGAGACACCAGACACCCACAACGACCCGTTTGGCTTAAGACTCCCTCTGGCCCTTCTTCGAGCAAGAACCCATTTTAAGCCACATCCCACACGTGGCGAAACATTTCAAACGTTAATTTCCACCTGCGAGCCTGAATTGATGATTTTATCAAGAGCATATAAAATATGAAATATGCGCATTTTCAAATGAATTTTTTTTTTAAATAGGATCCTAATCGTTAATATTAATAGACTAAAAAGGGCTATTTGCCTATTTAGTATTCAGATTTTGCTTCGTGGAGATGTGATGATGTCTATGGAAATGTGATGAGTTTCTGAGCAATGGTAAATGAACGGAGAGAGATAGGAACTGCTCATCCCATTAAAGATTACCTCTGGGGATGAAAGGAGTGAGTAGGGAGCTTGGCGTGGACAGCATTAGATGTAAAAATAATCGCCAACCGCTGGCAAGCGGCAAATTGATCGTTTCTGCATGAGAAAAAATTGTAAACGTTACTTCCACTTGATTGATCTCGAAATTTATTGCGTTAACTTTTATTTCACGGGCAATATTTCCCCAAACATTTCATTTAGTATTTTTCACCAAACATGTTCCACAGCAAGAACGTCCTGGGTTCGAATCTCGGCTAGGGTGCCTTTCTGTGTGGGAGTTTGCATGTTCTCCCCTGTGTCCACGTGAGTTTTCGCCGGGCACTCCGGTTTCCTCCCACAGTCCAAAAAACATGCTGCTGCATAGGTTAATTGGCTTGCAGACTAAATTGCCCGCAGTGCCCGGTGATGGACTGGCGTCCTATCGTGGGTATATCCCTGCCTTGCGCCCTGTGTCTGCCGGGATAGGCTCCGGCTCACCGCGACCCTGTACAGGCTTAAGTGGTTTCTGACAATGAGATGAGATGAGATATATTCCCGTGTATAATGATGATATTGTATTGCCAGTCTGTGACGGCTCACCCCGAGGCAAAGACCTCCCCCATTTGTATCTGCACCTACGTACAACGCTCTGCCACTCTGATATGAAAATCGCTAAGACATCTCATCTCATCTCATTATCTGAAACCGCTTAATCCTATATAGGGTCACGGTGAGCCGGAGCCTATCCCGGAAACACAGGGCGTAAGGCAGGAATACACCCGACGACGGGACGCCAGTCCATCGCTGTGCATTACGGGACAATTTTAGTCTGCGAGCCAATCAACCTATCCAGGAGCATGCTTTTGGACTGTGGGAGGAAACCGGAGTACCCGGCGAAAACCCACGCGGACACGGGGAGAGCATGCAAACTCCACACAGAAAGGCACCCGAGCCGAGAGATTCGAACCAGGGATCTTCTTGCTGTGAGGCGTCAGCGCTAACCACTGGGCCACCGCGCCGCCCCTCGCTAAGACATGTAAACTATTATTTTTCCCAAAACTTTTTCTCCACGGGAGTTTTCGTTGAGTCATTGACATCGTACACACAAAAAGTTGAACGTAATTGTCCCAGTCTCCGTCGCAGCTGACTCGTAGCCAACGCTACGGCATAACTCAACAGTGACATTAACAGGCCTTGGCTAAGTATACGTTTCAACGTTCTTTCGTAGTTTAACCGCTCTCCCTCTCTGGCCAGGTGGCTCATTGGTGAAATGAGCGTCTCCCAATCGTAAGGCTCTGAGTTCAAATACTGGTTGGAAGCCAGTAAAATGAGTTCTGCTGTGTGGAGAAATCACGAAGAGTTCTCCTGTGGATAATAACTCCCACCCCCCACCCCCCAATCCCAGTAATGCAGAATTTCTGTCGCGTGCTTAGGGCTGAGCAGTGCATCTGTGTTCATTTGCAAAGGGAAGCGTTTTAACCTCTGCACTGTGGGATGTCCTTTAGCCGTGTTTCTCTGTACGTCAATGCTCAACGTTTGCTCAGAGACGAGTTTGACCAAATACAGTGAAAAACCCACACTGTTGATGTAATATGGTCTTTCATACAATCAATTATGATTAGGCTGAGACCAATGTCCCCGGGGACTGCATGCTCTGATCTCAGTGTCGCTGGCTCGTGGTCTGCAAGATGACTAGCAGCTGAATCTTCCACCCACTAACATGTATTTACTGTTGTGGATGATTCATCTCTTCCATCCTCAGGTGATGGCTGATGGATGAGACAGGTAGCCACAGGAATGATCACCAATGTTGAGAATTAGCTGAAAGTTTCGATGACCACAAAGATGCAGCGATAATCTCAACGCATGTGCAGGAGGGAGATCGTATCTGGTATCGACGAGCTGTGAGTGCTGGTCTCACTGTGTTGTGGTTGTTGCTGGTTTAAATGTCCGCTATCCAAGGTTGAACCAGGTTGCACCCTAATGGTCTGGATACTCGAGCAGAATTTTAAGGTTAAATGCCCTTTCTAACGCCAACCTACTTTCCTTAGAGGGCCTTCATGTCATTATTAGTCTAGAACCTCCTTACTCTCACTGTTCGGCTGCCTTGGTTCAGCAGTAGATAGGTCATGGCTGTTAATAGTAAAGTTAATTTATAATGGGCATATTTTTAGTCATTTGAAGATCGGTATTCATTTGAATAGAGAATGATTCGGTTGCAAGGAAACAGTCAGCCACACGGTTAAGCTGGTGTCTCCCCGCCAGGCACTGCCTCCTATATATTGTGATGTTATCGGCCAATTAGTTAATTAGTTTTTTTATGTGTGGGAGGACACCGCGGAGAAGGCAGGCGATACCCATGGAGACCAGTGAGAGAACGCACAAATGCCACGTAATGCTGATAAAACGCAGTGTTATTGGTGCCAGGGTCATTTACAAACATCGCGGTATCCCGACTTACTTTGATAGAGTCTATCAAAGCGTTCACAGTGTTGTACATGTAATGATGTAGGTTTTCACGGCTCGATGCATGACGATTGCTTCGAAAAGCTGCTCTCTCGGCTCTCGGCCTGAGGATGCCTCTAACGTGCGAGGGCGAAACGTCGCGAGGAGAGGAGAGGCAGCGACCGACGCGGCTGTCCCGAGAGAGAGCAGCTTTTCGAAGCGATCATCAGTCTATCAAAACGCTCACAGAGTTGAACATTTCCCTGACATTTATTTATGGCTTGCACAGCGGTTTGTTTGTTTTGTTTAAACCAGCAACAATGGTTTAATGCAATCCCATTCGCATTCCCATTCAGACGTGGGTCAGTTCTTAATGCGATGATTGTATGTATAACTCACAATTCGCCGGCGAAGAGAGCCGGTAATTATCGCCTGCGTTCGGCGATTATTTGCCGCGGCACGGAGTTGGGGACGAGCAGTGGTTGTTGACGACTCTGTCGGATAAATTTCCGCTGCTGTTCACGCATCCGTACGACGCTGCTGCTGGACGTGAGTTGACGCGATGCCACCCACGCAGGGATTCGGCACGTGTGAGCGCAGGGCCCTCCCTGGCAGGCTAATTGAATTCATTAACAGCTTGTTTGATGTCGTTGAGTTAGCAAGCTAAGTCTACCCGAGTACGCTCTTTGTTTTCTAATCACGATTGATAGCAATAATAATTGCATTTCCAGAGCGGGGCGGCGCGGTGGCCCAGTGGTTAGCGCTGATGCCTCACAGCAAGAAGGTCCCGGGTTCGAATCTCTCGGCTCAGGTGCCTTTCTGTGTGGAGTTTGCATGCTCTCCCCGTGTCCGCGTGGGTTTTCGCCGGGTACTCCGCTTTATTCCCACAGTCCAAAAGCATGCTCCTGGATAGGTTGATTGGCTCGCAGACTAAAATTGTCCCGCAATGCCCGGCGATGGACTGGCGTCCCGTCGTCGGGTGTATTCCTGCCTTACGCCCTGTGTTTCCGGGATAGGCTCCGGCTCACCGTGACCCTATATAGGATTAAGCGGTTTCAGATAATGAGATTTCCAGAGCGCTTTTCACCCGAGGGTCACAAAGCGCTTGGTACCCACCAATGCCTAGCAAGCGCAGTGTTATGTAATGCCTCGCCGTTGTTAACCGTGCTGCCTTCTCACCTTCGTCGTGCTGAACCCGGCTCATCTTTTACTCCTTCCGCTTTGGTTTGTTTTTCTCTCTCCAGCGATGCACCATCATTGCACGGGTCAGTGCAGGCTTTGTTCATGAACAGGTGGTTATGGTGAAGACTGATCGAGAGTACGGTCCAATGAACCGTGTAAGCTCAGGAGTGGCGGTGTTGGTATTACACTTTTCTCACCTTTGTGGAACTTGTGAATCATGTCTCGCCTGTAAAATTGATGTCAAGCCTCGGCCAGCAGCCATAGTTTTTGTTCGTAACATAGCACAGAATCATTTTCACGTGGTAAATCCATTTTTGTCACGTCCGTAATGGTCGGAGGGTGGCTTTTGTGCCACACTTTTGCAGTGCGTCTTATAAAGAGCTGATCAACGCTCCTGTCAAATAATATAGCGCGCGAAAAAATCAGAGTCAAAGATCCTGCATGCTGGAATGAGCACGAAAGAGAACTCAACTCCTCTTCATGACCCTGATGCAGTGGTGGAAAGTCCACATTCCACTGCTTCTGCCAGCAGTGGCACGTTCACAGAGTTGCAGGGGCTGCCCCTTTGCCCTTACGCGTCGGATCATCGTAATTGCTAATGGAGTCGCTCATTTGTGATTGGTGCGGTTTGTCCGTTTTAATAGTGGACGTGCGTTGTTTAGACATTCTCTTGACCTTATACCCTGTAAATTGCTAATTGTTTGTGTTTTCCTGTTGTGTTTCATGATCGTGACACCAGGCTGCTTAGAGCGCCAATTGATACAGTGTTGAACAGTGTAAAAAATTACCCTCATTTTGAATGGTCACCAACTGCCTCCTGCAAGAGACTCCATATGGATAGTTTATGAACCGTGTCAGTTAGATGAGTTTGACACCACCAAGTATTCCCCATTTCTAATATCTGGCGCAGCCGTAGGTGCTCTCAGTCCAGTCGTTGGCTTGTCTCCGGTGATTATTGGACACCTAGTTTGTGGGCATGATTGATGACCTTCTCGTGTGAGCGCTGATGCTTAAAAAATCTCCACGATCTTCCAAGCCTGCACCAAACGGTGTGGAATGTTGTCATGTATGCCGCGAAGGTGGATCGTCCCGTCTCGTGTGACCTCAATTGAATTTCAATCTGTCAACTCCACCACTTGCTATGCCAGGTCGAATTGGTCAGAAAAATAAACTCCCCCAATTTGAATTGGTCGAAAGGCAGCACCTTCCGCTGAGTCAAATATGTGTTTATGGCTGTCAAAGCTGGACATTGCAATGAGCCTTTTCCAGAATTTCATTGATAGAATGTCAGTGGTGGAAATCTCATCTCATCTCATTATCTGAAACCTCATCTCATCTCATTATCTGAAACCGCTTAATCCTATATAGGGTCACGGTGAGCCGGAGCCTATCCCGGAAACACAGGGCGTAAGGCAGGAATACACCCGACGACGGGACGCCAGTCCATCGCCGGGCAATGCGGGACAATTTTAGTCTGCGAGCCAATCAACCTATCCAGGAGCATGCTTTTGGACTGTGGGAGGAAACCGGAGTACCCGGCGAAAACCCACGCGGACACGGGGAGAGCATGCAAACTCCACACAGGAAGGCACCCGAGCCGATAGATTCGAACCCGGGACCTTCTTGCTGTGAGGCGTCAGCGCTAACCACTGGGCCACCGCGCCGCCCATGGTGGAAATGACTTCCTGAATCCAGCTTCCTCACGTGCTCATTTGACCCGTGAATTGTCAGTTAGTCTTTCCCCAATTACCTTTATGAACAGATTGATTGTGTGAGTAGCCAATGGTTCTGTAATTTATCTGATCAGAATCACATTTGTCTCCAAAAGAATAAAGTATAAGTAAATGATGTAAGAAATATGTGATTGGTGTGGAATCGTTTACTTTATAGCTTCACTAATTTTATTACTAGAGTTGGTCCCACTTATTTTATGACTTCTACATTATCCTAACTGCTCCAGAATCGTTCGGTTTTTAAATTTACTTTGAAGGGCAGTGACATCTAAAAATATCTACCTCTTTATCATAGAAATTGCTTCATTTGAGGAATATAGATTAGTTTTTCTATGAATAACCGCATACCATTACTCTGATAATTTTAAGATTCTTTGCCTGATTTGCGTAGCTGTTTCTGCATACGATGCGGCCGCATTTTGGTTGAATCATCAGTAGCTGCGTAATCCTGCCAGCGTCGTGGGGGTGCCGGAGCCTGTCCCTTCAGATACAGGGCGCAAGGTAGGGCTATGCTCAGGATGAAACGCCATTCCGTCCCAGGGCACCGAGGACGATTTCGACAGCAGACAAATCAACCTGAGCAGTATGTCTTGTGACTCTGGGAGACGACTCAAGTACCCGGTGCAAAGCCACGCGGACACGTGGATAGCACGCAAATGTGACAGAGCCAGGAATCGAACCCTGGTTTTCCTGCTGTGAGGTGGCAGTGCTCCCCACAACACCACCGCTGGCAGAATAACGATTACTCTGATGGTTACAGAAACAATGACGTAGTAAACCTTAATAGAGATTTTATAAACCACCTCGGATGTACAGAGAACGATTGAAGATGTTCAGCGTTGGTGCGCGGGATGCAATGAGACGGGGATGATCGATCGCACGAATGCTGCAAAACTTGGTGTTGGTACCATAACCTGGCTTGCCAGGTGAAGGCAGTGCAGCAAATGTGAACTCCGCCTGGTTCATCTCCACGGGATAGAGTGCTTCTCCCTTGTACACGCGAGTTTTCCCAAGGTGCTCTCGTTTACTGCCACGTGTATGAACACTCAGTAATTGACCGATGACACCTGGATAAATAGAGTAACACAGATCGTGTGCAATTGTTGGTTGTCTCATCTCATTGTCAGAAACCGCTTAGTCCTGTACAGGGTCGCGGTGAGCCGGAGCCTATCCCAGCAGGCACAGGCTGCAAGGCAGGGATATACCCACGATGGGACGCCAGTCCATCACCGGGCACTGCGGGCAATTTAGTCTGCAAGCCAATTAACCGATGCAGCAGCATGTTTTTTTGGACTGTGGGAGGAAACCGGAGTGCCCGGCGAAAACCTACACGGACACGGGGAGAGAACTCGCAAACTCCGCACAGAAAGGCACCCGAGCCGAGATTCGAACCCGGGACCTTCTTGCTGTGAGGAGGCGACAGCGCTAATTGTTGGTAGTCGTTACCTCTCAATGAGAATGAACGAACGCTCTCCGGCCTCAAATTAAAAGTTGAAATAATTGTCGTAAACAAGTCGGCAAAGTTGGGCTCAATATAGACACGCGCAGAGCAAACAGAAAGAAAATTTGCTGAACAAATGAAGAATATTTGTTGGAAAAAGAACAAGATTTAAACATTGACATCGCAAATGGGCAGGTTTTAGTGATTTTAGAAAGCTAACGTTTTGAAATGAAAACGTAAGTAATCATATTTGCATATAAACAAAAATATGTTATTGCTGCTGATTTTCTGTTCTAGTGCCGCTGTTGTTGACGTGCCTTTGTGTCGCACGTTAGTTTCAATGCTGTGGAGCGGATTCGTACATGGACTGGGAGTACAACCCGTACCACATGTGCTCTGCTCCAAGCAAGGCCGCCTGTGGGGTCCCGTACTCCTGCTGTGCCACCGAACAGGTATGAAACACGAACGGCAACGTCACCACGGCGGCGCTTGTGCCAGGCGCGGTGAACTTTTGCGTCGTCAAGCAGAGTCTCCAAAGTGTCGCTGGCCCAATGGCGTGGGACGGACCCAGATGTTGTTACGAGTTCAGTATATTATTGTGTGACGCTGCCGCCGCTGCTGCTGCTGGGTGTACAAACAGAAAACACTCAAGATGTTCATCAACAACACACGGCACGTGTGCTGTGAAGCAAAGCCTTTGGCCAACATGTCGTTAGTCGTGTTTTTCCTTCTTTTGAGGAAGTGTTGTTGACAAGTGAGTTGATATATCTATGGGTTAACCAACTGAGACGGCTGGCAGATCGCACCACCTGTGTTCCCCACTCTGCCAGGTCACTGCATTTAGCCGCACGGCTCTCCTCGATTCCTCTTGAGCGTCGATCCTTCACCCTCTGTAAATGTCTTGAGGGCGACTTCCTCTGCGCATGTACCGGCGGCACGGTGGCCCAGTGGGTGGCGCTGTCGCCTCACAGCAAGAAATCCCGGGTTCGAATCTCGGCTCGGGTGCCTTTCTGTGTGCAGTTTGCATGTTCTCTCCCCGTGTCCACGTGGGTTTTCGCCGGGCACTCCGGTTTCCTCCCACAGTCGAAAAAAAACATGCTGCTGCACGGGTTAATTGGCTCGCAGACTAAATTGCCCGCAGTGCCCGGTGATGGACTGGCGTCCCATCGTGGGTATATCCCTGCCTCGCGCCCTGTGTCTGCCGGGGTAGGCACCGGCTCACCGCGACCCTGTATGGGACTAAGCGATTTCTGACAATGAGATGAGAGTTACCACGCACACACGCGCGCGCACACACACACACGTGCTCAAGCAGCCAGCGTGCGTGCGGAGAGCTCGATCAGCAATCATCTGCGTGGACATCCGCCGCACCAAACTTCCCGTGTCGTCTCACGACCCATGTTGACGCCGCCGTACGCACTATCCATTGACGGCGAGTCTCACTCGCCAAGGTGGTTTGATCTGGACAATTGTTTGCGCTTCCGCGACCGCAGATGTCAACATGTTTGACACTTGACAATGTGTGGGTAAGCGTTAGTGCAGTGATGAAGTGGCTTTTTTTGTGTGGGCGGAATTTCAACCAGTTGGCAGTTCTGCCATTCGCACTGAAATCACGTGTGTCCACCTTTTTTGATGAGGGTAAAATTGTCGTGAAATACCACAGTGGGTCAGACATAATCAGTCGAACTGAATTGTGGTAGCATGGTAGTGTTGCGTGCAGTTCTGCGTAAGTGGTAATTCACTGATGAATTCACATTTCGAAAACTATAATATGCATAAACTGAAACACCATTTCTGTTATTCGACTGATATTAAAACTTTGATCCTCGGTATTGACCTAAGTAGAGGAACTTCCCTTGCACCTACCCACTACACTTCCGCTCCTGTGCTCACGAACAAACACACGTGGCTCTAGGGTCATCTCATCTCATTGTCTGAAACCGCTTAGTCCTGTACAGGGTCACGGTTAAGCCGGAGCCTATCCCGGCAGACAAGGCGCAAGGCAAGGATATACCGACGATGGGACGCCAGTCCATCGCCGGGCACTGCGGGGCAATTTAGCCTGCGAGCCAATTAACCTA
>JAZEWT010000028.1:9990263-10000515 GCA_036362905.1 Mordacia mordax
AGGGCACTCAATGACTCCCCCCTGTAGAACGTGGAGAGGATGGGTGGAGGAAGGCTGGCTCTCCTCACTCGTCGGTGGAAGTGGAGACGTTGTTGTGCTTTCTTGGCCAGGGTATTGCGTAACCAGCCGAGGTCATCTGTAATATGCACACCAAGAAACGTGGTGTTCCTCGCTGTCTCCACTATTGAGCCGTTGATGAACAGCGGGGAGTGGACAGATTGGGCCTTCCTGAAATCGATGGCCAACTCTTTCATTTCGTCAACGTTAAGAGAGTTAAGAGTCTTTGCACCAGACTGCCAGCCCCTCCACCTCTCCTCTGTGTGCAGTCCCATCGTTGTGACTGACGAGGCTCACACCACTGTCGTGTCATCCTCAAACTTGACTATGCGGTTGGAGCTGCAGTTGGTGGAGCAGTCGTGCATCAGCAGTGTGCAGAAGCAATGGGCCGAGCGAAGAGCCCTGGGGGCACTGATGCTCAGCGTGGTGGTACCGGGAGGTGTTGTTGCCGCTTCACGGTGTGATTTGTGACGCTCGGGTGAAAGGCGCTTTTGAAAAACAAATATTATTCGAAAACCTTGAAGCGAACTCCCGGCCCGTGTGTGCATTTCTGTGCGGAGTTTGCATATTCTACCTTGTGCTCACAAGGTAGCAATCGTCAGCGGAGGAGCGCTCGACATGGCTATCCCGAAACAACAGCTTTGGAAAGCAATCTTCACAATCTCACCACGTTCATGTGGGTTTTTATTTCTCCCAGGTGCGCCAGTTTCCTCCCACAATCCAAACAAATGCTGCTGCCCAGATTCAGTCGCCTGCTGCGAAATGTTTCCTGCCCTCCCCCCGCTCCCGTACAATAAAAGTGCCCTGCGATCTACTGGTGTCCCATCCTGAGTGTAGCCCCACCTTTTACCCTGTGTGTGCCGGGATAAGCTCTGGCCCCCACAACCCTGTACAGGATTAAGTTGGGCCTGCTACGGAACCTAGCTGATAATTGTAATGATGTAGGTTTTGACGGCTCGATAATTTTTTATTATAACTGATGATGTATTATTCATCATGCTATTATCATTATTGTAAATTATGTGATATTGTTATATTCATCAGTAACTGTGGGTGTTAAACACGTGCACTCAAAATATTCAATTACCATTGATACACCGTGGACTTGCGTTGTGTAACTTGAGTTTCTATTATATAAGCTATTTAGGAAGCAATTCTATCAGCATTCACATGCTCATTTGTAATTTCGTAGTGTTTGAAAGCCTCAAGTGCCAACTGCTAGAAAGTGGCACTGAATCGCTGCAGATAACATTCATTTGCGCCTCTTGGGAAATTAAACGGCTGCCACAAATATCTTGTAACAAACAGACATTTAATGTGACCTACTTCGATTTCATTACGGAAAAAAAAATGTCGGATATAATGTAACCTGATGATTAAGGAGATGTGAGCACAAGGTAGCGCTCACACTAAAGGACATGCAAACGTTGTTAGCACTTAAATTGTGTTAACATAATTGTAGATAATTCACGTGTTTTATTAACTGACGAGTTTAAATCCCATTGGTGTAGTGATGAACAGTAGACTTGCCATCCAGAGATTACTGATTCAACGCTATTGTCGGTTAAACCAACGGTGCGAGGCAATTAAACCTCTCTGCCTATGTCCACTCAGCGGTAGAGATGAGCACAGCACAGTCTATCGGTAGGTAAGTAGAAGTCCTGGGTATTCCCACTTCTTCCAAAACATCTTACCAGCGTGGCATCGTAGGCCAAGCTACCCTCGACAAGGGCTCCGTTTGATCTTCCTCTCGTGGAGGTCCTTCTACGAGCAATGAGGCATCTTTTCAGAGTGCCTCTCTCGACCTGACCAGTGCCTTTCAATGCAAGGTCTCCACGTAGCAGCATTGGTCGCATCTTCCTTCAGAGTTTAAAAAAATCAACACATCTCACTGCCCATGTGAGCGTATGCTCGTCCTCATGTTTGCTGGTGAACTTGAGCTCGTGAAGGAACTACCACATTGTAAGTAACACATTGTCGTTACATCCGTATGTGGGCGGCTCTGTCTTTAGGTGTGATGAGCGCTATTGCAGGGCGGCACGGTGGCCCAGTGGGTAGCGCTGTCGCCTCACAGCAAGAAGGTCCCCGGTTTTGAATCTCGGCTCGGGTGCCTTTCTGTGTGGAGTTTGCATGCTCTCCCTGTATCCGCGTGGGTTTTCACCGGGCACTCCGGTTTCCTCCCACAGTCCAACAAACATACTGCTCCATAGGTTAATTGGCTTGCAGACTAAATTGCCCGCAGTGCCGGGTGATGGCTGGCGTACCATCGTGGGTATGTACCTGCCTTGCGCCCTGTGTCTGCCGGGATAGGCTCCGGCTCACCGCGACCCTGTACAGGACTGAGCGGTTTCTGATCCAGGAGGGGGACTGTACAGCCCCCTCCTGGATCGCTCTGGCCACACGTGAAGTGCAGCTCCGTCTGATAGGCTGGTGTTATCATAATGTTTCGAGTGCCAAGGATCTCGATCAGTACCACTGCGCCACCCTGGGCAGCAGGATGGCAGAGTGGTAGCGTCCGTGCTTCACAGAGTCCTGCCCGAGGCGGATGGATTTCCACCTCGGACGCCTTGCTGTGTGAAGTTTGCGTGTTCTCCCCCTGTTCCGCGTGGGTTTCCTCCAGGTTCTCGAATTTCCTGTCTCAACAACAAAAAACCACTCGTAAATGAACTCACCTCCTTCTTCGTAGGTTACCTTCTGCCTTGGAGGCATTCTCTCTTGGTATGAATACATGCGAAATAAAATAAACATGTGCCAGGCATTACAAACAGTATTGTTCACGTTAGTATAACTATTTACTTTACTTGCCACAAATTGGAATTCCATTAAAGCCGAGCACTCTGAACAACACAGCGCTTTGTGACCCTCGGGTGAAAAGCGCTCTATAAATGCAACTATTATTATTATTGTTATCGGCCACACGCTGTTCGGTTCCGCAAATTATCTGGCGGCAATTCGCCACGGGGATGGGAATAATTCTTACAATGCTGCTGTAAAATTGGCAAGTGATAGAAATTCTCGACTGAAAAGTTTGACGGTGACAGCGTGAGGCTACTGTTACGTCTATAACGCATATTTTTATTTGAGGATTGCCCCCCACCATGTTCGTTCGTGATGGCCGTGTCGTGCGCTCCCTTTCTGCCTTTCATGAGGATTCGCCTGCAATGCTGGAGGCGTCTTCATAAATGCCTGGAGTGGGGTGTGTAGGTGGGTGGTGCAGTGTGTGGGTGGGTGGGTAGTGGGGTGTGTGGGTGAGTAGTGGAGTATGTGGGTGGGTGGTGCAATGTGTGGGTAGTGGGGTGTGTGTGTGGGTGAGTAGTGGAGTGTGTGAGTGGGTGGTGCAGTGTGTGGGTAGTGGGCTGTGTGGGTGAGTAGTGGGGTGAGTGGGTGGGCAATGGGGCGTGTGGGTGGGCAGTGGGGCGAGTGGGTGGGCAATGGGGCGTGTGGATGAGTGTGTAAGTGTACATCTGGATGGCGGAGAGCGCAGTGTGTCACTGAACCAGCGTCTATATGTATCGTGGATCGAAGCCCATTTAACAAGTATGAGAATCCTAACCTCAATGCCGATTTAAACTGGAAGTCAATGCAGAGACATGAGCACTCAAAAGTTGTGCCATTGAACTCCCTGGTGATGAATGTTTAATGGACGGCAGTCCAATAGTCTTAAGAGAGAGCTGGGCAAAGCGTTGGGTTAGGACGGAGACATTGGGGGCATGAGTGGTCTCGTTGATCACCGTGGGTGCGGACCACTCACGTTCCTGCTGATCTACTCTGGCTGCGTGACACGTGGCTTTAGCAGAAAACAAGGAGCCTTTTTACGAGTGGAATCGGTCCAAGTAATTTCACGTATGAGCCCCTAAAGAAAAAAAAATCAGCCTCCGATTCAGCGAGAACCATCCTTTTGATGTCTGTAATCCGCTTACTGCCAACGACGCTGTCGCTCTCATACTCAGAGGAACTTGGACACAGATTCGTACTCAGCCTCCTGGCCGCGCATCTTCACACGCACACCGACGCGTGGCCTCCATCTGCCCGTGTGTCTTCTTCTGGCCGTGTCGTGTGTTGTTTACAATTACGTCTGATGTTCCGCGCCAAGTGCCGGGAGCTTCTTCACGAAAATTCATTGCTTTCAAGGCCTCAATTCAGTAATAATAATCCGCCATTCATAACGCGCTTGCCCAGCGTTCTTTTACTCTGTGCGAGATGGGAGAATGAATCAGAGACCCAGAGGGGCTGGGGAGGGGAAAGGCAGCCACGTGGTAAGCCGGTGCCAACATTTACCAGACACTGAGTCCCTCTATAGCTCTCATCTCATTGTCAGAAACCACTTAGTCCTCTACAGGGTCGCGGTGAGCCGGAGCCTATCCCGGCGACACAGGGCGCAAGGCAGGGATATACCCACGATGGGTCGCCAGTCCATCACCAGGCACTGCAGGCAATTTAGTCTGCAAGCCAATTAACCTATGCAGCAGGACTGTGGGAGGCAACCGCAGTGCCCGGCGAAAACCCACGTGGACACGGGGAGGGAACTCGCAAACTCCACACAGAAAGGCACCCGAGCCGAGATTCGAACCCGGGATCTTCTTGCTGTGAGGAGGCGACAGCGCTACCCACTGGGCCACCGTGCCGCCCACCCACACGACTGTTCACACTTTAACCAGACAGTGGCTCAGCGGTGGACGTAGCAGGTCGCAGAAAAGGTGTGAATTCAAACTCTGGTGTGAAGTTCACTCAGCCCATCATCCCTTAAATGTCCAGCAAAGCACTAGCAACTTGCTACTCTCCGTTGTTTTTAGTGGGCCTTGCATCTCAAGGTGTTTCTGCCCTGATGCTGTATTTTTGGGCTGTGTGACGGTGGAGCCTTCCTGTGTGGTGGCCACACAGAGTTAAGGTTTGCAACAACGTAGACATAACCTCCGTCAACGTTGAAGGAAACTGTACAAGATGTTGTCATACGAATGCACTCACCCCTGCCACAGGAATGAGGAATTTCTACCACTGGGTCCAGAGCTGTTAATGGGATATCCGCGCAATGCCCATTTGGGCAACAATTCACTTGGATTTTGAATCACTCGTGTTAAAGTTTCAGGCAAGGAATGTGCCATCATCTGCATAACGGTGCCTTGATTCTCCAGTTAAATTCCATTCTAAGAAATGCTCTCATGAGCTTGTCTTTCGGCATAGCTGTGTCAAGCGCTCCTCCCCTTTGCTCGACATGGCTCTTCCGAAAAGGCCAACTCCCGAGAGCGTTTCTCGTGGAAACCTCGATCATTGAACGCTGTTCTTCTCACAACTTCCTCCTCTCCCGTGCACGGCTCCCAAACGCGAATGCTTGCGCTGCTGCTGCTCTCCGAGAGACCCAACGGAGACTCATCTGGCGCCGAGACACCCAGCGGAACAATCGGATTTAGAACTCCTGGGGGGGGAGGCAGAAGTGAAAAATGAAATTTGTTTTTTTTTTATGTGTCGCAAGCTACTTACGTGGGCAAGTTCTCTTCTCTTTAGGGGTCATTAATGACAGCTGCGGTTAACCGTCCCTGCACTTGCTCAGCGTATTTCTCGCCCACGAGTGGTGAGTGGCGAGCGATGGCGCACCCGCAAGATTCGCCCGCCTGCGCACGATCGTGGAAATCCAATTAGCCGCGGTGGAGCCGCGGTGGAGCCGCGGTGGAGCCGCGGTGGAGCCGCGGTGGAGCCGCGGTGGAGCCGCGGTGGAGCCGCGGTGGAGCAGAAGTTCGCTCTCGCACCGAGTGCCGATCTAATAGGGTGGCTCCCTGGCCTGTACGCACGCTCTGCAGGGGCAACGTTCGACTACAAGTGGGGCGATGTTCATTCAATGTAACGCTGGAAATGGGAAGGGGGGGGAGTGATGGGGGGGGTTGAAGATGTTTTTATTTTCTTTCAGAAATGCGCTTCAGGAGCGTTTTTCAAAAGGCCTCACTTTTCAACCAATATTCACAAAGATGCCCATCATTTGCGCTGACGTGTGTCGGTCTTCTTAATTAATAAATAAAAAGCGGATGTTATTGATTATGAGCGTGAATTTCTCCAAGCTTTGCTTACTTTTTTTTACTGAATAGTACAAAAAAATGAGAAATGCAAGCTGGATAGCACAGTGCCACGATTCGTAGCATTGCTGTCTCAGCAAAAACACCCGGGTTCGATTCTCGTTCCGGGTGACTTTCCGTGTGGCGTTTAGACGCTCTCCCTGCGCGCCTGCTTGTATCGTTGCTGGGTACTTCTGTTTCCTTGCACAGTCCACAGTCCAACGATACGCTGCTGCTGCTGCCTGGGTTAACTGGCCTTCCGACAAAACAGCCCGCAGTGCCCTGCGATTGACTGGTGTCCAATCCAGAGTATAGCCCTCCCTTGCACCCTGTGTCTGCTAGGATAGGTTTTGGCCCGCCATGACCTTAGACACTGCTAAGCGGGGACTGTGAATGATGATGGAAATGCTTGTGGGGATTACACCACGAGGATGAAGGAGAGGGCGGCGTGGTGGCCCAGTGGTTAGCGCTGTCGCCTCACAGCAAGAAGGTCCCGGGTTCGAATCTCTCAGCTCGGGTGCCTTTCTGTGTGGCGTTTGCATGCTCTCCCCGTGTCCGCGTGGGTTTTCGCCGGGCACTCCGGTTTCCTCCCACAGTCCAAAAGCATGCTGCTGCATAGGTTAATTGGCTCGCAGGCTAAATTGCCCCGCAGTGCCCGGCGATGGAATGGCGTCCCATCGTCGGTATATCCTTGCCTTGCGCCCTGTGTCTGCCGGGATAGGCTCCGGCTTCACCGTGACCCTGTATAGGACTAAGCGGTTTCAGACAATGAGATGAGATGAGATGAAGGAGATGGCGGTGACTTCATTCAGAGTGTTAAGTGAGCAGGCTAGGGCAGGGCGTGCTGCCACTGCCACGAGAGACGACGAATTGTGAGGTCCCCACCTCAGGATGGGCCACCTGGTACCTCCGTTGAACTCTAAAACTCTCCCGAATCATTAAGGTGTCATCTCAGAGTAAATGCCCTCGCCGAAGAAGAGATGGAACCGTAACCGCTTCTCAGCCGGTTCTGAGTAAATGAACCTGAATGGAATTCACCGGTCTTCTGCCCAAACAATGGAATGCCTCCACTTGGCGACATCGCGTGGTTTGGTTGACCTGTCGCCCAACAATGAAGGGAGTTCAACCGGCACTTCTCAACTGACAGTTGATGGGGGGGGGGGCATTCTGCAAATGATACGCAATTCTCAATCCAGAGCGCGTTGAGACCGTGCTCGAACTAGAGAGTGGATGCAAGCGAAACATAGCACGTGATGGGATATTGAACCTGCTTCTGAAAGCGTGGAGTGCACGTTCATTTGGTGAAGGCTACCAGCTGTACATGACTGGCGTTTGTCAGCATTGTTTAAAGTTTATCGTTAATCACGCCAGCTCTACGCAATGTACAAAAACCGTAATTTCATAAAAAAAAACTGCTTTCCGTAACATAATCATTCAAAAGCGTAGACATAACATCCCTAAAAGACGATTCTACATACTGTTCCTGAAACTCGCTGAGGAATATGTTTGTGGGTAAACAAATCGATCCTTTAAATACCATTCATGAATTGACTCGGTTTTGGGGAATCCAGTCATGTACGATGACTTTGGTTACGGTTATAATTGTTGTTAGTTTTCGAGTAGGCCTTTGCAGAAATGACAATGTAGTCATGTTTATTATCGACAGCAGAGCTTTAAAATTTCGATTTCCAACCCTGTCTCAATGCCAATAGCGTCGATTAGATGCCAGTGCACAGAGACCAAAAAAACACTCCAGCCGTTGTTTTTTCTCTTGCATTTGTTCAACCAAAGAAAAGGACACACGGTTTGAAATGGTGCCCATTTGAAGGTCTCTTCTCGTCCTGATGGATGCATTAGGCTGATTGCATGCCGCCTGTACAGGGCAGTTTGGATTGACGCACCAGTCAGGCTTTGATTGGCAGCAGACATGTATGTCATGTTGCCTGCATCACATGCGTGTGTTGTGCTTTTAACGCAATCGCTTCCGTAGTTTCACTGACGCACGTTGCTTTTGCACTGGAGACGATTCTGGCCTCTTTTGAAATTGCGTCTGGTCAGACTCAATGAACTTTGACGCTTGAACTTGACTCCCACGGATGACCGGCAGTCCTGGCTGGGAATTAGATGACCGGGAATATCTCGTGGGAGCCGCTCTCTCGGAGTAGAGCTCGTCTGCTGCGTCGCGAGATGGACACTCCCACGTTGCAAGCATCGTTCAGGCGTCCAGATGCAGTTCCCAGTCTGTCACGTGGCCAGCATTGGCCGCTCTTTGTCTTTTAAAAGGAAAATTGCGTGTTAGATGTACCGAAAATGTAACAAGGATTTTTGCACGCAAACATTGCACGCAGATAAATATCAATAAAACGTTGTCAACTCTGCACGCCCTAGAGTAACATTCCCATCATACGTAATATTGCATAAACTCACACTGCAATACATAATAGACATATAGACATGTTATTTATTTTGCATTCACATAATGTTCAAATACAAGTGCATGTCAAGATGCTGCACCATGTAGACAGTAATATGTGCACTGATGCAGGTTTACACCACTCGATGCACGGCGATTGCTTCCAAAAGCTGCTCTTTCGGAATAGCTGTGTCGATCGGAGACGGAGAGAGGAGGGTCGATGGACACGGCTGTACCAATGGAGCGGATTTTGGAAGCAATCATCAATAATAGGTGTGGCGTGTGTTGTTTTGTTGTTGTTGCAAAGAGTTCTTGCGCCTGGGTTTGAACAGGGGCAGGGATCCAGCAGTACGGGTGGCTGGGGACGAGAATTCCATACAGCGAGATGCGGTGGAGAAAGTTTACATTGAGAGCAGGAATCTGCGGTGGCGTTAACTCCATTTGAGTGTGGGTATCCGCGTGCTAGGCAGCACGGAGCCTTTAAAAATAATGCTATTGTCGGGTTTCATGGCATTGTAACATGCTGTCGGCAGCTGTTTCAGTGTGCTTGCAGTTCCGTCTGATACGAAAGAGGCCACTACTCAAAACGTCAGCAGTTGTAAAAGGATAAATATATCATTGGTGACGTTTCGGGCATTGACCCTTCGGCATTGATTTTATGAAAAATGGGCATTGTCTCGAACACCACCTCTTACATATTTTCCTGTTATGGCCACGGTGTTATTGACTCGTGTGTGTTTTTGTGTTTGTTATTTGTGCTTGTGTACCTACTCCAGTGCAGCATCGTGGTATGTTATGTGTGTAGGTGTTATAGTTTTGGCTGTGAGAATGCGTGGAAGGACACACATTTAATTATTCGAAATGTTTCTGTTGTGCTGTGTCCTAGCCTCGGGCTTCAAACCTGTAGCGATACTGAGTCATAGCGGATGGTTGTGGCATCGTTAGGGCAGAGATCACATGCGGCTGTCTGCCATGAAAGTACATCGGGCTTGGTCGAAATCGATTTGACGTGAGGGGCTTCTTCAGTAGTGACGCAAAGGTTCAGAAAGTTCAACCCCCAGCAGTGTGCAGTCATTCAGAGTTTTGCTATCAGTGCGTGACATGCGCTGCTAATTGGAGACTAATTAAAAACCCTGTGACAGAAGCCTTTGTGAGATTACAGTAACGGTGCATATTCGCCAGTTTTAAATAAAGCGAGACTATGCTGCCAATGGCCCGAATGCAAATTCATTGTTTTTCAAGCCTTTAAATCTGGGTGCATTCATTTTAATGAATGTGTGGCTCATAAAATATACAAGCAGTGTTGCAAATATTCAAGAGTTAGGATTTCGCCATGCTTACATTACATTAAAATTTTTAAATAAATTCACCATCTCATCTCATCTCATTGTCAGAAGCCACTTAGTCCTGTACATGGTCGCGGTGAGCCGGAGCCTATCCCGGCAGACACAGGGCGCAAGGCATGGATATACCCACGATGGGACGCCAGTCCATCACCTAAATTCACCTTACAATTATAATTATATAAAGGAATTGTCATCATCGGCAGCCGTGATCTATCCACCGCTGCATAAAGGACCTCTCCCCTCGTTTCTTTCCTCATAGCCCCATGATTGGCAACCTGTCTGGTGCACGTGAGCTGGGCAGGCACAGTGGCGCAGTGGCAGCATCTGCGACTCCTCGCAGAAGCAAGATCCAGGCCCCGAGGCTCTTCACTTCCCGCCCCGGGCGTCTTTTT
>JAZEWT010000028.1:10004528-10015606 GCA_036362905.1 Mordacia mordax
CGGTTTTCGCCGGGCACTCCGGTTTCCTCCCACAGTCCAAAAAATCACGCCGCCTCACAGGTTAATTGGCTCGCAGACTAAATTGCCCGCAGTGCCCGGTGATGGACTGGCGTCCCATCGTGGGTATATCACTGCCTTGCGCCCTGTGTCTTCGGGGATAGGCTCCGGCTCACCGCGACCCTGTACAGGACTTAGCGGTTCATGAGATGAGATGAATATTGGTGGCGAAGGCCTTCACGTTAAGCTTACAAACAATACAACCTTCTAATATGGCAGGGAGCCTTGCAGCTCAAACCGCAAATGCCTACGCAGTGGTGAAATCTAGAACTGAGTTTGAAAAACATTCGGTATAATTGGGCTCTTATTTAAACAAAAAAAACTGTCGCTGAGACACACATATTTGGTGGAAAAATTTACCAGGGATGTTTTCAGTGGCAAAGCGAGACTGAGTATGTGATAGCAGCCAAGGCAGGACCACGAGGATGGCGTGGAGCGATGAGATCGTCTGATGAGCAGATCCTCGATGAATTGAGACATTGCGAGACTCTGAAGGATGAAGACAGCTTAGGGAGACCTTCATCCAGCTGTGGATAGACCATGGCTAATGAAGGTGATCATGACATTGCCACTTCAACATGCCAATTGCTTGATTGTAATGAACGGCCGTTAAAAAGTAATGGTGCCGATTATTGATACTTTAGCAGCACATCAGCATCATAGCTCCATTTATATCCCTCTGCCTCTGAGAAGTTAAATACTGACGCATATTCGTTACACATCGTAACACGCATAGTTCAGGGACATCATTAGATCCTTTCATGCATGATTCTAAAATGGTATTTCATACACAATGCTAGATTTAATAAAATATATAAATATTTATTACACATGTAATAAGTAGAGCAGGTCTTTACCATTTCTGGCAATTAAACACGTGTTAAGATCTTTAAACACCAAAATAGACACATTTCACAATGTGTCTGCATATGTTATCAAAGCTTCCTGTGTGTGTATTTTGCCATAAGTATGTGTGGCTTTTGCAAACTAGACACATTATGGAATGTGTCTATTGTGGTGTTTTAAGATCTTAACACGTGTATAATTGCCAGAAATGGTAAAGACCTCTCATCTCATCTCATTATCTGAAACCGCTTAATCCTATATAGGGTCACGGTGAAGCCAGAGCCTATCCCGGAAACATAGAGCGTAAGGCAGGAATACACCCGACGACGGGACGCCGGTCCATCGCCGGGCATTGCGGGACAATTTTAGTCTGCGAGCCAATCAACCTATCCAGGAGCATGCTTTTGGACTGTGGGAGGAAACCGGAGTACCCGGTGAAAACCCACGCGGACACGGGGAGAGCATGCAAACTCCACACAGAAAGGCACCGGAGCCGAGAGACTCGAACCCGGGACCTTCTTGCTGTGAAGCGTCAGCGCTACCCACTACGCCACCGCACCGCCCTGGTAAAGACCTGTCCTACTTATTACATATGTACACTGATAAAAAAAAGTACCCATAGATTAATTACACATTTGTTGTTGTGTTTGTCCCCGAGACAATTTACGTTTGTGATGGAAGGAACTGCCTGATCATTTAATTCAAATCTTGGGTTTGGGTAATTGGATGCCACGTGGAAACTAAAACATATTTACTGTAAGTGCCACTTCGCTATTAAATTGTGACCAGCACGAATCAATTGCGATTCTCTTAACGGAGACCACGTTATTACAGTCATGATGATATTTTTCATTCCAGCATTATCTAATCCAAAGAATCCCATGTACATGTATTCGATATACAGCATACGTGTGTGTTTGATGTATCATAACGTTATCGTGGTGGACGGGTTTGAGCGTTCCAAAGAGACTAGCACTCGTGCTCGAGTCTCCCGTGGTGAGCAGATCTGTGGGAGGTTCGAGACGTATTTACCATCTGAAGACCCTCCGACTAACGGAGGTTGGCATCAGGAAGAGCTCATCTCATCTCATTGTCAGAAACCGCGAAGTCCTGTACAGGGTCACGGTGAAGCCGGAGCCTATCCCGGCAGACACAGGGCGCAAGGCAAGGATACATCCACGATGGGACAACAGTCCATCGCCGGACACTGCAGACAGTTTAGTCTGCAAGCCAATTAACCTATACAGCAGCATGTTTTAATGGACTGTGGGAGGAAACCGGAGTGCCCGGCGAAAACCCAAGCGGACACGGGGAGAGAACATGCAAACTCCCACACAGAAAGGCACCCGAGTCGAGACTCGAACCCGGGCCCTTCTTGCTGTGAGGAGGCGACAGCGCTACCCACTGGGTCACCGTGCGGATCATCGTGCATAAAATTCTGCTCCAATGTGGCCCACGATTGAGAGGCCAAACTTCCAATGCAGGTGAGCCTGGATACCGGCAACAACGACAAGATGGTACCGACCTGCTTAAAGAACAATGCCATTTAATTAAATCAACGCGACCCGATAATTCATGCGGTAAGGAAATGTGATCTATATACAGCATCAATATGGAACACAACATGATAAAGTTGGCCAACGAGACGCACACTGAGAAATTATTGTGAATGACGGAAGGAGGCACACAGGAAGTCAAAGAATCGTGCATAGATGAATGACATAATTCATAGCTTAGGTGGGGCTGTTAACGCTATGGGTACTTTTTTGCCAGTATACATGTATAAGATTACAACAGGTTTTACCGTATCTGGCGATTATGCAGGTGTTAAGATCCCAAACACCAAAATAGACACATTTTGCAATGCGTCCAGTTTGCAAAAGCCGCACATACTAGTGGCAAAGTATGCAAACAGGTAGCTTTGATAACCTATGCATTGTCCTTCAACTGACCGACCTTCCTTTTGAGCCTATTTGCCGGTGTCAGTCGCTGCCAAAAGGCAGTCAGCGCAGGACAATGCAGTATCAATGCTTTATAGCTTAGGTGGGGCTGTTAACGCTATGGGTACTTTTTTGCCAGTATGCATATATAAGATTACAACAGGTTTTACAGTATCTGGCGATTATGCAGGTGTTAAGATCTTAACACCTGCATAATTGTGCACGTGACGGATTGAGGGGATGAGCGTCAGCGGTGAATTATAATGGTGGCATAGCGGTCGAGGGATTGGAGTTGCATCCACACACGATGCCCAGGGAAGAGTGAGATCAGATAAAAAAAATTAGCCAGTGTGTGCGTGCTCGGTGGATTGTTGCATTGTGCAATCGTGGGCAGTGCTGGTTTGTATGGGAGGCTTTTATCCAGCGGTGGATTGATCGTGGCGCTTGCTGATGATTGTAACTAACGTCGTTGTGCCCGTGGATCTCAGTAAAATGCCTCAGGAACCTCCTGATTACACAACAAAACTGAACCACAGCAGATTGGTACAGGCGTCAATAGCTGATTGTATGGTCGGCCGTGTCTCAGCTGTTCTTGATTGTGAAATAATTAGTGAATACATTGACAGGCAGGTAATTAAGTATATTGTATAATCAGACCGCGTTAATTAGGCCATTCATCAAATTACAGTCATGAATACAAAATATGGTTTAATGACCATTGACATCTAGGTATGGCTATGCAGTGGTAACATACACAATTGACAGACACAAGGGCCTGCCTGATACAGTTCAATTCCTACACCGGGTGCTTTTCTGTGTAGAGTTTGTATGCCCTTCACGGTTATTCATGGGTTTCCTCCAGATTGTCTGGTTTCCTCCCATAACTCAAAAAAAACACTCATTTATTGGCTGATAACATGATCTATAGGACGCAGTGTCTGGCAGGTTGGCGCCGGCTAACCCCTGACTTGACTCCTCGCCTGTCTTGGGTACCTCGAGCCTCTGCGAATGAATACCTTCGCATTTGAATGAATATGTGCCATACTTTATGAATTACAGGCGGCACAGTTGCCCAGTGGGTAGCGCTGTCGCCTCACAGCAAGAAGGTCCCGGGTTCGAATCTCGGCTCGGGTGCCTTTCTGTGTGGAGTTTGCGAGTTCTCTCCCCGTGTCTGCATGGGTTTTCGCCGGGCACTCCGTTTTCCTTCCACACTCCAAAAAACATGCTGCTGCATAGATTAATTGGCTTGCAGACTAAATTGCCCGCAGTGCCCGGTGATGGACTGGCGTCCCGTCCTGGGTATATCCCTGCCTTGCACCCTGTGTCTGCCGGGACAGGCTTCGGCTCACCGCGACCCTGTACAGATTTAAGCGTTTTCTGACAATGAGATGAGATGAGACTTTATGAATTACATTAATTATAACAACTATAATAATATTTGCACTTCCAGAGCGCTTTTGCACCCGAGGGTCACAAAGCGTTGCACAGAGCTGTGGAGACAAAGTCATGTCAACAACAACAACGACATATGAACGGCAAATCGACAGCAGTAACTTATTTTTCTCCATCCACGAATCAGTCGGTTGTTCCCTATGCCTCCTCAAAAGGGAGCACGGCTATCCCAAAAGAGCAGCTTTGCAAAGCGGTCCTCATCACACATAGAGCTGTGAAAACCTACATCGGGACAGCGCTGTTTGTGGATCGCCTGCTGATTTTCAGACACACGCTCAACAAGTGTGTTTTTTTTTTAAATAAAATCTATTATAATGTTGTAGTAGATTTATATGGCGCCTTTCTCCCAGAGGTCCCAAGGTCCTGGAGAACATAGTCAGCTGATGGGAACTCGCCAAACACTGCGTCCCAATGTGTTATCAAACGCTTTCGGCCAATTAAGTGATGAGTTGCCGTTAATTGTGGGAGGAAACCCGAGAACCCGGAGGAAACCCAAACAGAGCAAGGATCAGAACACTCGTACTCTGCAGTGAAAGTTACCCGGGGTGAGAATCAAAACGTCTCGGGCAGGACCTTCTCTCGCTCTCTCGGTGTGAGAGGAGGCGCCGATCTTACCTCTGTGCTGCCACCTTGCCACCGAACATCGGCGTTGTCCTTCCAGCGGGCACCGCACACGCTCCGCATGACTCATTAATGAACTCCATCCCTCTGCTGAGATCCCACAAACTCATTAGCAACCCGACGAGCTAATTACTCAGCTGCATGTGAGGAGGTCCTGGACCTTTCCCGGCTAATTGTCTGAATTAAAACCAGTGTATCGATGTTGGTTTGTACGGCTGAACGTTTCTGCATTGCTCTCCAGGTATCGAGCGTTCCTCCAGGGCATGGCTGTTTTGAATGTGCCTGAACTTTGCCTTAGTGTTCGTAATTACACTAATGTGTGCCAACGGGGGGGATCGCTCGAGCAAGCAGTTATCAATTAAAAACCTTAAAATATAAGATGAACTACCTCCGCTCAACGATTGTTGTTGACGCCCATCAGCGTAACTGCGTATGCTGAAGCAAAGTATATTCGTTGTTTCCGCACGGAGGGAACTTGAAGCATGTGTGCGCTGCGTCTCCCGCGGCCATATCACATTGCCTTGCCAACGATTGATGAAGATCCAATGCACCTGTGATACCGCACACTCTAACTGTTGACAGAGTGTTTATTTCGCCAGTTCCTGGCGCTTTTGCTCACACACAGTAACATAATTTATTATCGGTGCGTGCATAATCCTGTACAAGATTGTGTCGACCCAGAGCCTGTCTGAGCAGACACTGGATGCCAGGCAGGGCTATACCCGTGATAGAACACCAGTCAATCTCAGGGCACTGGGGACAATTTAGTCAGCAGAGCCAATTAACCGAGGAAGGCGTGTCTGTGACTGTGCGGGGAAACTGGAGTACCCAGCGAAAACCCACGCGGACACGGGGAGAACTCGCAAACTCCACTCAGGAAGGCGGCACCCGAGCCGGGAATCGAACCCAATCCCGTCTGCTTGTGCGGTGACGTTTAAAACAACGCCCTGAGTGATCGCATTGCAATGCATTAGCAGCGGTGCACAAGCGTCTGGTGTAAACAAATCACTCGGATTGTGCGCGTTATAAATGATATAGTGGTCGGCACGGTGGCCCAGTGGGTAGCGCTGTCGCCTCCTCACAGCAAGAAGCGCCCGGGTTCGAGTCTCGGCTCGGGTACCTTTCCGTGTGGAGTTTGCGAGTTCTCTCCCCGTGTCCGCGTGGGTTTTCGCCGTCACCCCGGTTTCCTCCCATAGTCCAAATAAAACATGCTGCTGCATAGGTTAATTGGCTCGCAGATTATATTACCGGCAGTGCCCGGTGATGGACTGGCATCTCATCGTGGGTGTATCCCTGCCTTGCACCCTGTGTCTGCCGGAATAGGTTCCAGCTCACCGCGACCCTATACAGGACTAAGCAGTTTCTGATAATGAGATGAGATTTGCATTATTGCTGCAGAGGATGAGCAGAAATAATAATAATAATTGCATTCATATAGCGATTTTTACCCGAGGGTCACAAAGCGGTGCACAGAGCTACGAAGAGAATGGTACGTTAACAACAACGACGGCATCAGAATGGCAAATCAGCAACAATAACTTTTTGGCGTTTGTTTTTTTACAAATCCGAGCTGTGGAGAGAACGGCCACGTCAACAACAACAACATCGGAGCAGTTCAACTGAAAGTCACATCGTAGCAATAAATTATAGGACATAAAACAAGCAGTATAAAAAATATGAATTTTTTAACATACAAGGAAGGAACAACAACAATTACACAAAATTAAACGAATTCGTCCGTTAACACCTTGAAAGTAATAAAGTATCTGGCTCTAATGTTGCTTGCCCACCACGTGCTAAACATGTAACGGTCTTTATTTCTCTCATTCCATCAGCCTCACGGGATTCTCGGACCGCCGCAGTGGGTAGTGCTGCCACCTCACAGCAAAAAGAACCTGAGTTCAATTGCTGGCTCGGGTGCATTTCTCTGTGGAATTTGCATATTCTCTCCCTGTGTCCCGTGTGGGTTCCCGCTGGCTGCGCCGGTTTCCTACCACGGTCCAAAGGAATGCTGCTGCCTATCTTAATGGTCCTAATGAATAAATTGTCCGTGATGGCTTGGCATCCTTTCTTGGGGCATAGCCCTGCCTTGCTGTGTGTGTCTGCTGAGATAGACTCAGGCTCGCGGCTACGCTGTACAGGATTAAGCGGTTCCTGACAATGATGTGCGGGTTTTCATGCCTTTACTTGCGCGACGAGACGCAAGCTGAATTATTAGCCCGGTGGGCTTTGGGCACGTCTTGGGAGGGCCCTGGATTATTATTATTATTATCGCACAGAGTTTGTTCACTCGGGCACAGAGACAGCCTGGGTACTTTCCAATCCACCGAAAAATTGTCATCGCTCAGACGGCGATGGCAATTTATTTAAACCACCCCCCCTCCTCCCCCCATCACGCTGTTCGGGATGTTTTTTTTGGAAGTGCAGGCCGTGGTTATGAGCATCAATGAGATGCGGAGGTTACCTCGGTTTGTTTGAGTTACCCACCCAGCCTTAGCGGATCCTGTTCGGCGCTCTCTGTAAATCACCATTGGTTATATAATTAGGTGCCATAATTGCCCACTTTCCACAGAGTGCTTCCATTTGTTGATTTGACAGTCAATTGTGGCTCTGCACTCCAAAGCTTAGTTCCCTTTTTTTTCTCAATGAAATGTCAAAACATTCTAACCGCGCCGATAATGTTGACCGGTGCCTTTTACCAGCTCGGAATTATTAAGGCTGTCGCGATTTATAGAATGTCTTGTCGGGCGTACAATGTCATAGCAAAGTTGTTTCACCCGTGTATTTGAGAACCAATTTAAAGTGGTTGTGTTGAACAATGAACCCGTGCTGGATAGAGTCGCTTAGCCACGATTAACTATAATATTCGTTGAGTGGTGCCACTGTGGTGTCACGGTTGGCGCACTGGATTTGCAATCCAGAGGATGCCAATTCGGGCGGCGCGGTGGCGCAGTGGTTAGCGCTGACGCCTCACAGCAAGAAGGTCCCGGGTTCGAGTCTCTCGGCTCTGGTGCCTTTCTGTGTGGAGTTTGCATGCTCTCCCCGTGTCCGCGTGGGTTTTCGCCGGGTACTCCGGTTTCCCCCCACAGTCCAAAAGCATGCTCCTGGATAGGTTGATTGGCTCGCAGACTAAAATTGTCCCGCAATGCCTGGCGATGGACCGGCGTCCCGTCGTCGGGTGTATTCCTGCCTTACGCCCTGTGTTTCCGGGATAGGCTCCGGCTCACCGTGACCCTATATAGGATTAAGCGGTTTCAGATAATGAGATAAGATGAGATGAGGATGCCAATTCGAGTTGACCTCTCAAGCTTAGAAGGTGAAACAGCGGTGCAATGAGTCCATCAGTAGCTTGCGTGCAGTGGGTTAAAGTGTGGGTGCTCTCACCCCTTCCTAGACGTCTGGTCGGCGTGGAAGAGTAGGCCAAAGTTACCCTCTGGTGAGGACTGTCTAGGGCTCCCTCTAATAGTGGAGGCCATTACGCTAGCAGTGGCATGAGCAAGTAATACCATGGTAACAGCGAGGCTGTCTTCCCGTGCCTCTGAGCGTTACACCTGTGCGCTTTATAAATAGTGGCATTAAATCATGTAATGGCTGTAAAGTTTAAAGCGCCGTCTGTTTTGTATTTGGCTTTGTGTTGTTATTAGAGGAAAATCTGGAAGTACAATTGTAAATTGTGGCACCATGTTTGCACGTACACATGACTATCAAGTTAGCGCATCCCTCTGAGATCTCCCAAGCACTTTGTGCCTTTATTTTAGTGCCAGCAGTTCAAATTTTAAAATATTTTCTGACTTGGGGATGTCCTATTGTTCTCATGGACCTGTGTATTCTTACTCGTGGAATTCTAATGTGAAAGGGCATCGGGACTTTGAGCGCACGTTGTAGTTGGTAACATCTGTTCACTTACACACAACTGATTAATTGGTGATTCTGCACTGGTGGTAATGAGCACGCACCAATAACAACAAGAACAACTATAAACACGGGCGGCGCGGTGGCCCAGTGGGTAGCGCTGTCGCCTCCTCCTCACAGCAAGAAGGTCCCGGGTTCGGTTTCCAGCTCGGGTGCCTTTCTGTGTGTAGTTTGCGTGTTCTCTCCCTGTGTCCGCGTGGGTTTTCGCCGGGCACTCCGGTTTCCTCCCGCAGTCCAAAAACACGCTGCCGCATAGGTTAATTGGCTTGCAGACTAAATCGCCCTCAGTGCCCGGTGATGGACTGGCGTCCTCCCATCGTAGGTATATCCCTGCCTTGCGCCCTGTGTTTGCCGGGATAAGTTCCGGCTCACAACGACCCGGTACAGGACAAAGCAGTTTCTGACAATGTTGAGTAAATGCCCCCCCCCCCAAAAAAAAAGTGTGCCCTGCGATGTACTGGCATCACATCCTGGGTATATCCCCGTCTTGCGCCCTCCGTCTGCAATGATAGGCTGCGACTACCCTGCGACCGTGTCCAGGTACTGAATGAAAAATGACGAAGGTTTGAACGTGCAGGGATTGCATGTTTTGTTGGTAAGAAGTGCGCCGAGTTGCGTTATGGTCTTGAATGAGAGGCGAGTTATCAGACAACCGTCATCTGGTTTGAGTTAAGCTTAACATTGCCGAGAATTCTCGCGCGGAGGCTGGAGACACACAGAGTGAAAACAGGAACAACCACTGCCGGGGTGGAGCGTTACGAGCCTGAGCTTTGGTTAAACCGAGCTTAAACAATTGCGACATTCACACTCGCAGTAGCCACAGCAACAATTTATCAGCCTCAAACACCTCTCGACGCCGTAACATTTTGTAAATTAAAGTGCCGTTGTTGGCAACTTCCTCTCGCAGGAATTCGATGTGGGCTGCCTGTAGAATGGTATTCACATCAATTCAGTATCAGTACCCGCTTAATCCTGTACAGGATCGCGGGGGGCCGAAGCCTATCTCGGCAGATAGAGGGCGCAAGAAATGGGCTATAACTAGGATGCGACACCAGTGCATTGCTGCGTGCTTTTTTGGAGGGGGGGGGAATGTACCCAGTAAGATAATTAACCTAGGCAGCAGCTTGTATTTTGATGGTGGGAGGAAACCGGAGTACTCGGCAAAAACCCACGCGGACACGGGGAGAGAACTCGCAAACTCCCACATAGAAAGGCACCCGAGCCGAGATTCGAACCCGGGTCCTTCTTGCTGTGAGGCGACAGCGCTACCCGCTGGGCCACCGTGCCGCCCGTGTTTGAAATAGTATTTATTATTATTATTAATTCCTAATGTCGTTAACAGCATCACTTCTTCAGGGAGAAGGGCCCTGTAGCGCACAGCTGTATGCAGTGTGCTGTGACCTGTGCTGAGCTGGATTGGTACGCGCGCAGACCGGAAAGAGGGTTCATTTCATCCCCTGTGAGGGCACTTAGTGAACGAGGACAGGAAATAAAGCCACCATAATAGCGTAAAAAAATTTTCCCATAAAAATACATCCATCCTTCCTGTACTCTGAGTGCCTCGCTCAAAGAGCGATTCTTTCGCTACCAGGAAAAGTGTTAAGAGCTGTACTTCAAGCCTTTTTACAGCTGGTTCCTGGATCACTCTGTCAGTGGCAATTGTTGTCACACAGTGTCACCGTGGTAATTCTGCCAAGGACACACGCCACTTAAAGCCAATACTTGGAACAAGTTACTGTGCATGTCCAGTCAGTAAGTACTGGTTAATGCCACCAGCACCTGTCATCACAAGTCCCCGTAGTTGTTTGTGGATTGCTTTCTGCACTTCCTAATACAGCTAGCGTCAGTACAACAACAGTCGCTTCGATGGTTTGCTGAAAATGATATCTCAGAGATTCCCGACACAGACTCCTGGCCAGCATCAGTTGGTGCCACCACCCCGTGCCAACACTTAGGTCCTTCTCTCTCTCAATCTCTTCTCGTGAATCTTCAAGATTTGCTCTGAGAATGATTTTTTCCTTCTGACTGCAGGTCATCCCCTTGATCACTCACCTCTGGGTGTCACTACAGTGCTTTGCCACGGTAATGTGCCCCCTCCATCCTCAAAGCATGTCTGTTAGCCTTTCTTGAACAGTGATATGACGTGAGTAATGATATCATCAAACGTCTCATCTCATCTCATTATCTGAAACCGCTTAATCCTATATAGGGTCACGGTGAGCCGGAGCCTATCCCGGAAACACAGGGCGT
>JAZEWT010000028.1:10026231-10040522 GCA_036362905.1 Mordacia mordax
CCTCACTGTCAACTGTGAATGCCTGGCTCAATTCAAAATTCCTAAAACTAAACGGCGACAAAAGAGAAGTTTTACTTGTCTGAACCCCGCACCAATTGTCCAAGGCTGAACCCATCCAATTGATGCTTGACGACCAGATCACTGAAGTTGATAAGGCAGTCTAGAGTCTAAAAATAACTCTTGATTCCTCACTCAACTTCGAGACACACATCAACAAGGTGACGAAGGTAGCCTATTTCCATCTCATAAACATCGCCAGGCTGTGCTACATCCTGTTACCTTCCGATGCTGAGAAGCTAATACACATCTTCAGCTCTTCACGAATCGATTACTGCAATGCACTACTCCCTGGCATCCCTGCCTACCTGATAAATCTTCTCGAATGCAGCAGCTATTCCTGCAATGCAGCAGCTAGTCCTCATTTGCACACCCATCCACGATCACATATCCCCAGTACTGGTGTCTCGCCACTGGCTACTGGTTAAATATAGGATCGAATTCAAGATCCCCCTCACCTACAAGGCTCTCACAGGCGCTGCTCCGACAAACATCAGTGACCTACTTCAGGCACCCCCTCCTCAACACGACAACTTCGATCCTCCAATACAGGCTTGCTGTATGTGCCCAGATTCCACCTCCATTCGATGGGTGATAGAGCTTTCTCATGCGCTGCTCCCAGACTCTGGAGTGCCCTTCCATTGGTGCTTCAGTCAGCTAAGTCCCTGGGCATCTTCAAATCTCATCTCAAGACTCACTTGCTCTGTAAGGCTTTCAAGTTGAAGAATTATATATATTTTTTATTATCGCTTATTTTTATGTCCTATAATTTATTGCTACTATTTGACTTTCAGTTGAACTGCCCGAATGTTGTTGGCGTGCCGATCTCTCCAGAGCTCGGATGTTAAAATATATATACAAAAAAATACATTAAAAAGGGTTATTGTTGCTGATTTGATGTTCTTATCTAGTTGTTGACGTGCCATTCTCTCTGCAGCTCTGTGCAGCCCTTTGTGACCCTCGGGTGAAAGGCGCTCTAGAAATGCAATTATTATTATTAACATACACAATTAAAATATATTTTCATGTATAAATGGTCTGAGTCTTCTTACTCGGAGTAGAAAATATAATATTAAAGTCTTGAAAACCGTTCTCTTACCAGTTTCCCAAGCACTAAAACTAATTCCATGGGAAACTCAACAATAATTTCTTTAAAAGTACTTATGTCTAATTTTAGGAACTGAACTGGGAACAGAGAAAAAAACAACTGAATAGTAAGCAATGAAAATACTGAAAATAAAGACAGTATGTTTTCTAATTTAGGCAATGCTTTAATTTCACCAGTACTGGCATGGAATTTGTATTCATGAAAAGAATATTAAGGAAGTCGTTCACAACACTGAGGCAAGTAACAGATATATTTTACCAGTAACATTAGGTATGTTTGCTTTGTAAATAAATAATAGGGAGCAACACTACACATGTTTTACCTTTTGTTTGGGCGACTCGAGTTTCAGCCATCAAACAAGACCCGCGTCTAATGTCATGAGGACATCGCCATCAACCCATCGTGAGTATTCTGCATGTGGTGTTTTCACCAAACTTCAGCCTTTAGCACAAACGTACGCATAATCACTCCAACGTGGGTTCAGTGAAAGGTGAACAGATATGATTACAAAAACACGTATGGTTACATTTCGGGTGAAAGGCACTAACAAACAAACATATTATGCAGCCATTGAGAAATTAGCTTGAAACTACTATCATTTTGATTTTTTCCCAAACGAAACAAACATTCTGCGGTGAAAATCCAAAACTAAAAAACAAAATCATTCCAAAAAAAAATCTTGCAGCGTAAAACACCTTGACAAGAAGTTAATTATCAAAACCATATGACATCAGCCGAATCATTTCTCACCAGCTAATTAATATGCTTGCCTACGAGACAGTGTATGAGCCTGAGCACGGGAGCAGTAGCTGATGGACTGGACTTTTCATCCACGCTTTTTGCTGGAATTTTCCCCTGAACTTTCGTTCCATGGGCTTTGACAGCTGTAGTTTCGTTGCGTGTGCGTGTCTGTCTTTGTTTTGGTCTGTTGCCCAATGATCTATCAAAATGCCTTGCTTTTGCATTTGTTAGCCCTCTACAAATGTGCTATTTTTTTTCCTCCTTGTGCTGTACAGCCCCACTAATGTCGTTTTTAAGTCATTGAGTAATCGATACATTTATCATTCATTTCTATTTTACATAACTCTTATTTATTTCACAGAACTGATACGAGGTCTTACACGACGTGTCACAAACTGGAAGAAAATAAACTATGAACTGGCGGTCACAAGACATCTGGACCACCCTGTAAATTAGACCACCATAGCCACAGTCACGGTGCTTATTGTTTAGGAACAGAAGGCGACCACAGAGCTTTTTAATTTGTTTGCCTTGAACTACCTTAGTCCGGCAGAGGGAGAAGTGGAGGATGCATCTGTATGTCGACAAGGGGTGGAGTGCAGAGCAGTCTGAGCGTATCAACAAACACATGCATGTATATTTAATGTGGGTTATGGTTTTGTGCGCTACATTTTCTCTCGGCAGCCCTATGCCCTTGTCTGTCCAAAAGAGAGGGCATCGACATATGAGCTCTAACGCCAGCCACCCCACGCTACGACAAACGTAATTTCGTTCCTCTATATACTGTCATTGTATACGGATAGAAAGACAATAAAGTGTATATCTATGTAGCACTGTAAGAACAATGAAAACCCCATAAGTTCACTCTATTTGACGACCAGTAACGTGTCGCCCAAGCAAAGTCAAGGGACTACACGACCAAATGCTCTATTCCATCTCACCTTTCTGTATCTCAATACACTTTGTAACGCGCACAAAGTTCCACGCCTGGTCATGGAGGAAACGTGGCTATGAAGGCGTGATGACACTGCAGAGAGGCGGGTGGGGGGGGGCTCGCAATTCAACCAGACGGCACCAAAATTTGCCAGACACTGCGCCCTATATATTGCAATGCTATTAGTCGATTAATCGATGAATGGGGGGGGGGGGGGTTAGTGTTGGAGGAAATCAGAGAACCCCGGAGGAAAACCACGCAGAACAGGAGGAGAACAAACTCCAGATAGGCGTTCGAGATGGGAGACCAACTGCCCCAGGCAGGATTTTCTGTGAGACGCATTTGTCACCACTGCATTGCCCTGCCGCCAATCGTCGTTCCTTTGTACAGTACATTAGTTAAGTTTCTCAAACCTTCATTTAACGTCCGATGACTCCATTCATTTGTCTGACTAAAAACAATGTAATGCTCATCTTAATATTGGCACATGACGTAAGAAAAGTGATTTAAAGTGGCTGCAAAACCTTGCATGCAGCGAATGTATCAGGGAGGCAATTTGTACCGGGGTCGAATGTTGTGGGCTCATGATAATTTAAGCCAGGAATAATCAAACAAACCTATCTGATACAAAGAGTATGTTGACAATTCAATAACAATGAAAACATACTTACACAATAACTTAAAACAAATACTAATGAATGCCTTTATGCAAATAGATTAACGGCTCTCCACTGCAAGAGATCATGAATATATATTCGTGTCATGACCTGGATTAATCGGAGATATTTGCAAAAAGTATTACAAGTGTAAACCATCAAATATAAATGCCTGCATTTCAGATTTTTAAAGAAATATAAAATGAAAATACAAGCATTGAAATGTCAGCACCTATGTACCAGTGATGAACGATCAATATAATACAGTACATTTTTCTGCATGTAATACATCACATAAAACTTTACTGTGCAGCCATTATTTATATATAATTTAGCTTCATCACATTTAAGTCCATGTGCACCATACAAGTTGCTCAAGAATGCACTCACTCTTGCTCGGCAAGTTTGCCTTTTCTTAAGGACTACACGCGTGGTGAGCACAGAGAAGTCTAGTTCCAACTTGCAGATGGCTTGTACAATCTAGCCATGAAAAAATCAAACCTTCCCATTTTTTTGTCAATGTACAGTGGTAACACGTGTAATATAATCAGAGAAAAGTTACTAACCGTGTTTTCTGCTAATATAAGGAGGCAGAAAAAAAAACTGCGTATTTGCTAATTACGTTATGGGATGGTTTTATCGACGTTACGTCGGACTATAGCGTTCTGGCTACATTTACTGAGCAGCTGCCGGAATCGAACATTCAACGTCATGAAAATGACCCAGTGAAGCGTTAGTTATGTCCGCTTCCCCACTGTCCAAAAAACACGAAGCGAGCATGCACTGAAGCATAAGAGCATGCAGGAAGCATGCGCTGCTCGCCAAAGTCTATTCTTTGCAAGCGGAAACTCAAACGGGAGACATGCCATACTGGTTAGTAGTTAGCATATCACAAAGTAAAAAAAAATGGTGAGTGTCGAATTAGCTCACGATTGTTATGGAGTGAAACGGACTGCACTGAGCACTCTGACACTACTGTCTGTTTGGCGACGCAGCGCTGCTCATGTCATCACCGTAAATTGCCGTTTTGCAATGCTTTGGTCTAATTGCACATCTGGTTCGAAAACAATGTAAATATGTTAATCATTTCATAGCTGCATCACATTTCGGAAACATCAAAAAACGTGCTCAGAGTTCCTCTGAAACAAGAGAACGTGGATGCTCTAGTTAGACTTTTTTGTCAGGGAAAAACAGATCAGGAGTTTGCATGGGAAGGGAATAAAAATAACAAGAGCAAGGTAATCCACACTGAAGCCAAATGATCCCAATGGACCCTCGATTAGCACTGTACCTTCACAACTATAAAGATAGTTCATCTGGCCCGATGAGTTTTGATTAATAATAACCACAACCCATAAAAATACTTAACATTTTTTGGTTTTATTGAATTACAAAAGTAAAAAAAAACCCGTTATTCTTGTTGGTTTGCGGTTCTTATGTCGTTGTTGTTTCTGACATGCCGTTCTCTTCACAGCTCTATGCAGCGCTTTGTGACCCTCGGGTGAAGAGCGCTCTGGAAGTGTAAATATTATTATAACTTTAGAATTCTGGGATTCCAGTCACTTTTCTGGTACATGCCTCTAATGCGCGGCATTACCAAATAACGCCGCACACCCAAAAACCTTCAAAATACCATGACCAACGGAACATTCAAGTAAAATTATTTGATAATTGTAATACTTGAGTCCACAGAAAAGTCCATGTATTGTTTTAAAATGCTACGTATAATGTTTTGCAGCTTGGTGTACAGCCCTTAAAACACACACATTTGTCTTAAATTAGTCAAACGTAAGAAGAATTTAAAAAAGCTGCAGTCAACCTAGCTAATAAAACAAACATTAAACACGCAGTGTTAAGTTCAATACAGAACACAGATGCTTGATGGTTACTATGACAGCAGGAAGTACCCAGTGAGCTTACAAGCTCTGGATGCCGGATTCCTTCCGATACAACAAACGTTATTTTAAGTCACCATATAGTTCACACAGATTAAATAAAAAATAACGTCATGGGACAACATCTGCCTTTGTACAAGGTGAGCCATACTGGGAGATGAAGTCAGCGCAAATATATTTGTTGATAATCATTAACCCGTTTAAAAGTCAACAGCTGAGACTTGAACACAGCATTGGTTTTCGTGCCCTGAGTGTTCAGCTCATCTCATTGTCAGAAACCGCTTAGTCCTGTACAGGGTCGCGGTGAGCCGGAGCCTATCCCGGCAGACACAGGGCGCAAGGCAGGGATATACCCATGATGGGACGCCAGTCTATCACCGGGCACTGCGGGCAATTTAGTCTGCAAGCCCATTAACCTATGCAGCAGCATGTTTTTTGGACGGTGGGAAGAAACCGGAGTGCCCGGCGAAAACCCACGCGAACACGGGGAGAGAACTCGCAAACCCCACACAGAAAGCAGCACCCGAGCCGCCAGGTGTTAACACCTGCATAATCGCCAGGTGTTAACGCCTGCATAATGCAGGTGTTAACACCTGCATAATCGCCAGGTGTTAACACCTGCATAATGCAGGTGTTAACACCTGCATAATCGCCAGCTGTTAACACCTGCATAATCGCCAGATACGGTAAAACCTGTCCTACTCTTATATACGTATTATGTTCGTTTTATTAAACAGACACGACATTAAATAAAACCCAAAAACAATGGGAAATTGAATGTGAATAACATCACCGATAGAGTTTTTGGTCTCGAAACGCCTGAGGCTGCTTTCAGTGTGAGAGATGAAACATCGTGAAGGACAACAGGGGGAGCGATCGATATGACGATCCCGAAAGAACAGCGTTGGAAGGCAATCATCGAAACTAACATTGATTTACCACTTGTAACGCGTGCAGTAACGTGTTTACTCGCATAGACAGACAGTATGACTCGCAGACATGAGCAAGCACAGAGGTAGCGGTGTGGGACGGCAGCTAGGCTCAGACACTGCATCCTCGACGTGTTCACGAATGTTATCGACCAAATAGTGAGTGTTCACCAGCATACAAACCGGAACTATGCCTATTAACAACGAACGTTGAAAAACACAATATATTCCAGATCATACATTAACGGCTTTGCTTGTACCGGGGTCATGATTTATGCTGCAAAACCGAAAAACGTGGACAAAATTGCTCCAAATGCTACTAGAGAAGTGCCAAATGATAGGAGCAAAAAACAAATAGAAATCAGAAACCATCAGCTTTTTGCACACGATTGATATGCCTAAATCTGCAACAAGTAATCAAAAACAACCACTGAAGCAGCTATGGCACCTCAAATTTGTCCAATAGGTCCTCGTCCTCAATAGTTGCATAGCTGCAGACAGACAGCAAACTGTGCTGCAATGTTACGCCAGTCGGCAGCGTAATAACCCCATGGCTCCGACAGCGGTAAGAGGCTTTTGAAGGCACGCAAGACCAATAAATCCACAATCTCTACGAACCACGGCAGTGCTTCATTGCCTTCAAGACTGGGTGAGTCAGCCGCTTTGTCCACGTTCTCTACCTATACAAATATTTCAAGATCAAGAGGTCATCTTGGACAAAGTCACCGGCGCCATGACATCTTGCCATTGTCGCTATCGGTCCAGATCACAGAACTGTTGCACAATGAGCACTTGACCTCCGATGTCTACTTTCGTAGCGTCCCATCTTGCTTTGTGTCTGGCCACAGCCAAAGAGACAGCTGGGTGTCAACTCTGATGCCTGTCACGATAGCCTGCCCTTTCCACTACCTTGCACCCGTACCCCATCCCATTGCTGCCGTTACCCATCATCTTATCCTCTACGCGTTCATCTATCACGCTTTCCTCACACATGGCTATCCACATTCAAGCTGCTTACCATACGCTGCCATAAAATGCTTCGCATTCTCCAAACTCACCTGCAATAAGAGCATGAGGGTAAAATAGCAAAGGCGCCCTTGTTTATTATGGAGATGGATGCTACACTGTTGCCGCATATTATTTTTCAAATCCCCCCACTCAATTTAGCCAGGTAGTGTGAGTGCCACATATAAAGCATTAGGTTTGATATATTTCAGTTCAAGGATTATCACTCTCCGAGCAGTGACAGCATTCTCCCCTAGCAAAGTCTTAAGTTGCAAATATCACAAGTGAACCAGGGGTGCTCATGGAGGATAATTCCAGCTGGACAAGTCAAATTCATCAACTCCTCCTGTCATAGCTCTTAACCCTTGTGACCTCATGACTGCTTGCAGGAGAACAAAAACGTTGTTAAAAATGTTGGGAGCAGTTCTTTTTGGAAGAGAGGAACCAACCCTTTTTGGCCTCTTCAAATATTTTATGTCACCCCGATTCCTGATGAAAAAAGCAGTCTCTTCGATGGATTCCATAGTCAAAGCACACTCGGCATATAAAGGGGACAGCAAGTTTAATTACCTACTGGTTTAATCCGTTTAAGTAATATGATCACAGGGCTTAACAGAGAGGAAAAAAAGAACCTTGTATCACCAAGCAATGTAGCTGTTCACTTGAACACTTTCAAAGTGATGCTGTTTGTTTGTGTCATCAAAGTTCAATTCAGTAATTGTATGAATCTCAGGGTCATTTGCGTTACTTTCATGCATAGGGTGCATGGGTTTGGAAATTTTGAAAAAGGCTTCCTGTCTTGTCTTTTCGAACTACCGTTTTACATGACTGGGTATTTAGCAGGAAAGCTGCAGTAATAAGCCTGGCATGTAGAGGCAAAGTTCAATAAGGATGCATTAGCATTTCTGAGTCATCGAACGTGTGATTGTACTGTTCGTTGTGTTGCAGGAAGCCCGCATCTAGAGCTTGCAAGCTCACTGGGTACTTTCTGCTGGAATAATAAACAGCTACATCTACAGAGATGCGGCAAAACTCAGTGAAAAGCCTCCACCTGGTTGTGTTATTTTGCAGTCACAAATTGATGCAGATGCTTGTAAATGGCCTTTGATATGCGTCGTTGATATGGGGTGCGCTGCATCGTAAACGTTTAAGAAATGTCTTGATGTCAAATTCAGGGAATGTGTAATGTCTCTTACACTTGCCTTGTGCATCCGAATTAAGGCCTCGAGCCTCATTATGTGCGGTGGTGGAAGAAAACCAGGACTTATTTTTTTCAAACCAGAACACGAGGGGGGGGGGAGGAGAGCCAGCTTTGTAGGAATTGAAGGCTATTCGCTCCAGTTAAAAGACTAAGAATGAATGTCCCTGATGGTGAAAGTTACAGAATACCGGTCACCCTGCCAAAATCCAGACTTCTTGCAACAGTAGACAAGGAGATACTATGTCATGACCCCACCGATAGACATGGCCATGGTAGCATCAGGGATGTGTGAGGAAAGTTTTAGTCTCAGGTTATCCTGCTCATCCTTTTACTTTTATAGTTTTAGCGGCTCCGGGGAAAAAAAGAAAAGGTGTACTTCAATATAATAATTAATAATTATTATTGCACTTCTAGAGCGCTTTTCACCTGAATGCCACAAAGCACTGCTTTGTGACATTCCATAAGCTGTGTTGCGACTCATTAGAAAATGTTGCAGAAAGTTCCTGGCACTAAAGGTTGACCGAGACAAGTGAATTAAGCACCTGATCAGGAGCTTTACGATGAGTGTCTTGCAGAAAGGCTAAGTTTCAATAGGTATCATGATGACGCAAATCGGTATAAACGAGGAGGCTGGCAACCTATTCGACTTATATTTAATAGCTTTTGACTAACACGGAGGGCCAAAGTATAATACAACAAATCACTTGTTTTGAGTTTGGAGCAAATATTAGGTCTTTTCTGATATATTTCACGTTGGCAGAAACGTGCCACGAGGGCAGTCCTGAAAGAGGCACACTAATGGAAGAAAAAACCTAAAGTGCAATTGAGTCAATGTTCCTCCACTTAGCAAGGCAGGCGACGCCGATGCCATTTAGTGTACATTTCATATTTTACATGTTGTTCTGCAACGACGTATATATTCTTTAAAAAAAACCTCACAATGTTATTGTTGCCGATTTTCCGTTCTAATGCCGTTGTTGTTGACGTGCCGTTCTCTCTGCAGCTGTGTGCAGCACTCTGTGACCATCGGGTAAAAAACGGTCCATAAATGCTATTATTATTATTATCACATTTCTACAGCACAATGTGTGTGCCCATGAGATGGCAATCACTGGAAATTAGTGCAACATTAGGGCTTGAATACTGTGTGGTCCTTAAACCATCTCGAAATAAAACATTACATCCCACTCTGCTTTTAAGTAATAAATGTTGGTAGGAAAAAAATAAACCTCTGACTCATCTTTATTTCAACGTGCTTTGTATCTACGCAGAAAGCAAAAAAGTTCTACTTCAACTCTCTGACTCATTTACTCAAATGCCCAGCACTCTTTCCCAATTCTACCCTCACCTTGCGCTTACGATATTCAGCAACAGAGCCCAATGGAGTGAACTCGAGGCCTGCCAGCAGTGGAAATCCAAAACCTCGTGGAGATGCTGCCAGCCAGATTATGATCCAAAGGCAACAAACCACGACTCACCATATCACCTAAAACTCTGGCAATAAAGCTTTATGCATTGATTACTACAGACTGAAAAAAAAACGTGCCCACCATCATGAGTGCAAGGACAAACTGCCTAGCAAGTGCAAAATGTGTAACGGCCTAACTAACCATAAGAAAATATACAATTATTCAATATTATTGAACTATTATAAAATGCTCTTTACTGTGCACTATAAAATCCTTGTTAAACCAGTTTTCATTGGCACTAAACAATCTTCTGTGCAGGGCACCCAGAATCTTTTACGGGCAAAAGAGAGGTGTAGGGGCCACGTTGAGAGAGTGGTGGCGGGCGGGAAGGGGGCACCACACCACTTCACTCCTCTACCTCCATTTTAACCGTGAGGTAACTATCTAAGTTGACCACATAAAAACCACAACATATGTGAATAACGCGAATGTTCAATTTGACCAACATTAACATTAGAACCTAGGCTGAACGCAAAACAATTTGTTTATATGTTTGCTTTGCTACCTGCGGGGATGTTTAAAGTGCAGGAGGAGGAGGAAGAATGGCAGCAGTCGGAAAATGCTGGAATAAATTTCGTGGCTGTCACCTGTTCTGAGTAAAAAATTAATTCCGATCAAACGAGGAGAGCTGTATTCAGCGTCCGTTCGCAGTGTAATGATATGTGGAACTGAGATGTGGCCTATGTAGGTATATAATGAAAATATGTTTGAAAGAATACACATGATCAGGTGTATACACCGAGTGTGGGATTAAGAGAGCATGCACCGACAGAGAAAATAATGGATGTGTTAAGAGAGAGTACACTGAGATACGTAGGTCATGTTAAAAGGAAAGAAAATTATAAAAGGAGTCAAAGCTTCCACGAAATTTGAAGTGGAAGGATAAAAAGTTGGTAGAGGTAGGACAATCAACACGTGGACAAGGACAGTGGAAGACGACCTTAAGAACATGCGCTTAACGAGAGATAATGCAAAGGATAGTAAGAAGTTTTTTTTTTTAATGATCTATGGTAATGGCATACCCCAATGAAAACTGTGGAAAAAAGCCTAAATGATGATGATTTATTGTTTCATTTTCATGATAAATTCAAATTGCTTTTTGGAACAGTGCTATCAAGGGGATGCTGAGAGGGACACGGAATGTATCAATGACTGCCTATGAAAATTGTGTTAAATGCAAGTACTAAAGCCCTGGTTCATTCGCACCATGGTTACCAATCCGCTCGGACTCAAACACTACAGAACCAGTACCAAAGTCTAGCCGATAATGCATCTTCCACCGCACCTTAGCCCTTGAGGACAGTGACACCAATGTGTTCCGACGATCATGGCTGATAAATGTGTGGAGAGAATCGCAGAACGCCAGGCAGCAGATATATCTACGAGCGGAATGCAGCATCACTCTGGCCTAGGACATAGCTATGACTCGCGTTGAATGTGAATTGTACCTCTCCGCTTGATCGTTCCTTCTTATATGCCTCCAAGATAAGACTCCCGTGCCCAAAAGGCACCCTTTTCTTTCACGTCAGCTCCCCAATACGTTTTTGTTGCCCATACAGGACAAACACGTCGTTATGCCTTTTGCTCAATGCGTACCATATGCAGCATGGTCGAGTCTGATCTGTCAATTTTAAAAAAACTGATTTACTCTGATGTTGTCGTTGACATGCCGTTCTCTTCACAGCTCTGTACAGTGCTTTGTGACCCTCGGGTGAAACGTGCTCTGGAAGTGCAATTATTATTTTTATTGTCACCTGACACAAAACTGCATGTTTATTTCCCCTGTCACCCTTTGCAGATCTGAGCCCAACACCAATGCCTGCTCAGATTTTGTTTGTCACCTCTAACACAATTTCAACCAAGTCCTCTAAGGTGGAGCATTCTGCCTTAAATTAACTCGCTTAAGCGAGATAGGTTCCTTTCCCAAGGTCTCTTTTGAGGCCTCTTCATCTTTCTCAAGACCCTTCTTCCTATTCAAGACGATTTTGAGAGTTTCAATGACACCTGATTCTCTGGGACCTCCCAGGTTGCACACAAGCCAGCCTTAACCCCCCTCCATGGCCGAAGACATTATCTCACCAATATTATGGGCAAATCATTCAAGTTTTTGTGATAGGGATCTCTCTTCGGCTTCAATGTGGCTTTCCTCTAATCAAGATCTCTTCAAATTCCTCCAGCAACTCCTCTAAGAACTCAAACTCATCCCAGGAAGGCTAATCAGAGCAGGCTGGGTGACAGAAGGGATTGCGTACATGCTTATAGGTAAAAGGATACCCTTCTAACTGCCATGGCCCACTGTTCAGTTATGAGGTCGGTGAGTATCTACCGATGTCTCTCGCATGCCTTCATGAAGGCGAAGCATCCCGATGTCACCGGCACACAAGTTGCTCCCCTAACCTGGGGCTGGTTTTTACAAGGGGCTGCTGCCACCCCGGGTCCCCTATGTGAGGATGTAGTCAGCACACGAGTCTTGGGCTCATTCCATTGGAGCACAGGAGTCCCCGCATCGTGTTGAAGCTGCCACATTTGCTCTGGCTTTTTGTCGCCAAATTACGCAGACTCCTTGCCCTGTCCTCTCGACCGAGGGTGGGGAAGGCACTGCACTGGACACATTCTTGGAGAATGTGTCTATGCTCGAGGCAATGGAAGTACGAGGAGTGCGGGTTGTTTAAACGTGGCTGCGATACACATTTCTCTCGCACTTGCTTATACGCACAGCTAATTCAGACACACGCCGCCACCAATTAATTGCCTTTGCACACACTCGTGCTAACAACTTCCAGGCACACCCTTACAGTTTGCACAAGAAACCGATACTGTATCGGGACGAATATTTATTTCCTGACCATAGGCTTGTAACCGGTCTCTAGTTATTGAAATGCAGAAGGTACAAAACAATATCAAAATGCCCAGCTCAGTCTTATTATCGTTTGTAAAATGTAGGTGGAATGGTCGCGTGGGGCATTAATATAATTAGATTGAAATTCAGCCATTTGAAATGTATTCAGTCTGGTCGAGTGATAGCTTCAAATTCTATCTCAGTATGTCTGAAACCACAATATGAGTAATTAAATATTTATTGAAAAAATATAAATATTTAGCAATGCAGGACAGTGGCAGAGTTAGTAGTGTTGCTACATCACAGCAAGAATGTCCTGAGTTCCACTTTCAACTCGGGTACCTTAACTGTGTGGAACTTACTCATTCTCTCCGTGCTCTCCAGACTGATTGATGTGGCTTAGTGTTGTCGTGCCGGGTTAATGACAATCCTCCGAACTGCTTCTACTCTGGAACAATTATTCCATCGATGTGTGTAGCAGAATTATATTTTTTGAATCGCTTATTTTCTGTCCTATAATTTGTTGTTACTTTTCGACTTTCAGTTGGGCTATCCTGATGTTGCTGACATGCCGTTCTCTCCACAGATCGGATTTGTAAAAAAAAATACTCCAAAAAACCTGATTGCTGAATTTAATTCTTTCCCATTATGCCGTCCCTTCCCAATATGTGTTCTAAACACTCATAATTTTGCATTTTTGAAGTGTGTTTGAAAGTCTGATCATGTTTTTGCATGTTGTTCTGCAGCGATATGTATATTTAGAAGACCCCCCCCCAAAAAATGTTATTGTTGCTGAATTTCCATTCTCGTGCCGTTGTTGTTGACGACGTACCGTTTCTCCGCAGCTCTGTGCAGCGCTTTGTGACCCTCGGGTGAAAAGCGCTCTAAATGCTATTATTAATCAAATGTGTTTTTTAAACCGGTACTTTGTTTTCCTCCCACAGTCTAAAAGCCATGTCACCTCAATTACTTGGCCTGATCAAATTGCCCCATGTGTACCTGTCATGGACTGGCATCCCATCATGATTATAGTCTTGCCTTCCACCTTGTGCCGATCAGGACGGGCTCTAGCTCACCATGACTCTCTTTAGGAAAAACTGAGTACTTATAATGAATAAAGTATCATATGATTTCTTGCCAAAGAATTTCTTTAGGGATTACCGTGTCGAACGTGCCTCGTCTCTCATTTGAAAAGTTTCTCCTTTTACGTTGGAGGCATCCTCAGGCGTTCTGTAACTGAGCACTCAGTCACAAAACACCTGAAAATGCCTCCAACGTGGAAAGTGACATGTGAAGAAGAGAGGAAGAGCGACCAACACGGCGTTGGCAAGCAATGGTCATGCAATGAGCCGCGAAATCCGACATCGCTACAATCAAGTGTCTAACACAGTGGTTCTTAACCTAGGTTCGATCGAACCCCAGGGGTTCGGTGAGTCAGTCTCAGGGGTTCGGTGGAG
>JAZEWT010000028.1:10150475-10160612 GCA_036362905.1 Mordacia mordax
GTTCACCTTTAACTGATCTCCCTCTCAGGGCGCAAGGCAGGGATATACCCACGATGGGACGCCAGTCCATCACCGGGCACTGCGGGCAATTTAGTCCGCAAGCCAATTAACCTATGCAGCTGCATGCTTTTTGGACTTTGGGAGGAAAACGGAGTGCCCGGCAAAAACCCACGCGGACACGGGGAGAGAACTCGCAAACTACACACAGAAAGGCACCCGAGCCGAGATTCGAACCCGGGCCCTTCTTGCTGTGAGGCGACAGCATTACCCACTGGGCCACCGTGCCGCCCCCTTTAACTGATGACACCCATAATTTAAATGTGTAACCTCTTTGCAATGAGTAACGGGACTTTTTTTTTGTCATATCAAAGTCGCTTGTCCGACCTTGTCATATGTTTAACCTGTACCTCAATTCCCAGCCACTCGGATATGCCACGTTGTTGTAATGTTCAAGTTTTATCCCTCTGAACAAAGTTTACACCAAACCGCATCCTGCTTGTGAATAATCTGTGCCGGATTTAAATTGAGAGCAATTTGCATACAGTCGATTAAACACATTGGCCAGCAGGGTCCATGTAATCAAGCGCATCTATGCAAATTTAATTTATGAACTTTTAACTGAAGATTAAATGCTTTTTAAAATTAAAATAAAAACAACGGAATCTAGGCAGTCACAGCACTGTTGATCAACATTCCTGCATATTGATAGTTTTCATTAGATGTGGGATACAATTGTGCTTTATCGATTTTATTTTACGCCAGAAAATCACGTTTTAATTATTCTTTTACTCGATTAAGATGTCCGATCACTAAGCTGTTGTGAAATATAATCGCAGAAGGCATGCAAACTGTTGCTGAGGAACAATTTTTAAAATGATTTATAATCTGTATGACGTAGAATTGCTTTCAAGAGATATTCTGTCGCGATCGCCATGTGGCACGTTCCTGCTCTCTCCTTGGCGACATTTCACCTCCCACGCTGGAGCCATCATCACTAGCATGATGATGCTGGTTCCAGGTTCGGATCCCCGGCTCGGGTGCCTTTCTGTGTGGCGTTTGCGAGTTCTCTCCCCGTGTCCGCGTGGGTTGTCGCTAGGTACTCCGGTTTCCTCCCACAGTCCATAAAGCACGCCCAGATTAATTGACAGTTGGTTAAATCGTACCCCCATTGCCCTGCGATGGAGCATCGCGGGGCCTGCACGTGGCCCGGCAGACCGTGCAGTCGGTCACCTCGGCGACCACAGCCATGAAAACCCCACGAGTAGGGGTCAACATTAACACCGTGTCGACGTATAGTAAATAAGGAGAAACCAACATGGGAGGTGAAACATCGCCAAGGTGAGAGGAGGAACGCTCGACATGGCGATCCCGACAGTAAAGCTTTTCAGAGCAATTCTCGTTAAGCCGTGAAAACCTACATCAATGCATATCCGTATGACCGTCCTTCCCAATATATGTTTATATTATTTCGTATGCAGCTACATTTAATCTTAATAATGCAATTTCATCAAAACAAATCGACGTATTCATTAAACTAAGTGAGAATCTGCTGCAGTAAATGTATCGAATTGCACGCGGGAATCTGAAACCTTAAAATGTAATCCCATTATACTAGTTCGGTTGTGACAGCAAGCACCGCACTGTGGAATGTCAACGGTAGGTTCTATTAATGGACCGACTCCAGCCATAGGAATATGGAATTTCCACCCCTGCCTCGGGAGTTGTGGGCAGGCGATAAGCGCCTTCCCAGGCTGTTAAATCATAAGCCGCTGTTGAGCATTTATTTGATTTTAAGTTTCTCTACGACAGTGATCTACGTTTACAAAGTGTCACACTGTTTTGATGCTCAGTGCGTTAACATCAAACATGGCACAACCAATTAAAACATTGCACTCTTTTTTTATTGATTAATTGGTTGTCACGTCACAACAGTAAAGTGTCTCATTGCCATTACAATTTTAAAAAAATAACTAAATGGTCACTGAAAACTGTAACACTGAAATAGAAAAAAAACTGATATTTTAATATGTATGTACAAACTGTTTTTTTTTTATGCGAAGTCATAACTGTAATATTTCACCGAATTAATAATATGCACGGGACTCATTAAAATGAATTATGTACAGTAATGCCTGGTATAACTAAACACTGCTGCATAGGGCAATGTGCTTTACGAATGATTAAGGATCAAAGTGTGTCCACGATTAAATGTGAAAAGCCCGCAAAAGGGTAAAATAGCGATCACATTTGTGCAGGTCGAGTGGCCATGCACACCTCCTAACGTCTACAAACTAGACATCAAGGAGATGGCACATATCACAGAGATGAATCCTTCCTGTGTGATTGTCCACATTGTTATGGGAATGACACTTTATTAACAGAAGTACCTTTCAGAAAATCTCAAGGAAATTATGTCTGTAGGAATTACTGAAGCGGTTATGGTGTTATTGTACTCTACAGAGTCTAAAGCATTGTCATGTCATTGAATTATGGTAATAGTATTTTCCTGAATTAAAGATAAAACAGGGTTTGTTTTTTTTCTAAACGAGTCTTGAGACTCGGGTGTTTATCAACAAGCAGTGAGCTGGAAGCAGACGTGAAGCCCTGTCATAGTTACGGCAGGGTCCTGACTGGCTGACTTGCGTGGCTGTCACAATGACCGCGTCCTGCAACGATTTGTGTTCAAATGTTTAACCGATGCACAGGTCGTGTACTGCACTAGGAATGATGCTGTTGTACGGCTTCACGGTGAGATTGATGCGGGCAAAATGCCACCCTCAAAGTGTGTGTGATGGAGAGAGATTTCCCAAGATTAAGCCCCATGCACTTGCTTTTAAAGTGTAACCTTGCTAGAAAAGTGCGTAACTGTTCTGTGTATCGACGTAGGCGTTCAGTGTTGTATCACCCGAGTCTTCGACACTGCACGTGGCTTCAAAGTGCACATGGCCTGGCACAGGCGCCGTAGTGACGCCGCCGCCACTTAGTGGCGAATGGCGTTTGGTGTTGTTGGTGGCTGTGGTTGTATCACCCATCTATATAAACTCTGCATAAGTGATGTCCAGCATTTAAATGTGCTTGCTATTGCTCGGTAAATGTTCCATTTATTCAGTCTAAGGCTTATTTTATGAATTGAATACGTATATGATTTGCAATGTTTAATATTTACGGTTTAATGTCTACTGTGTGTGAATTTTTTACAACCATTGCAGATCACGTTTTGTATTTGAAAGATAATTTATTTACAGTAATCTTTTTCGTAAGGGATGTGCACAGCACTGTCTAGGTTTTTTTTTGTGTAATAAGAAATGTGTATGTCGTGTTTGCAAAAGGGATTTTATTTGAGCTGTTAAACATTTTAAAGATGTTCTGAGAACCGGTGACGCCTCGCTTATTATTTGTAACTGGTGACAATGAAGCCTGGGCGGCACGGTGGCCCAGTGGGTAGCGCTGTCGCCTCACAGCAAGAAGGTCCCGGGTTCGAATCTCTCGGCTCGGGTGCCTTTCTGTGTGGAGTTTGCATGTTCTCTGCCCGTGTCCGCGTGGGTTTTCGCCGGGCACTCCGGTTTCCTCCCACAGTCCAAAAAGCATGCTGCTGCATAGGTTAATTGGCTCGCAGGCTAAATTGCCCCGCAGTGCCCGGCGATGGACTGGCGTCCCATCGTCGGTATATCCTTGCCTTGCGCCCCGTGTCTGCCGGGATAGGCTCCGGCTTCACCGTGACCCTGTATAGGACTAAGCGGTTTCAGACAATGAGATGAGATGAGACAATGAAGCCACAGGCGTCCATGGAATCAAAGCTCAGAAGGATGTTGTGGGTTAAAAACGAGTTCGGTTTGGTGAATTGTGTGATCAAGCAACGCACAATTTAGGAGATAGTGCCCTGTCTGTTCCACGTTAAAGTTGAACTCTCGCTACGCCCGTCTCACATGGAGCAATGCTCATCTCCAGTGATGGCAAGAGTGCGTGCATTTGTGAACAATCTTGCACTTTTGTATTGAGCCTTGTTTAGATGTCGTGCTCTTGTCAGTTACCTCTGGCAACCCAGCAGCATTCGTTTAAAAACCAAAATCTGCTGAGCAGAAGGTCAAACCCAAGTTGTAGTGCTTGACAGATGTTCCTGGAAAAGACTAATCTTGGAAGCAATACACGTGTATGGACAACGTTGGACATCCATGCCAAACAGCATTCGGTAGAACCAGAAAACACCTTACAGAACAGTATAGCACAAAACAGGTGTAATTGAGCTGCATCAGCCCCTGTCCAGGAATTGTGAGCTGTGCATTTAGCCAAAGCACCACTTGGCCAGACTAAACCGTCCAGTTATAACAATCAATTATAAAAAAAAAATAGTGTCTCATTTTACGATGCACATTTTTGATCAATTGCTTATTTTGGATTTTTTACAACTCACTTCCCCTGACATGCTGTAGAGCAATCAATATCTCGCAGCAAACTGCTGAACATGTGGCCACTAAAGAAGGCGAGAGTTTTCTTTATATATCCCCCCCCAGGAGAGAATTCACAAATGTAATCATTAAAGCAGTTAATGAGATTGAGTGTTGGACTCCATGTGTTCAGAAATACGATTGTGACCTTCCCGTGCGGTCATCCCAAATGTCCATGCTCAAAGAAGACGGTCTTGCCACGTAACCAAACAAGGCCTAAAGCCCAGTCGTCTATAGATACTGCTTCCTATGCCTTGTGGTGAGTGTGAGAACAGCAATAATAATCGGCATTAGCCGAATTGGTAAGTGCGTACATTCACATTGTAGATACTGCTGTGGTGTAATGGTTGACAAACTAAGCTTGGCACTTAATAGGTCGCTGGTTCGAGTCTCGTGGTGCAGGGGTTGAAACTATGTAGCAGATGTCTTAAAGCCTGCCACCTATCCAGCCAGCGGTATAAGTGGGTTCGCTATGGTCGATCGGTGGAGTAATACAAAGACAAACCCCACCTCTTCTATGGTGTCTGATCATCGTTAAAGAAAGCAGGCAGATTCCTTTAGAGGTGCTCTCTCGAGCAGCGGCATGAGCAGTGAATTGCAGGGGCTCTGATAAGGCGGGGGCGTTCATCACTGTCAGCAGACCTCAACTGGTGATGGAACTTCACCACTCTCATACAAAAGCAACTGCTGAGCTCACTCGGAGCTGAACTTATGTTAGCGATGATGTGGATGAGTCGACCCTGACGGAAACTTAAAATCACAGTCTTCTGCGTGGCATTCAGCCAAATAAACGCATCAGACTTAGAGTGAAAGTAAACTTCCAACTGCATGTGATAAAAGCCTTCACGGAGCAAAATGATCTATGCGTTGAAAACAGGGACTTTCAAACAATTGTAATGATGTAGGTTTTCACGGCTCGACGCATGATGATTGCTTCGAAAAGCTGCTCTCTCGGGACAGCCGCGTCGATGGCGCCGCTGTCCCGAGAGAGCAGCTTCTCAAAGCTGTCAAGCGATTGCTCTTTATTATGCAATCGCTGAGCACCTCATCTCATTACATTATCTGAAACCGCTTAGTCCTATACAGGGTCGCGGTGAGCCGGAGCCTATCCCGGCAGACACAGGGCGCAAGGCAAGGATATACCGACGATGGGACGCCAGTCCATCGCCGAGGACTGCGGGGCAATTTAGCCTGCGAGCCAATCAACCTATGTAGCAGCATGCTTTTTGGACTGTGGGAGGAAACCGGAGTGCCCGGCGAAAACCCACGCGGACACGGGGAGAGCATGCAAACTCCACACAGAAAGGCACCCGAGCCGAGAGATTCGAACCCGGGACCTTCTTGCTGTGAGGCGACAGCGCTAACCACTGGGCCACCGCGCCGCCCGCACCTGAAGTCAGAATGGCCAAAACGTCAGTGGCCATGACTAAGCAGCACAATTAAAGTTGTTAGTAAATGACGAGTTGTTTAATCGCTTGAGTTCATGACTCACGAGGAGAAATGAGACTATTCCAAGTCGATCAATGGCCGGGGAAGGGAGAGAAAGCGGTGAGTTGTGAGAGCTGCAGCATGATGGTTGAAAAGAGTGTGGGATGAACTCGACCGGTCGATCGAGTCATACATTATGGGTAGAGGAGTCAATGCGTGAAGTTCACGGACAAGGTTATGGTAGAATTGATATACGAGTGATGAGAAGGCGGACTCACTACGGGTGTGTGCACGTGTTCAGTTCAATATCGGTACAAAGTGACGGGAGTGAATGGGTGACTTGTGGCTCAATCGCACTGACTACCACTGTCCTGTGAGTTCTGTCGAGCGCAGTGAGGTAGTAAATGAGTGCTTGAGCACAGACAGCGGTATTCCAGCTTATTCCGATCTTGTGTTTACTGAAAAAAACAACAACAAGAGATGTGTAATGCGTGGCCAATACATTATTTAAGTTGCTCATTTGATATTATGTGAGCAGGAAGTCACGGGTATTAATGGAGTAATTTTAATTTTGATTGCTATTTACCGTGTTTAGTGATTTTGTATGATTATTGTTCATAAATGCACTTTGAATTAACATTCTTGTCTGTGTGTTTGCGTTTCAAATTACCCCACCGGAGATATTTAAAACGCCCTTAAAAAAGAGAATCCTCCTTTCACTCAAAAGAGACTTTTAATTTTTCCACAATCCTAACATTCCACTGTAAAAAAGAAACTTAGGTTAAAGTTATATATATATAATCGGCTTACAAACTTGGTAAGCATTGTTTTTAAACAATCTACAGGGTTGTCCAGATGTTTTGTGAGCCCAATTTTATTAACTTCTAACATTAATTTTCTTTGCTCGTTCAAATATGTTTCAGATAATCCTTATTTCAGATTAATACAGTTTGTTATTTATATATATGCTTCCGTGACACATCCATTGGTATTGAGAAAATGTTATCCTTCAGAGGATTAACTGGGAGGTCACAAGACATCTGAATCACCATGTGTACATCTGGCATCAGACGGAGCAGTTGCAGCCACTCAAGGCATCACCCAAGAAGGCAAGATATGGCCAGAGAGGATCGGCACTGCTCGCTTGGTCCCCAGAAACATGATTCCAACAGCTCCACCTTGGACCAGTAGCGTACTTCGTGATTATGGTTGGGGTTTCATCTTTGTACAAGTTGGTGTAGTGAGTTTCTTTAATTGCGTCACCTTAAGTGTGACTGTTTACTTGTATGATTGCGTTTAGAGCTTCATTTATGCACAGATTGTTGCTGTTAAGTATATTTGCCTTTTAATTTTCTGCGCTGTTAACGTTGGTCATTTTGGACGTTTGATTGATCGCTTCGAAAAGCTGCTCTCACAGCATCCTCAGGCGCCTGAGGATGCCTCTAACGTGCGAGGCGAATCGTCGCGATGGAGGGAGAGAGGGAGCGATCGACGCGTCTGTCCCGAGAGAGAGCGGCTTTTCGAAGCAATCATCGTGCATGGAGCCGTGAAAACCCACATCGTTACACTAGCGATAGAGTTCTCTTATATCGTGGTACCCTTGATCCACAGTGTGATGTTACGAACGTTCCACGCATGCACAGCCCTGCGCTCAACCGCAAATCACGTGGCTGACAGCATTACAACAGCCTCACATGATAAGGCGGGGGTGTTGTTGACTCAGAGGCACATTAGGACACCACAGTGTTAAGCAATGTTTACTCGGAGCAGTGGGACGCAGCTGCCTTGTTGAAACGTTCAGCTCACTATCCCACTGCCCGTCAGACATGACACGTGACATGACTCTGTGGGATCTATAAAGATGCATGTCATCCCTCTTAACTGAAGCAATCTCTCAAACAAGGAAGACGTGGCAATGGGGCAGCTCTGCAATTGCTTGCTCATGTCACTGCTGGTGAAAGGCCCTCCATTAGAGGGAGCTCGATATAATTCCTCTATGCCATACGTCGGCTGACTATTGCAATGCTGACCAAAGATTTTGGAAGCTAGAGTAGTACCCACGCTTTATCCCACCAGACGGAACATGCACGACTGTCTCTCGTGTTCCGTTTATACGCTCGGTGGACAGAGGCAGGGTGATGATCATTATAAAAATAATGCACTGTAGCTACTTGCCTGGGTAAACATTTAGTTTCTTTGCCGATTATTATTCACAATGACGCTACTGCATTGTTTTAATATCAGGTCTGTGAAGGTGTTGCATTATCAACCAATCCCATACAAACTTCCTCTGCAGCCAGAGCGGTTGTCGGGGCACCCTGTCATTGCGTAAAGGATGCAATGTGAGCATCGTCGGTGAGACAAGTGCAGCTTTACCTCCAGCATTGCTGAGGGTTACAGTAACTTAGTTATTGCTGCTGTAATATCTTTGTATTATATTATTCCGTTTTATACCTATAATAGCTTTCTGTAAAGAAAAAAATGTATGCTAGAACGTCTCATCTCATTTTGCCAAAAACCGCTTAGTCCTGTACAGGGTCGCGGTGAGCCGGAGCCTTTCCCAGCAGACACAGGGCGCAAGGCAGGGATATAGCCACGATGGGACGCCAATCCATCACCAGGTACTGCGGGCAATTTAGTCTGCAAGCCAATTAACCGATGCAGCAGCATGTTTTTTTGGATTGTGGGAGGAAACCGGAGTGCCCGGCGAAAACCCACGCGGACACGGGGAGAGAACATGCAAACTCCACACAAAAAGGCACCCGAGCTGAGATTCGAACCCGGGTATTTTTGCTGTGAGTTCTTGCTGTGAGGCAACAGCGCTAACTATTGGGCCACCGTGCCGCCCATGCTAGGAACATAACTTATGTTATTGGGAAAATTAGATTAACTTCACGTTGTTTAACGTTGCACTTTACAAGAATGGAACTCCACTAAAGCCTTACCGCGCACACATTTATCAAATCGCACCAATCATAATTAATGAAATGAGATTCTAGTAGTGCCTTACAGAAAGTACATTCGTGTGAAGTAGGAATTATGAAGGAAATTGTATACAATCGTACATGCCCGGTGATGGTAGCTATGCACGCCTGTAATTCCGCACTGTGCGGGCGAAGATTTATGAATTGCACAAATATTGTGAGATCGAATTTCCTTTGAGCGTCCAAGGATCCTTACCCTGGCTCGCCAGATGCAGGCAATATAGCAAGTGGACTAATCCCCATCTGGTTCCATCTATACGAAGACTAGTGTGTTTTCTCCTGGTGCTCCGGCTTCCTACCACTTATAAATTGGCTGAAACTATCCTAAAATAAAGGCTCAATACAGGATCCTCCTAAAAAAAACATCACGCAGCTCAGTGTGGGTTCCTGAAAATGTGATTAATGTAGATTAATTAACTTCACTTACAATATGAAAGCACTAATTAACTTTCGTTTGCAATGTCAAATTCACACTGACAATTCGCACGCAATTAAAATGTACAACCGTGAATCAATAATCTCAGCAATTAAAATCACAGCGGTGTGTGCATATGTCCTGTGCGTCAATCCACTGTCGGATAGGGACTGTGTGATTATGGGTTGTGGGAGATATTTAACCATACTTCAGCAGCGTGTCTATGAACGGTGGGAGGAAATCGGAGTACCCGGCGAAAACCCACGCGGACACGGGGAGAGAGAACATACAAACTCCACACAGAAAGGCACCCGAGCCGAGATTCGAACTCGGGGCCTCTTGCTCTGAGACAGCAGCGCTACTCGGGTGTAAAGCGCTCTAGAAGTTAAATTATTATTATTTTTAGTCACTGCGCCACCGCGCCGCCCACGATTGTAATCAAACAACAATCACACACGATGGATGAATTATTCTGACAGGCAACCACGTGGGAGAGAGTATTTAAGGGCTGGGTGACAGCTGTGCTCCCGTTTCATTCGCAGCTCCATCTCTCAGGTGAGCGCGTTTCGTGTGGCTCTCTCACTGTCTCACACACACACAGTCTCACAAACACACAGTCTCGCATACATACACACATACACAGTCTCACATACACACACTCACATACATACACAAAGTCTCACAAACACAGAGTCTCGCATACACAGTCTCACAAACACACAGTCTCGCATACACACAGTCTCGCATACACACAGTCTCGCATACACACAGTCTCGCATACATACACACATACACAGTCTCACATACACACACTCACATACATACACACACAGTCACACCCTCACACACCCTCACATACACACAG
>JAZEWT010000028.1:10161670-10181912 GCA_036362905.1 Mordacia mordax
CCGCCCCCCCTCCCCCCAGGCGGGTGTACAGACAATAACACATCATGGCCATCGTCTGCGCTGCCGCCGCGCTTTGCGTGGTCGCGTTCGCTGGTAAGGTTTCACGGTCGTCTCTGCCTTTTCAAACACGCAGCTCCTCGTCTCGTCACCGGCACTCTTCCGACCGTATTTTATATAAATATTATGATTGTGTGAGCGAGAGCGAGAGAGAGAATAAGCGTCAATGCCGGACACATTTAGCCGGGTGGTGTAAAGCAATGACGAGGAGACGAGAGAGAGTGGTGGTGATGGTGGAGCCAGGCCGCGGAGTAACGGGGGGGAGGAGGTGGAGGAGGAGGAGGACGAGGGTCTCATGGAGGGGAGACGGAGCGATGACATCGTTCATTGAGAGAGCATCGCGGGGCTGTCGCCTCGGATCGCGACGTGGCCGCCCGCCTTGGGGATCCTTAAGCCTTTCATCCAGCGGTGGATAAACCCACGCTTTTCGCAGCACCGCAGTGTGGGCGCGCACGTGATTGGAGTTACGCATCATTGGTAACGCGATAACGTTTACCTCTTTCACCTCTTAATTGTTGTCAATCAACGGATGCGTCTTAAGTGGATTCGCGAGTCACAACGCAATACTGTACGTACAGTGGTGCGTGTATAGTAGTCCTTTACGCATCCAAAGCGTAACATTGCTCGTCCCAAATGTTTTTAATGCAATGTGCGAGTGCCTGCGCAGCGTTACGCAATAACAATTTATCGTCGTGACGTTGTACATAATGCGTTATAACTGTAATCGTGCGTTATATGAAAGAGTTTGCGCAGTGCTTAAGCGCGCACTGCGTTACGAGGACAGGGGTCGGGGTCAAACTGAGCCGCCTTAACCTCAGCGGTCAGTGGCGGGGGTCTCATCCGACCCGAAACCCACGCTTAGAATCTCTCGGCATCGGCCGCCAATTGGTGAAGTATGGACAAACAACGCCCCGCCGTGGGCAGGCATAGTCACCTAGCAGTGGAGTAACCAGCATTTGGTGAAGTATGTACAAGCAACGCCCGGCTGTGGGCAGGCATAGTAGTCACCTAGCAGTGGAGTAACCAGCATTTGGTGAAGTATGTACAAGCAACGCCCGGCTATGGGCAGGCATAGTAGTCACTTAGCAGTGGAGTGACACGCAACTGGTGAAGTATATACAAACCGCTGCCACACTGTGAGATCGAACTTAAGTAGCTTCTAAATTTAAATGCCAGTGTGCTAACCGTTGCACCACGACAGTTTTCACCCCCTTACCCGAAGCTCTTGTTGGTATTACCCACTGGGAAGATCAATATAACTGCGTGGTTTTGCCCACGCTCATCAGTTCTCATCTCATCTCATTATCTGAAACCGCTTAATCCTATATAGGGTCACGGTGAAGCCGGAGCCTATCCCGGAAACACAGGGCGCAAGACAGGAATACACCCGACGACGGGACGCCAGTCCATCGCCGGGCATTGCGGGACAATTTTTAGTCTCCGAGCCAATCAACCTATCCAGGAGCATGCTTTTGGACTGTGGGAGGAAACCGGAGTACCCGGCGAAAACCCACGCGGACACGGGGAGAGCATGCAAACTCCACACAGAAAGGCACCGGAGCCGAGAGACTCGAACCCGGGACCTTCTTGCTGTGAGGCGACAGCGCTAACCACTGCGCCACCGCGCCGTCAGTTCTTTGTCCTGGCATCATCCCAGTGGTCAGGGTTACAAGGCTTGCAGAGTTGCTAGCCTGGCCCCATCATAGTGGAATAACATCCCAATAGAAATCAAGAGCAGCCACATTTTTTGAGAAACTGCTCAAGGCACATCTACACAACCATTATGTACAGGTCTGATACCTAAAATTAAACTTGCATTATTGGGAAATGGGTAATATTAATTTGGTATTTATACATCAGAATCACGTGTGTGTGTGTGTGATGCAAGTCGCCAATGATAAGGGCATCAGCTAAATAATAATGGCACTTGTCCACTACAATCCACAACAGTGCTTATAAACCCCTCTGTAGGGCACACTTCCGAGCTTGCTCAATCTTCGTGGCACATCGAACCAAAATAAAATAATTTTCCCCTTCATCCAACAGTGGATTAAGCATGGCAGACGACGTTATATGTATGCACCCATACCTCTTCCTTCAAGTGCTAAGCCCCACTTGCTCTCCATTTAATTGTTTGAATTGAATTTGATCTCGATCCCTTTGTTAATTATTTTACTTAGCTGCATGTTTTGATGAATAAAAAAATACCACAGTAAGCCATAGACCTCACTGCAGCGGAAGGGTATGCGACGGCACTCAGATTTTAAAAATGCTAATGCACAGGACTAACGCGGGATTGTGTGCCTCCGATGTGCGGTGTATAGGCAGTGCCCTGGCCAGTCCCGTGTACCCCACCGTGTGCAATAACGGCCCGGATGCCTGGTGCCGTGACCTGGACACGGCAGTTCAGTGTGGCACCATCAGGGCCTGCCTGCCTATCTGGAAGCAGGTTTGTCACCTGCTCACTGGGTGCATCGCAAATTATTTTCTGCAAACAGCACAATACAAAATCTTCCCAAGAATCAACTCCTTTGATCAACGCTCGAGAGATGATTGCCTGACTTGACACCTGCTTTTGAGCTTGAATTCGAGATGAACACGCTGCCACAGTACAGTGTAGCTGCATAATACAGATATAATGCAAAATTATAGCCTAGAAGGATCGTTTTTTAATTGACTGAAGCCTCCTGTGAGTTGGACAAAATGAGTTTGAGTGGAGTTTATATGGTGACCAAGGTAAGGCCATCATCAATCTTGGCATAAATTTGTTTGAATAGTTTTTGAATGACACACAAGGCTTCAAACTCGGGTCACTGCTGTCCCATGTATTCTGGAATTTGCTTTATAGGCCCTAAACCACACAAGTATATATCTTGTTAAGTGTTTCAGTCATCTCTCATTGTCAGAAACCGCTTAGACCTGTACAGGGTCGCGGTGAGCCAGAGCATATCCCGGCAGACACAGGACGCAGGAGAGGGATATACCCACGATGGGACGCCAGTCCATCACCGGCCACTGCGGGCAATTAGTCTGCAAGCCAATTAACCTATGCAGCAGCATGTTTTTTGGACTGTGGGAGGAAACTGGAGTGCCTGGCGAAAACCCACGCGGACACGGAGAGAACATGCAAACTCCCACACAGAAAGGCACCCGAACCTAGAGTCGATCCCGGGACCTTCTTGCTGTGAGGCGACAGCGCTACCCACTGGGCCACCATGCCGCCCGTGTTTCGATCGTAATACTGATTATTACGGTACCTGAATACGTACATATGGTTTAAAATGTTATTGGACGTTCGCTGTGTATGGTTATGATGTTTGTTCACAGAATGGCTTCACGTGCGAGTTTTGTCAAGATTTCCTGACTTCCCTCGACAACATTTTGAAAAACAATGAAACTCAGGTTTGTGATCCCATCCACATGGAAAAGAACTCTTCTTATCGTTCATGATTCAACACACAATTTCAGAGCAAATTGTTCCTCCATCAACACGTTTGGATGATGAGATATGTGTGATACCATAAATAGCGCACCATAAATGAACCTGTTAGTATAGCATGCCATACCCCGAATAAAAGTCTAGGTGATTATCTACTGGGAATTTGGTACTGCCTCCGTGCAGTCCTTTATTGCCGGACTGCTAAACACCCGGTGAATACAATGTAATGTGTGCTGGCTCATCCAATTGGAAGTTTCTGTCTTGGTTTTACACTGGGTGGCAGCTTTAGTGAGAATTGTTCATATTTTGGGCAGGGAAATTTTATACAATGGGAAATGCTGTGGAAACCATTGCTGTGAATGATTGCCCTGAATTTGCCCGAGTGGATTTTCTCTTCATAAACCACTTGCAATGCGTGTTATACCTTGGATTGAGGTACAAGGCAGCAGTGGGCAATAATAAGGCAGCACTGATTTATTTTTAGATCACTGACCTCTTACAGTAGTCATGTCCTTGCTGTGGTCTAAAGTATGGCCACATTTTTCCACTAGTGTTCGTGGTGTGAAATGGAACGTTGTGCTTGTTACCTTCAGCAGTGGTGATGTCGCATGCAAGACAACCTTTTGTATACAAAAATCAACTTGTGTGCAGTACTGTTGTTACTATCCTGGTGCCACGTGTCCCTTTATGAGTATTTGCAGAAAGTGTCACTTGATTTTGAGAGTCACTCGAGCGAAGGTGACCATCCCAATCTCCTGACACCTGAACAGGTTACATTTCATTTGCCAACCTTAAAAAAAGTTCCAATATATTTACCAAGGCTTTTATTTATATTCCGAAGCCTTCTTAAATAACATAAAATGTGGATGGGTTTGGAATTGTGATTCCCGTGATCAAGGTGTTGCTATTAATCTTATAATGGGTGTCTTGGTATGCAAATGAAGCCCAACTTATTGTTCATCAGAATCCAGCTAATTTTACATAGTAACCGCATACTGTCTTGATTGAGTAAACCTCATTGGATACTCTACTAAATAATGGTATTAACTTGCAGTACATTTGACTATATACTTTGAAACCATGTTACTTATGGAGGACTGAATAATTGTTTTATTGTAACGATGTCGGTTTTCACGGCTCGATGCACGACGATTGCTTCGAGAAGCTGCTCTCTCGGGACAGCCGCGTCGATCGCTTCCTCTCTCCACCTCGCGATGTTTCGCCTCACACGTTAGAGAGGCATCCCGAGAGAAAAGCTTGTCGAAGCAATCATCGATTGTTTTATTGAGCGTCTTTCAATTTTGGATACATTTTCTAGAACAGGGGAAATATGAAATCTACGCTTTTCAGTTAGCCTGCAGTAAGGCTATCGCATTATTGTGCATTTACACTGACATCTTCCTGTTGTAGTTGGAGATGATAGTGGGGAGTGGATTGTGGCTTGTTTGCCAAGTTAGTTTATTGAGTTTGCTTAAAATGTAGTGGCGTTTATCAGATTGTGCTTTTTTTCTGCTAAATCCGTTTGACCAAATGTGTGTGGTACACCATGTGACTTATCAAGATTTTTCATGCCCTTTGAAATGAATTGCTTTGTGTTGATAATTTACTGTAAATACTTTGCATCTGATATGACGGAATAGCCATAGTTATTAAATTTTGCACACTCGAGAATCTCTTGATGGTAAGCATGATTCTTGATGTATTTTCTGTAGCTTGGTAAGGTTTCCAACTTGGTTATTTATTAATGTCAATTGATATACTTTACAAAACGTAAAGATAAGGCCACTGCTTGGTTTTTGATCACAAACCCGAGTAAAGTCGTAACTAAATTGAGTTGGCTGTTGATCATCCTTCCGTGGCCTGCACATTGAATAACACCTGGTGAACACGAATAATTGTTGTCTGTGCAATGGCTGTTTCAGCTCATCTCATCTCATTGTCAGAAACCGCTTAGTCCTGTACAGGGTTGCGGTGAGCCGGAGCCTATCCCGGCAGACACAGGGCGCAAGGCAGGGGCATACCCACGATGGGACGCCAGTCCATCATCGCGAACTGCAGGCACTTTTGTCTGCAAGCCAATTAACCTATGCAGCAGCATGTTTTTTGGACTGTGGGAGGAAACCGGAGTGCCAGGCAAAAACCCACGCGGACACGGGGAGAGAACATGCAAACTCCACACAGAAAGGCACCCGAGCCGAGATTCGAACCCGGGACCTTCTTGCTGTGAGGCGACAGCGCTACCCACTGGGCCACCGTGCCGCCCGCTGTTGATCATGTATCCTATACTGGTTCTGGCTGCGAATGGAGGACAGTTGTGTCCCCCTCCCTCTCCCATAGTGGGTTAGCACATTGCTTGAGGCGATCCGTTGATCACAAGGCAAAAGTATTTATAATAATTCCACGAGAAAGCGTCAGTGCCCTCAACACCAATGTTTTTTTTGGTTTGGGCCGTATACTTTTTTACACTGTAGAGCAGCACGTGGGACATATTGGAGGAGGGTGACACTGCACACCCTTCAAAACCCACACTGGAGGAACATCACCGATGCAGAATCCCCTCCTTTGTCACAGATGAATTACAGCAACGTGTTGGAATTACCAACATTCCGACAATGAATGAAACGCACACAAACGTTTGGGTATATGCAAAAAAATGTAACAGCATTGCTAGCCCGCACTGTTACTGTGTAAATAGGTTATTTCTGTTCATTTGCTGATTTAATCGATGCTGAAATTGTGTGGTTTCATAAGGTATGACACTGACACAAATTGGAAGTAGCGATTGTAGAGGATATGATACGTATTTTCATTTATCTTTAATTTATTACAAGAAGTATCCCTGAATTGTTTATCACCATGCACACATTGGCTTGTTGCAGTGCTCATTTGCATGTGTGGCCCTCATCCAGGTGGTGGAAATTCCCGTGTTCCCATGGTGAATATTCCACCTTTGGCTGGTCCATTCATAGGACCACAAGGTTTCCAGAAGTAAAGCTTATTTCATTAACAATTTTTGGGATGATGGGTCCGTCTGACATTTGATCGCACGATACAAGTTAATTACAGTCTTCACATTGTGACCCGTAGCAAACTTAATAATTGTGCTTTTGCGGTGACCACAAAATTGAGTTCGGCATTGTGGCACAAACCTCCGCTCGTGTGCCAATGCATAGCTTGCAACCTTTGTAAAGCCACAGTGACTCTTATGTTTCCACATGCGTTGGCTGCACCCCCCATACAGACTTGTCTGGCCTCGCCAAGCAATGCGCCGCAAACCGTTATCGCCACAGCTCTGTGCAGTGCTTTGTGACCCTTGGTTGAAAGGCGCTTTAGAAATGCAAGTATTAAGATTATTAAAGGCTATGCAGAGTTAACCAACAGTCCCTTATGAAAAACAGAAACAGCATTCAGCATCTAACGTCACTGCGTTTAAATAAAGGAGTTTTAATTACAGTCTTTCATAGTTAAGAAACGACATCCCAATGGAAATCAGGACCACACTCACTCGCATCATTTTAGCAAATATTCAAGTGACATATCTTCAACCATTATTTACATGTCTGACATCTGACACGGTAACACATTGATGCTTGGAAGTGCTGGACTACTGGTATAATGTATGTTCCTGTTTATTTGAAATATATTCGTGCCTACGATATAAGTTGCCCTGGGTAAGGGCGTCTGTTAAATAATAATAATAAGTTGTGCTGCAATTAAGTTGGGTGGTAAATAGGTAATGCTCTTGGACTCCTGACAAATACAACTCTTTTTGAGCGTACAACACACTGCTGTGTCTCCTGTTGTGAAACACAGGACCCCTTGACTTGACTCTAATTACCGAATCGATGACCACGTTACTGCCCTTCGATCCGCTCTTTGCAAGCATTACATTAGAGGCGATGCTCCACCATCCCTGGGAATCGATCAGGCGTAGGCCCTTACCTAAGCCTATGACATAATTCAACAATCAGGGCCCATGTGACCACCCAATTGAACCAGTCTGACCGTCCGCTGCCATTAACCCACGCAAGGCATGACAGACATTGCTAGGCTGAAACACGTTTAACAAAATCAATGGAGCTGCGCATACCAGCTTGTCCATACTTGTACCACTGAAGTGCATTTGTCTGAAAGACACTCTTCACCTTGCCTGTTCCCAACAAACATCGACCAGCATATTGACGTATGGTCTAACAACACCCACAACCGACATGATAAAGTACTTTTGGGTTGTCATGTGAAAGTGTCGTTAAACCCACCTGCATCCAACACAGCCAATTCATAAGGTTTTTTTCACGTAAAATGTGTCAATTACTACATCAGCACACCGCTGTGTTAGAGCAGTGACTACTGCCAACGTCTGCTTTGCATTGCCAGTTGGGTGATGTTAAAGACTGCGTTTGCCACGTTCAGGCTGCGACAAAGAAAACCTTGGACTTGGTGTGTGACCTGTTGGTGTTTGACGTTCTGCGCACAAACTGCCACGAGACTGTCGAAGAGCTCCTCCCAAAGGTGTTCTCCTACCTGGAGAGCCTCCTGGTGGGTATCGGTACAAAACAAGTGATACAAATCGTGGGCATTCAAAGTCCCATTATCGAGATGATACGCTGTCAACGTTTGATAGCACACACATTGTTCCTCCACGTGTTAAATGCTTCCGCCAGTGAGTTTCCTTGAGCCAGTTCAGATGTTGCTTGTATTATTATCCATGACAATCAAACTTGCTTCAGCAGGTTAATAATAGCAGTCCGCTAACCATCATGCCAGCACTCTTACCTCGACATTTGCCGTAGAATGTCGAACTATCCAAGACTGGTTCAGTGGCTGCCGAGGCAGGTGAGGACATCTTCCACTGCCCATTCCAGCTTGTGGACATTGATTTTCATGTGGACCCTCGGTCCCGTTTTTATCGACCCAGCCATTTGCGGAACCAAAGATTTAGCCACGTCAGCAGCGCTTGTGCATGCCGGCCTTAAAATGTAAAGGCAGATACAATTCCAGCAGCACGTGCGTACGAGCAAATACTGCGAGTGGTCGATCTTCACGTGGCTGTTTTGTGGAATGTTCTCTTTGTGCTTGCAGGCTAATCCCAAGAAAGCGTGCATTGCCCTGTGTTTGTGTAACGCGGATGGTGAAATGGCACAGAAAGACACCGTTACGTCTGCTGCCGCCTCACAGCTGAAAGGGGTGAGAATTATCCACGTGGTGGTAGACACAGTGCGTCGCTGCTTTTCCTTCGTGTAATATATTAGGGGTCCCTGTTATTTGTTCAAGATATAGTGCAGAGAAGTTGAACTTCAAGCAGAATGATGTATTGTGGGGATTTCTTTCCCTTAGGTCATGTAATGTATTTGAGATACGTTCTTCTCATACAACTCAAAGAGCCTAGCAATAATAACGTATGTCACACACAAGCAATGTAAAACATTTTAAAACCCTTTTTAGGCCCTATTTTAAAACGCTAACCCTTCATCCTACCGTAAACTTGACTCTTTTACTATGTACATATAATGGTCTACTACACCGCCTCTTGTGTAGGGTTACACCGTTTTCACCAGCACAAAGCTTCTTACTCGTGAATGCACGATTTTGGTGGTACTGCAAGAAAGACACCGGCCATTGTGGGTAGGGACCCTTGGTCGTGCAGTGCTGATGCCACGGCAGCCTGTACAGTACATTGTGCCTGTGGGAATGTAGATGTAGGGGAATGTTGGACAGCATGAAAATGTAACGATGTGGGTTTTCATGCCTCGATGCGCGATGATTGCTCCGAAAAGCTGCTCTCTCGGGACAGCCGCGTCGTTTCGCCTCGCACGTGGGATGCCTCCATCCAACGTGCGAGGCGAAACGTCGCTAGGTGGGGAGAGGAAGCGAGCGACACGGCTGTCCCGAGAGAGCAGCTTTTCGGAGCAATCATCAGAATGAAAATGTTCAGAAAATACTTGTGGACGTATATATGTGAAACAATGTATAACAGGCACCCCCTATACTCGGCCTGTCATCGTGCATTGATTTGTTGTAGTACATTCGTGTTCTCATGGTGCATCTATGGAGTTGTGCACATGAGTAAAATTCTGTACTGACAATCTTGAATGGATTTCTCACTTCATCATCATGGCTTTTTGGCAATGTGCTGGTGAAATTTAACGTAACCAAATGACCTAAAATGTGAGAACTGATGGGAAGATGAATTGTTCACTACTATATGTTGACCCCATGTTGTTGAATTTGAATCCAGCACTTTTCAAGTAATATGTGGCTAAAGTCTAACGTTGACTACTAATGCCAAAAATAATAATACTAAAGTAATAGAACATAATTTACAATTTTCTGGTTAATTTGCTGTCTCGGGCCTAATGACACATCCTGCAGATTCATTGCTTGTGAAGCAATGCGGCATTATATGCAGTTAGAATTTTGCATTTTAAAATTATAGATGAAAGTCTGATCACATTTTACTTGTTGTTCTGCACCGATGTGTATATTTAAAAAAAAACACAAAAATGTTATTGCTGCTGATTTTCCGTTCTGGTGCCGTTGTTGTCGACGCGCCATTCTCTCCGCAGCTGTGTGAAGCGCTTTGTGACCCTTGGGTGAAAAGCGCTCCATAAATGCAATTATTATTAGAAACGATTGTTAAAACGATGATTGCTTCGAAAAGCTGCTCTCCCGGGACAGCCGCGTCGCTCGCTTCCTCGAACGACGCGGCTTGTCGAAGCAGTCATCATGCATCGAGCCGTGGAACCCTACATCATGAGATTGTTAAGATGTTAATGCTGGGTGTGGGTGCACGAGAAGGATGAACGATGGCTTGTCATCCTGTATCTTCGCAGCTCAACGTGACGTGCAAGCTGTGCAAGAATGTGGTGGCAGCAGTTCACGACACACTGACCGATCCCGACACGAAGGTCAGAGACAATTTTGTTGTTCAAGATTTGGAGATGAGAGGAGCAGCTTCGTGCGGGGGGGGGGGCAGGGAGATGCCAGGGAGGTACCAGTCCCTGTAATTGAGAGTTAGCTGTGCAGAAATCATCTAATAGGAAGTTGCCTTATCACTGAAGACTGTAAAGTAAACCAATCAATAGCACGGATAAAGTGCGGCAGAGTTGCTGAGTAAGACTTAAAGTATTGGGTTGTTAAGGTCCAGTATTAACATGGCTATAAATTTAGCTACCGCTGTTCAATTCCCATCTAACCAGCGTGGTAAAATAATATTTAAAAAGCGAATTTTCCTGGTGAATATTTTCTGCCAGTTCTGCTATAGAGCAGACCAAGGAACTCGGGGAGATAGACCAGTGCCCCATTGATTCCTCTCTTACAGAAGGAGATAAATGGTGACGTCGATGGCATCTGCAAAATGGTGATCTCCCATCCAATTGGAGATGAGTGCAAGCGCCTTGCTGACAAGTACCTGCCCATGCTCTTCAGCTACCTGGACAAAACCCTGGTATGGATGGTCGGATGGATCTTCAGTTGCACGAGGGTTTCACCTGTCCCGATTTCCTCGAACTTCCACTGGGAGTTTGTCTTTTCATGGAACTTTAAATCCCACATTTTGCCAGTTGTGCCAAAAAACAGTCAAAACGATGGCTTTACATGAAGTTTTCCCTCTCAGTTTTGTGACCTCTGTAGCCTCCTCTAATAGCTATCTTCTGGTTTGTGTGTAACTTGGGGGGTGTAACTCATAGCAGTCTGCAATTTTATACTGTAAGGCATGGCTAACAGTATTAGTGGAGTAGCCTGTTTTATTACTGGTGAGTTTATTTAAAATAAATACATATGTAAACAGTGTCCAGGATCTTTTAGTGGATTTTATGTAACTAAGCTTGCACTTAAACAGGAAAAAATATTACACATTTTCTGTGTCCATTCATAAAAAAAAAATTAATATGCCGTTCATGTGCCGTTGTTGTTGCTGACGTGCCATTCTCTCCATAGCTCTGTGCAGTGCTTTGTGACCCTTGGGTAAAAATTGCTGTAGAAGTACTATTATTATTAATAATAGTGGGTGCACTTCCACTCATGAAGTGATCCATCGTAACGTAACTTGGTTATAAAGTATATTGGGGATCTGCTTTATAAAAAACCGAACCGGAATGACTAGCAGATGAATGTAACTAATTAATCTGGAACTGAAGCTCGTACGGTCACGTTCTTAAGTAATCCTGTGTCAACCCTAATTGGTAGCTGTCTGCAATGGTGACTGAGGGCATGGTAAATTTTTAAATATTTCAGACTTTTGACAACTAATTCCAGCTGTAAAAGTTACATTGGGTTCTCTTTCCAGTTTAGTTTATTATGCTTTGCAATGGCTGCTCTGCCAAGTATAGTTATGTAAGGATTCATCCCAACAATTTAATTTTGGGTAATTACTATTTGACATTTCATCTGCGCCACTTTAAAACAACCACTGATAACATGTTTGCCGAGGACATAATTATGCGAAGTTGTTTTGCTGTGACCTGAAGTTCATTTTAAATTGAAGCAGTCTGAGCTGGCTCTGAGCACTCATATCCCAAATGTTATATGTGTGTTGCTCTGTGCTATCCGATAACTTTTAAGTTCTTCATTTGGGATGTGCGTTTGCTATTTTCTGTGCGATATAGGTGCCGGATAAAGTCTGCAGTGCGTTGAGGTTCTGTCCTTCATATGAAGGGGTAGGATGTGAATTGAATCTTCCTGTTATACGACACGCCGTGATTTTTGTTCACATCTATAATTTGGTTGAAGTGACTTCGAGCGCAGAGGTGAAAACTTGCAAATAATGACCATATGCTTGTAGAAGAACAGCGAAACAAGTGTTAACAATAACATGAAGTACATCCATCCGTTGACCCCTTCCGACTAAATTGGCCGTTGTGGTTTATTTTCAGGTTGGCTTTGACTGCAGCGAGATGCCCTTCTGTCACGACACAGGTATTAAAAACGTGCTTTGTCGTTTTTTTTTTTAACATCAAAGTTAAGTTTATTACTGTCATCGTGCTGTGTAATCTATTGACAGTGATTGGCACACTGCCGCAATATGCCTGGCAACTAACGTTTGTTCATGAGCATTCACCCTGCCAATAACAATTGCGTCACTCAACACCGGCCTTTACGGCAGCCTGTGGTCGCCAATGCCAGATCTGTGTTGACCGCTAGATGTCAACTCAGTCAGCTAAGAGCCGAGAGTATAGTATACTGCGAGATCTTCTGCAGCATTGTCACATGACACGGCTAGCCAATGTAAACAAACCGGAATGACACCCACACTCTCACATTTTATTTCTAGATGTCCTTCCTCTGCTGCTTTGGACGAAAACTAGTAGCTGATCTATCAGCTTCTTCATCAATACAATTGAGAGTAGCACTGACTACACCACCCTTTGTGTAATGTTCTAATCCTTAACCTGGTGGATGTGTACCTAGCATTTGTCAAAGTGATATACAAGGTTAGATGTAATGACTTTGTCGCGTACCTGAAATTAAATACATCTTGATCTGGCCCAACAATCAGTGAGCTTGACACTCCACATAACCCTACTCCATGCAGCCTCCTCCAACACCAAATCTTAGAAGTTGTGCTATCTCCTTACAATTTTTTTTAAATATGCATACTTTGTTGTATAATCATTTACAACATGGGTAGCTGTAAATCCTTTATTAATGTTAATGATATTGCTGGCATCCTGCATACAGCTGTGATGTGTGTTGTAAATAAAGTGTGGTTAAAGGTAGACATTTGCTAATTGAATGATTATGTGTCACTTATTGACTGATAAATGAGATGTATGACTTTATTCACCCTCCTGAGCACATCTGGAACACGTCGGCTGTCCCTGTAATCAACGACGGGGCTTTTTGGAAGAAAATAAAAACACGACAATTAGTGATCTTGTATCTCTCGTGTATTAGCAGATGACCCCATGTGCCACATGTGTTACACTCTGGAAAAAGCCCTGAGCCTCTCGCTCCTGAATCCACTCGTCCCAGTCCAGGGGAACCTCGTCTCAGCTGACTTGAACCAACTCAACTCTCTGCAGAAGGTATTCATTTGCATGCGTGCATTATTTGCATTTTGAAATCAAATCCTTCATACATCTGGTGTTAGCACGGATCTTATAGCACAACGCTGTGAAGCATGCATTTGGGACGATTGTAGTCTGTGGTAAGGAACATGGTGCTGTGATGTTTTTACCCAAATGATAAACTTTTAAGCAACTTTGAATTCTGATGCCTCACACTTTGTTTGCTGTTCTCTGACTGGCAACACCGGAATATTCCAGCCCATTTGTTAATCCTCAGCTGGATATTAACCGACGCATGTCTTGTGGGCCCTGAAGGATAGTTCACCATAATTACAGTGCAGTTTTGGTTAAGGTGGTAGAGAACCATTAATTTTGCCCAAGTGCCCTCTGCTGCCCCCAATATAGTCCTGGATACTAGAAAACCTAATTATAATAATTTATAACGTTTATATATGCGTGTTGTTCACACATCCAAATTACTACCCAGGCTTGACCTGTGTAGATGTTAAGATTGCACATTACTAGCGGGTTTACTTTATATGCAAGTGTGAATCGGGCGGCACCGTGGCATAGTGATGTTAGTGCTTCTGCATCATCGGAAGGAAGTCCCAGGTTCGATAACTGGCTCTGGTGCTTTTCCGTATGGAGTTTGAATGCTATCCCAGTGTCTGCCTTGATTTTCACTGTATTCCGGTTTCCTTGACATATCCAAAGACATGCTGTGTAGGTTAATTGGCCTGACCTTAATATTCCCCTGGTGCACTGCGATGGACTGGTGTCCCATTATAGGATGTGTCTACCATGATGGGCTCGAGCTCCACCACAGACCTCTGGAGGATGAAGTGGGGTATGCCTAATGAATGAACGAATAACTGACAAGTGTGAATTTGTTTTTAAATATATGCTGTGCAGGATTACTCCATTGTGGACATGATGAGCCAGATGGCAGCACAGGTGCTCCCCATGGGCTGCCTGCAGGGGCCCTCCTATTGGTGTCAGTCTACAGAAACAGCCCACATCTGCAATGTAAGTTGTACAGTTCCTTTGATGTGATAAAGGCAGCATGCCTCGTGCGTTGGATGCTTAGAAATGCTGTTGTTTTTGTCCATAATTTGTCCACTGCTGGATGAAGGCTGTCCTCATACCATCCAACTAGCATTTGAATTCTTCACTTCAGCTGTACGATGGACACCTCTCAGGCCTGTTCCCTTCTTTAGCTGCATCTGCACCGATGTTAATCCCTTCTAGCACGTGTCCTGCCCAAGCCAGCTTGCTTTTAACAGTGATTATATAACTTGGACTTCTTCTCTGCTCCGTGTGTGTTATGGCTCAGTGTAACGCCACACTTCTTTGGCCATTTTTCAGGTTTCGTTCACTTTTTCATTGTAAATGTCCATGTCATTGATCCCTTCCTATAGCAGGTAACATACACTGACGAATTCTTCCTTTTTTAGTATTTTTTTTTATTGTGGTTACTAGCAGAGTACCGACACTGTGGGCAATGTAATGATGTAGGTTTTCACGGCCCGATGGGCAATGTTTCCAGGCATATAAAATATTCTTCTGACCATCTCTTGTTAATTTTTTTTCTGTTGATGTGACCACTTTGATGTGGATCTCTTCCTGATGTTCTTTTGTGAATATCATTATATGAACATTTCAGACGAGTAATCAGTAATTGGGAGGAAAAGCTGAAATAAGAGATTAAAAGCCTTTGTAAGTCACAGATAAAAAAAAGCTTTTGAAAATGTCATACTCAGAACTTACAGTGCAGACATAAATACACAATACTTGCTCGATCATATCTTATTTGTGGTCGAATTTTAAATTTCCACCACCGGCTTGGGGCCACTCAATAAAACCATTGGTCTATAGTTAACGTGACATTGGAGCCACTTTGTGACGGTCACGTGTTTTGTTTTTGTCATTCCACAGGCGGTCGAGCACTGCACAGCTAAGGTCTGGGGACCAAAGTAAAATTGCCACGTGGCTGCCCCAGGCCCCCCCCCCCTTCCTGACTTAACCCTGAATGTCTTCACTGTTCTAATCTGACACGCTTCCCCATTGAAACCCAGTCACCTTGACGATATATATCTGGTTTCCATTATGGCTTTCGATGACAATCGAGTGGGCGTAAAAGTTTGTGTACGTTTTCAGTGGTTTGTTCATACAGTGGTCCGTTGTCACGTTCCCACTTCGACACGAACTCACTCCTTTGCCAGGTATCCAGAAAACCACACGGATCAGCTTTACAGCTAGGTGGGACACTACCTTCAGTTACTCTCCTACCCCCCTTTCCCCGACCCTGCTTGTCCCCCACAGGGGACCACCAAGGGAGAGGGGAGGTTCAAGGGGTAAAGAGTCCTCTTGTGATTATCCATTATTGTAACCTCAGTGGTTTTAGATTTCTGCGAGCTGGGGGGTACTATGGGCTCATGGCGATTCACGCTGTTGTATCTGTTATTAAGGAGGACCATTGGACTACCATTGTCCCGTGTTCACCATTTTCAGGGCTGTGTGAAACGTTTTGTTTCCGTGAATAAGGATTTAAGCATGTTTGATTGTACCTGGGCTTTACTAGCTGTTATGGTTAGCTTGGATATAAATGGTGTTGAAAATTAAGGTGCCGAATGGGTTGTGGTGGAGGGAGGGTCCCACCTATCTGGAAAAAGTAGCTTAACGTTTTGAGTTCCCAACCCAGCGTGAAGTTCTTCTGTGACATTTGGACTGTGTGGGTGACCGATTAAAAAACAGGGCTTAACGCAAAAACTAAAGCCCTTTACAGTTTCCGACTTCAAATTTCAAGTAAAATGTGGTCATATTGCTTTTGCTTTCATAAATTGAAACTATAAATAAAGTACGATAGCTGTTTTCAAGCCTCTTAATGCATGGGCAACACATTTCAATAGCCAAATTGAAATCTATTCATACACTGTCTAAGCTATAATAATTGTGTTCAGCGCTACAGAAACACAGACCGCTTCATCGTAAATTAAGAACATGTTGTGATGCCGCAGAGACACAATCGGAAATTTGCAGCATAATTCCATGTGATGAAAATGCAGAGTTTAATGTCGAGCCGTACCTACAGGGATATTGCAATGGAGGTTTAGCAGTGGCATTGTTTAAAGTGTTGGTCTCCATTTTGTTTCTGTGCAGGCAAAATGCTTAAATGTGTGTAATTTAATAAAGGTAATGCTGAGGTTCGTTTCAAAGCTTCATTGTAAACATTAGCTAGGCTGATGTGTCTATTTTATCCAGCCTGACTTTTCTTGTCTTGTTTATGAGAATTGTGTAAATTCATTGATTGTCCCTTTCCACAATCTCATCTCTTGTGCCGGTTACAGCTCAGGAGACGATCATAGTTAATAATGCACCCCACACCCAACAACGCCTTTCAACACTGCTATTGTCTTTGCAGCCATCCACTAACATTGCAAGTGGTTCTTTTCATTACAGAACATTCCCCACAGCCTTAAACTTGGTCTCAACTATCGCCACCTTATAGAAACCCAACCCAGAAACCTCGCTAATTTTGTCCTATCACTAATGCCTCAACTGTCTCAAATTTTCAAACATCTCGGTGTTTCCCGCCTGCAACAACACATCCAGTCTCCCAATGTCTCCTCTCTTCAATCCGTTTACTGCCCCGCTCATGCCACAGAAACCACACTTCTAAAAATTCTGGATGACTTATGCAAATAGACTCCGGATCAACAGTTGCAATACTCAGTCTCGACCCATCCGCCGCCTTCGACTCCATCAGCCACAGTATCATCAAACGCATTCAGAATTCAGCATCACCAGCTCCACACTGGCACTACTTTCCTGCCTCTGCAACAGATGGTCCTACATCAAAGTTGTTAAGTGGACTAACCGCGCTCGGGGTTCCTCAGTGCTCTGCTTGCGCCACTCCTGCTCTCCACATACAACTGTGCCACGTGGTCGCTTCATTGAACCCTGCAGCATCAACTAGCACGTCTATGCCGACAACAATCCGCTTTACACGACCTCGACAGCAGGCCGTACGGTGGCCCAGTGGGTAGCGCTGTCGCCTCCTCACAGCAAGAAGGTCCCGGGTTCGAATCTCGGCTCGGGTGCCTTTCTGTGTGGCGTTTGCATGTTCTGTCCCCGTGTCCGCGTGGCTTTTCGCCGAGCACTCCGTTTTCATAAGAAATTGCATTAAGTTTGAAATATCGCTTTACATTTTTTGATGGATAAACATCTGATATATTGAGGCCGCATTTGGAAGTGGAATTTTGTTTCTGTGCTCTTGACATTTCAAATTGTTTGAACATAATGATTACTATAAAATGCTTCATGGTGGCATGACCAGTGCACTGCTTATTAAAATTGCTTTAACAAAAGCTGCGTTGTCATTTGAGTGTCATGAAAAATTGAAATAAAATCTGCAAAACAAAATTTTTCGTGTGTTTTTCAAAGATTTTGCAGTGTTGGTAACCTTTTGAGATGTCTGTTAAATTGCTGATTTAATGCGCCGTGCTACCTTGTCGCAACCATTAGTGTACTTGACTACATTGGTTCATGTTTAAAGCAACGTTTTCATGGAGTGCCCAGGTGACTGAAAATTGGTGTAAATCTCATCTCATTGTCAGAAAAACCGCTTAGTCCTGTACAGGGTGGCGGTGAGCCAGAGCCTATCCCGGCAGACATAGGGCGCAAGGCAGGGACATGCCCATGACAGGACGCCAGTCTATCACCGGGCACTGCAGGCAATTTAGTCTGCAAGCCAATCAACCTATGCAGCAGCATGTTTCTTGGACTATGGGAGGAAACCGGAGTGCCCGGCGAAAACCCACGCGGACACGGGGAGAGAACATGCAAACTCCACACAGAAAGGCACCTGAGCCGAGACTCGAACCCGGGTGCTTCTGGCTGTGAGGCGACAGCGCTACCCACTGGGCCACCGTGCCGCCCTGGTGTAAATCTGTGGCTGTGAAATGTGATACATCTCGTGCACAATACAGTGCTAGGTTGTTAACGTTGCAAGATTGTGGTGGGTGATGGCTTGGGGAAGCCATCAGTTGATTTAACCGTGGCAGTTGCAGTCGGTGCGTTTTAGACCCACAGTTTTAAGGCTATAGACCATTTACGATTACTATTCATACCATTTGAAATTAGCTGTGTCCTCACTTCGGCAAATTGCTGACATGTTTCTATCTCACACGTCTGCCACGATGCATGTGTCGCTTTATTGAGCCGATAAGACTGACACGAAGTGTTATTCCACAGCAGTGCATTATTGTTTTTGTATGTTGTTTATTCAGCATATAGCGCATGTACAAAATAGACGGCAACTTGCTGAGCTACAATTGCTGTACTTCTAAGCCATTAACTTCCAAGCTTGTGAAACAAACCCCAAGTTTAGAAATCAGTTGTATACGCTCCATGAAATGTTACTCTTGAGAACAGACTTAAAAAAAATGCTTTCCTGCATTCAACCACCTCCGGTTAATTTGTTCAATAAAAATCGAAAATAAATTACACAGGTTTATGAGCCCTTTTGTGCCGCCTCAGCATTAACGTTAAGGGGAGATAACTTTTTAGACTTAAACCTAAATTATTGTTGCTGACTTTAATGAGGTCTGGGTCTGGTATATAAAGTTGACTTACAAGACGATGCTGCTACACCAGTGTTCCTGCTGTGGTGGATAAGATGCTGCTGTGAGCGTTGCTTGATTTACGTGACACTTGTGTTTAAGTGTCGAGCTAATGGCGATTGAGATCTTGCATTAAGTTGGTGAGTTAATTAAAAAAACGTCAGTGTTTCGAAACCGCAGCGGAGGAGGTGACTGAACATTCAAGAGGCTGGAGAACTGTAGTGACACTGAGAGTCAGAGCTCAGTTTCCACACAGACGACAGTGATTAGACAAGATTCTTGTTCCATTAATGGTGTTTGAGCAATTACCAGTGATTTCACGCATACGAATAGCCCCACATCACATACAATTAGATTCTACACTTCATTTAGAGGCGGCACGGTGGCCCAGTGGGTAGCGCTGTCACCTCCTCACAGCAAGAATCCCGGGTTCGAATCTCGGCTCGGGTGCCTTTCCGTGTAGAGTTTGCGAGTTCTCTCCCCGTGTCCGCGTGGGTTTTCGCCGGGCACTCCGGTTTACTCCCACAGTCCAAAAAACACGCTGCTGTGTAGGTTAATTGGCTTGCAGACTAAATTGCCTTCAGTGCCCGGTGATGGACTGGCGTCCCATCGTGGATATATCCCTGCCTTGCGCCCTGTATCTGCCGGGATAGGCTCCGGCTCACGGCGACCCTGTACAGGACTAAGCGGTTTCTGACAATGAAATGAGATGAGACTTCATTTAAACTCCAAATCTGGGACAAACACAGGATTGGTTTGTCATGTGAGCACACACCAAGACAGGGAAGGTGGAGCAGTGATTCCCCCTAGTGGGTCCACGAGATCCTTACTTGAAGGGATCCCTCATAGCCCTGTTGTGCAATGATGGAGCCGTTCTGATGATTTTAATAAAGCATACGCGTCTCCATAAGATCCTCTCCACATATATAAAAAACCACGGATATATCAACTCATGAGTCACAGCTTTCTGGGAGTGTATAATTCAGCAGTGTTGTTTCTCAGCAGTGTTGTTTCATGTGCAGCGCTTTGTGATCACCGGGTGAAAAGCGCTCCAGAAGCACAATTATTAAGAGAAACAAACTGGAACGGTTTTGATAGTGGGGGGAGGGGGAGTCCCC
>JAZEWT010000028.1:10184683-10196138 GCA_036362905.1 Mordacia mordax
TCTGTCGGGATAGGCTCCGGCTTCACCGTGACCCTGTATAGGACTAAGCGGTTTCAGACAATGAGATGAGAGGTTGTTATGAGATATATCATTACACTGTGTATAATATAGTTTTCTGACCATCTGGATTTAACGCACTTCCGGACACACTTTCTTATTAGCTGGTTAAATAGAAGTTTTACTGTAAAACATGTAATTACTACATTTAGTTGTGGTGATTGGTCTTGAACCAACCAACAGATAAAACAATAGTAATTGGCACATTCAATGATTGTACGTGTGACAAAAGTGTTTGCTGTTGGGTGGCGAATGGCTTCCAATCACACTGATTTGCGCAGATCTTTGTGGCCTAAACCAGAAGTCCGTTATGAATCTGTACATTTAGACTTCCCACCATTATATAGCAAGGCTATCACCATGGTAATACGTTTCACAGATGAGTTCAATGTGACAGTATTTACACAGTTGGTGTCGATTTTGCTATGTGGTGGCTTTTTACCCACTTATGTAATTTGCTAATAATTTTGACCGTGATGCCAGCACACATGGCTGATGATACGTGTGACCCTTGCTGAAATTCCAGTTATGCTATCAGACATACGCGGCATCTCTGCCAATCCAACAATTCGCAGGGGAGTGCTCTTCTCGGGTGAAAAGCGCTCTGTAAATGCAATTATTATTCTTATTCTGATGTAGACGTGTGAAGCGAAACGTCGCGAGGAGAGGAGAGAGAGCCATCGACGCGGCTGTCCCGAGAGAGCAGCTTTTCGGAGCAATCATCACGCATCGAGCCGTGAAAACCCACATCGTTGCGATGTTTTTGTTAATTCCCAACATTTGTTATATTCCAACGTTCGACAGCTATACAGTGCAGTTTGTTATTGAGCACCGTGCTGAGCTTAGTTTTCCATTCGTGTGAGCAGGCCCAAGCCTCCGAGTGATCAGCACCATGTCGGTGGGGTTCGATCACCTGTCTCTGGACGAGTGTGCCAAGAGGTAAGTTTGGCGATTCTGCACCTCCGTGCCTGGATCAAGGGGTGGATTAGTGATTCAGAGGCCCGAGCGCTGAGCCAGCACCTTGATCCTGAGTTGCTGGGATTAAACCCAGGCGCAGCCACCGGTGATTAAATCGGCTTTTCGAGTGTAGAGATCTCATCATCTGGGCCTGATCTCCGACGGCTGTGAAATCTGATGAGTCCTCAGCTCACATGCTAAGGGCTGTGATTTATTTATTTTTAAAGCCCACCTCTGTGCATGTAACGAGCTGGTACCAGCTTATGAACTTACAGTGAACCTCGCTAGACTCGTTTTAAAACGTTCACCTTCGCTTTCGCAATGGCTGTCTCAAGGAGCGCTTGGCACGGCTGTCTAGAATGAGGAGCTATTGGAGAAGTTTTCACGTATCGAGCTGTGAAACCCTACATCAATACAACGTTCATCTGGAATGTCAAGCTCTGCTCTAGGCAGTGCTTAAGCCGTCGTGGTCGCGTCGTCCAGCAGTCCTGTGGAAGGGGGGGGGACTTCACGTACCACGAGTCTTGAGACTCGAGCACCTAGGATGAAATGCCAGCAACGCGTCGTGTGCGGGGTTCATTAAGCGACGTTGACGAAGGCGCGCGGGCGCGGTTCCATCGCAGGGGAATCCGCGTGGGCTACACCCCGGACGTGCTGACGGACGCCACCGCCGAGCTCACCATGGGGCTGCTGCTCGCCACGTCCCGCAGGCTGGTGGAGGCGGCGGCCGAGGTCAAGAGGTCAGAGGGCCGGGGTGACTCACCACGTGTGGGGGGGGGGGGATCCGGGCTTTTTCTGGACACTAGAATCCTAAACATTGGTAACATCTGAGCCTCACAGAAAGAAGAGCCGCCCAACACAGTTCTGTTCCCTCCTCAGGGGCCTCTCTGTACAGAGTTTGTGGGTTTTTTTCCCCCTCTTCTGCGTTAATTTTCTCCGGGTTTTTAAGTTTCCTCCCATAACTAAAAACACTCAATAAGCAATTGGCCAATAAATGGGTCTATAGGACAAATCGTCTGATGGGTAAGCGCCGGGTGACCGCGTGGCCAACTCCCCCCCCCTTACCCGCGGTGTCCTCACGACTCCCAGTCATTCTCTTGTCAGACGAATGTCTTTGCAGTTAAACCAATACAGCGCGTGTTACCGGTAATACAGAAATAAACTTACGGGGACCGGTGCCTCGTCACCCGCTACTGCCTACTGTAAAAGTGCGAGGGTCTTAATGCAATTATTATTATTAAATCACCTTCTGCGGATACCTGGGTTTTTGTGGGCAGTGTTAGGGTAGGTGGAGAGAAACAGTCCAGTAGGTGTGCCCAGCAGCGGCTGCATGAAAGGCTGAAATAAATGGACGTAAGGACGTGGCTAAGGGGGGTGCCGTATTGAATAGGGTGAGAAACTCTGTCCTCGGAGACTGGCCCATCGTCTTGTAAGCTGACGCATCAACTAAGACTTCACACGCCGGCGTTATCGCACGCCCTTGTGTCTCCCCAACGCTGATATCTGACGCGTCTCGGCGGAGCGATGCTAATGGATATCTCCCCGTCTCGCCTTATTGCTGTTCCGCTATGGGTGACGCGCGGCAAAGAAAAATAATTCTGCCACCTGCTGCCGAGAACGTGATCCCGCCTGCGTTGGTGAAATGACCTGATCTGTTGCTCCTTGCACGCTGCCTGCTCGCACTTGAAGCGTCGGAGCACTGGGTTGCACAAGAGCTCCATTTGCAGCCAGCGGCATGTTGCAACTGATGCAAGAGTTGCTTCAGACTGGATGTTTGAGCCGCAGAATGGACACCGGAGTGATTCACGTTTGCCTCAATGACGAGACTCTTGTGACTCGACACATCGTGAGTGTTGACACCATTGATTGTAAGTTGATACCAAATAGTTTAGCTTGCGAGTTTCATTTACCTGCTAAATGCAGTTTTTGAAATATGGTTTTCCTAACTTGAATCATAATAAAACATAATTAGCAGCTCTGTGTAATTCCACTGCTGGATGAAGGCCCTGTCGGTCATAGAGGTTATATTGAGCATATCCACTCCAGTGGTTAGCGTGCGTTGTGGCAGACGGAAGCCCAAGATTTTGTTCGGATGTTACCCACCGCTAACGATAGCTCCATCAGCCAGGAACCAAACTCGATTTAAATAATTTTAAAATTGTCATTAGAAATACACGGACTATGCGAATGTGGCTTAACGCCCTTTACATAGTCAAGCGAGAGGCAGGTTAGATGCGTTATCGCATACAGGGGTGATCTGATTATCTAACTTTGGCATACATGAGTGCTGTATTATTTGTTAAATATAACCTATTTTTACATCTGGTTGCGACACTATTTGGTTCAGTGGTACGCGTACGCAGCGGGAATGTTCTGACGCAGGACACTGCAGGCCGCGTTGTGCAAACACTGTGTGGATTGCGCCGCGTTCGGCTAATTCGCTCCGTGCCTTTACAGGCCAGCTGCGGGAATTTAAACCTTGGACGTTGATGCGAATCGACTCTGCCGGGACGCGCGCCGGCTTCGGTGCCGTTCAGCAACTAATTTAACAAAGATGCCGGAGCGCGGCGCCTCCATGCGAGAGAGCGCTGAGCAGCGCCAACGGTGCAGAATTTGTGACGCAAACGGCTGTTGTTTGACCCTCGCAGTGAGAGCAGCGGCAATGATTCGGAGACAGGGGGGAAAACCACAGGCGAGTGAGAAGGCAGTCAGAAACGATGCCTATGATCGTCCAAGCTCTGGGGTCCTATATTGTGAAGTGTGGCTCTACTCCGTTGGGATTCTGAGAGCGAGTTGATCGCGCGTCACGCTGCCCTGGAGAGGTCTGGTTAGTGAAGTTACGCACGTGTAATGATTTAATGGTCGACTAATGAACGAGCGGCAGTCAAAAGTACACCCGCCATAGAGATCGGAGCAATCCGATAGGGTTGTGTGCAGGTATTCTTCGATTTGAAGGACCGTGAAAGATGATGATTATCTTGAGGAGGCCTTCACCCAGCAGTGGATTGAATATGGCTGATAACGAGGCAGCCTCTTTACAAAGACACCAAGCGGTACCATCAGTCCCACAAGGGTGATGAGCTGAGTCGACCCCTAACCTTCACTTTCAATCCAGTTATATTTAGAGTGCTCTGCTCTAACAGAGCTATAACAATATCACCATCACGAAGACCACAGTGAATGCGGTTGAAGTTATTTTTCACCCAAGACGGTAGTCATACAGGTGTTTTCATCGATGAATCGAGCGATACAAGCCCGGCACGTTCACAGATAAGCGCCGCGATGATGCGTAACGGAGACGGAACGTTTGACGAGTTCAACCGCGTGGCGGTGGTTGGAAATAAACAAGCGGCACTGCCACAGCCGCCCCCCCCCCACCGGTGTAACGCAATCGCTCGACGCGTCTCTCAGGCTGCGCCGCGCTCCCTTTGGCGAGACGTCCGACGTTTCGCCCCCCACGCCGGGAGCGGGACGACTTGTACCGGAGTTCCTGAGCCAGCGGCAACGATCGTAAAACGCAGCAGGGCACCGCGGCGCGATGGCGTAAGCTCACGCGGTGGCGTGTAACGCGATCCTCGCTGTCCCGCTTGCTGTGCCGCCTACTTCTCCCCCCCCCTCCCCTTTTCCAGTGGAGGATGGGGCACGTGGAAACCCATGTGGATGTGTGGCCAGGGTCTGAGTGGCAGCACTGTGGGTGTGGTGGGGCTGGGCCGTATTGGTGAGCCTTTCACTTGTATTTATTTATTTTCCACTCCCCCTCCCCCCCCCTCCTCCCCATAGGTTATTAGGTCCAGATGGAGGTCGCAGTTTGGCCCAAATGCACATGTGGTGGTGCTCACCTCTAACCCTGCACTGGGGATTGAGAGAGTTTGGTGGTTTGAGAGGGCGGCTCAGGTCATTCCCATTATGTGTGTGAGGCACCCACCTGCCGTGTTATAGAGGGGATCCTTCCTGGTTCCAGCACTGGTTGGTTGCTATAAACGATCTGGACTTTTTACAGTCATTTCAGACTTTGTTGGAGAAGTGAGCGTTGCTTTTATGGAGGTCAGTAGAAGATTTATGGCAATATTAGTCCCCAACATTCATCTCATCTCATTGCCAGAAGCCGCTTAGTCCTGTGCAGGGTCGCGGTGAGCCGGAGCCTATCCCGGCAGACACAAGGCGCAAGGTAGAGATATACCCACGATTGGACGCCAGTCCATAACCGGACACTGCGGGAAATTTAATCTGCAAGCCAATTAACCTATGCAGCAGCATGTTTTTTGGACTGTGGGAGGAAACCGGAGTGTCCGGCGAAAACCCACGCGGGCACGGGGAGAGAACACGCAAACTCCACACAGAAAGCAGCACCCGAGCCGAGATTCGAACCCGGGAACTTCTTGCTGTGAGGCGACAGTGCTACCCACTGGGCCACCGTGCCGCCCTAGGCCCCGATATTAAAAGTATAATTTTCTAATGAAGACACAGGGTTGAGAAAACTGCTGACCAGTTCATTATTGTATTATCAAAGACATGTGACTTTGCTGTCATAGGTGAGCGTTTTGTCCGGGCAATTCGGTTTCCTCCCATATTAATCGGTCCATACGCTTGGCTGTTGATGCAACTGAAACAAATCTCCGATTGAACCCATGGCACAGGTAGGTGTCGTCGTCATGGATGGAGTAATCACGTGTCTTCCTCCCTCCCCCCCCCCGTGTCCCCCATGCGGCGGCGTCTCAGGGGTGGCGGTGTGCCAGCGCCTCAAGCCGTTCGGGGTGCGGCGACTGCTCTACACGGGGCGCAGCCCGAAGCCAGATGCGGCACAGAAGCTGGGCGCCCACTTCGGTGAGGTTCGACCGCTCTGCCCGAACTTCACTCGCAGTACCCCGTTAGCCACGCAGAGCTGCCCAGCTCGCCACAAAGTCGCCAATGTCGTGGTGGAGATTGGGGGGTAGATTTTCGCAGTCGGCGCTGTTTATGCCTCCGATGCGTTTCCTTCCGGAGCGCACGGAGTAAATTCATTTCGTAGAGAAGCTCCCAGCATATGGAGCGAAGTTTTCGGAGCAACACAGTGTGGTATCGATGAAATTCATTTCTGGGTCAGGTCACGTAAAAAATTATAAAATAGTGTCGTTTAACCCTCCACCACCCGACACGGCCAATCAGTAAGGGGTTGTGACATGAACAGAAAACGCGCCAATTCCTTCTCTATCTCAGCACACCGGTGTGTTGAAAGCGACCCCAGAATATTTTACAAAAAATATACACGCGACGTTTCGCTGATAATTACGTTCAGCATCATCAGGCACCCGCGCCAAACCTGGGCGGGCAGATCGAACTGTAGTACCCGGCAGGGCGGGTAGAGCTCTTGGTGCCCATACGTAGGCGCTACCTCCTCACTTGCAGATGCCACTCGCCCGAGGAACCGCACTGCACAGCAGTTTGCTCCAGTGCCGAAGCATTTCTCGGGACCGACAGGACGCAGCGGCATTTGCGGAGCGATCTGTCACTGCGCTGCGAGCGTTGTAAGCGGGGCTCTGTGGCGCCGAGTGAAATGAAGGAAGCTGCTTGCGGTGGGAAAGGAACGGTGGCGTGCGCGGTTGTGTGACTCTTCGTCCTGCCAAGAGATTTACTGCCTCTGCGAGAGTGGCGCGGAGATGGAATGGAGAAATTTTGCAGCCGTACGAGATGAGAGTTGCTAATGAGCTTCGTTCGCCTTGTGGTTAGAAGAGCATCTGCCTGGATTTCTTGGAGCAGATGTGGGTTCTTAATCCCAGCCCAGGAGCTTAAAATAATTACTGTCCAACTGTCGCTCACTTCAGACTACAAAAGTAAAAATGTACAAGTTTTTTTTTAAATAAACAACCTAGTGGTAAGCTGGCCACCTGAGAGACAAGATAAGGGATAACACGGGCTAAACCGTGAGCTTTGTCCACGGAATGGTCGGGGCACCCCACTAGCTGGGTGGTGCTGCATGCAGTTAGAGTCCTCGACTCATGAGTAGAAAGGTTGTAGGTTCAAACCCTAGTCAAGAGTCAACTCTAGCCACCATTATTGTGTCTGGAGTAATACAATTAGGACATCCTTGTGAGAAGTTGGCTACTGTGTCCGTGGAAAGACTGGCACCCACCATGTGAACGTGGAATTTTCATTGGTGGCTCGGGGCTTCCAATGGGAGATGAGCATTGCCCAGTCGCTCATCTATTCAGAGAGATTCTGATTTATTTATAAGTGTGTGCACTGAAATAACTGCAAGCTGCAAAATAAGCTCATGCTTAAATCAAAATTTAATATAAGTACAATTTGGACATGTTATGTTACAGCTTTAAAAATACATTTCAAGAATCTCGGTTTCTTATGGTATTTTCATCTTTAAAGGGTAATGCTTAATTATAAATCTCCGAGCTGTACCGTGGGTCATTCGATCCACGTGGAATGTATGTTTGGCTCGATGTGCGATCACTAATAGATTTAATGACCGGCTACGGTACAAGCCAATTAACATGACGCCAAAGAAAGGGAAAAACTTGCTTCACTCAACGCACTCAGTCTGACCTTTAATCATGGGCAAGAGAAAGACAGGTAGCTTTTGCTAATGGCACGGCAACTGACGCCACAACCCAAAATAGGCTTAATTATTTCCTTTGAATTTACAGCCATCCGGTTGAAATCCTTCCCCCCCCCCGTCTCGGAGCTGCAATGCAACCACTGAATATTTCTCAGTCTGTTCTGGTTTTTCTTTGGGGTTGGCAGCTGATTAAGGTGGGGTCAGTTCAATCTCCACGTGCGGGCAATGCGTCGAGGCCTTGGTACGTTCGTGAGCACGCGGACCACGTTTTGCGTTCGGAAATCTGTTCCCTGATTCCTGCCGCTGCGTTCGTTGTGTGAGGATGCGCAGAGTTTAAATCTGGGCTTCAGTCCTACTGCTGACGGGTTCCAGATTGTGGTTTCTGCTGCCTCCCATTATTTCGCATCTCAAAGACGCGTGATCATCATTATCAATACCCGCTTAATCCTGTAAAGGGTCTTCCAGTTCGCAAGAGGGCTTTACTCATTTTACTTGCTGGCCCATAGCCAGTGATGTAAAATCCACATTCCCATGGTGGGTGGCAGTCCCTCCAAAATGACTTGCCACATAACGGTTTATACATTTCGCTGACTCCCAAGATATTAAGTGGGGGTGAAGTGGTACTGCAGTGAGTTGTGCAGTGGGTTTTGCACTGCGCAGTGAATCCAGCGAGCTGAGCTTTATTCCTGACTGTGCCTGACACCAAGTGATCTCTTGACCAATCCTCTTAAGACAACTGCTACCATGATCGGTACTGCATGGGGTAGAGGCCCTTCATCAAGCAGTTGTTTGACAGATGGAAATGCTCATCAATATATCAAGTGGTTGTGAGACAATTTCAACAGGTGAACAGAATCCATTATTGATGATTGCTGCGAAAAGCTGGCATCCTCAGGATGCCTCTAACGTGCGAGGCGAAACGTCGCGATGGGGGGGAGAGAGGGAGCGATCGACGCGGCTGTCCCGAGAGGTCAGCTTTATGAAGCAATCATCATGCATCGAACCGTGAAAAACCTACACCGTTACAAAATCTATTATTGTTATGAAGAATGAATGCTCGCAATGCATTAACCATGGCACCTCCACCTCGCTGTATTATTTTTGGCTGTATCTTATTCTACTCTTATTGTACCGTGATTCACTTTGCTGGCTCTCGCTTATAACCGGGGAAGTTCTGCAATTAAACATTGATGTCACTGTCGGCCGGTAAGGGACACAAACTGCTCGTCAATGAAGCATTTTTGCTTAGAGGCTTAAATGTTAGCCCTATGGCCTTTTCTAAAACTCTTAACGATGTTTACCAACTTTACCAGCCTGCATGCTTTTATTTAGATTCAATATAAGTTTTGTACAGGGCGGTACGGTGGTCCAGTGGGTAGCGCTGTCGCCTCCTCACAGCAAGAATGTCCCGGGTTCGAATCTCGGCTCAGGTGCTGCTTTCTGTGTGGAGTTTGCATGTTCTCTCCCCGTGTTCGCGTGGGTTTTCGCCGGGCACTCCGGTTTCCTCCCACAGTCCAAAAAACATGCTGCTGCATAGGTTAATTGGCTCGCAGACTAAATTGCCCGCAGTGCCCGGTGATGGACTGGCGTCTCATCGTGGGCGTATCCCTGCCTTGCGCTCTGTGTCTGCCGGGACAGGCTCCGGCTCACCGGGACCCTGTACAGGACTAAGCGATTTCTGACAATGAGATGAGACGAGATAAGTTTTGTGCAGCGCTCGCGATATTTGGTTTAAAGGGTGCCTTGGAAACGTCAGCCGTTGTTTACTGTTTGCGTCCGGCCGTGCGTGACCGTTTGCCACCGGCATGCCGCCGTCGCGCTGTCCACTGCCTCCCGCCAGTGCCGCTGGAGGAGCTGCTGCAGGAGGCCGACTTCGTGGTGGTGAGCTGCGCCCTCACCGAGGCCACGCGCGGGGTCTTCGGCCGCGACGCCTTCGCGCGCATGAAGCGCTCCGCCGTGCTCGTCAATGTCAGCCGGTGCGTCCTCCGCTGCGTCCCGATGCGTGTGTACACTTGCTCGCGGCTCGATTTCTGAGACTTTGCTCTCAAGAGCTGCTCTTTCAGGACAGCTCCGCCATCGAGCTGGGCTGCTCATTAACCCTGGCGATGCCTCCAGCGTTGGAGGCGAAACATCGCGAAGGAGAGGGGAGGAACGCTCAACATTGCTGTCCTGAAATAGCAGCTCATAAGAGCAATTCTCGTGGTAACGCGCATGCCTCTCCACGAAAGTCCCTGGGTCGATTCCTGGCTCGAGTGCCTCTCCGTGTGGCATTTGTGTGTTCTCTGTGTGCATGAGATTTAGTGAAATACTACGGTTTCCTTCCTAAAAAAAAAACTACTCGGTGTTTTACAGATGACATCGTAATATATAGAGCATGCGGTGTCTGGTAAATTTTGATTCCGGCTGACCGCATTGCTTCCTCCATCTCTACTTCCTTACGCCTCTGAATTGTTCCTTCTTATTGAGAGTGAGTGAATACTGTGTGCGTTACCAGTTAAATTATTATTCTTATATCATGATTGCGTTTCATCTAAGCTTGAGAAGCGTTAATGCGTTAGCGCTATCCGTCCGTACGTTCGTCAGTCCCATGCATGACAGCGGCCTCGGTGTTTTTGTCTCCTCCGTCACTAGGCGTGGATCGCATGCATTGCACATTGCGTTAGTGTTATAACGCACGTAACGGTTATCCGGTACGGACTAACGTTTTGTGTAAAGTCACGTTGCCATAAGGCGCGTGCGCTCGAGCGAACCGGGCAAACGTGGCAAAATAGTTGCCCACAGCACGGCGATGAAAACGCGGACTCAGAAGGAGTCGCGGAAGCAGGGCCAAAAGAGAGTGCGGATGTGCCTGCCTGGCGGCGGCGCGGCGGCGGCGGTGCCGGCGCGTGGCCATCGTCTTGCCGCGCATCGCACCTCGTGGGCCGTGCGACGCCGTCTCTGACGCAGCGTCGCGTCACCACGTTTTGTTGACGTCCGTGGACAAGCACGTTGCTCGACTCTACGGAGAGCGCGTGCACGTGCGTGGTTTTTCTTCCCGGCGCGAGCGCGTGGTTTTTTTTTCACCGCACACTTATTGCACGAGCGTGATCTTGTTACATAAAGTGGCCTTAAACATCCGTCATTATGCAGCCAAAAATGCACTCTGCTAATTCCCTGCAGAAGTTTTGAAATGGTTGTGGGAATCGAATTATTCGCTTTGCGTTTCATCGGTGGATGTTCTTTCTGCCGTCCTTTGCGGCAACCCACGTGCGCTGCAGTGAGAGCTCTTCCCCTTCAAACAGAACCTTTATGGCCAATCATTCGTTGCATAGTTTCTTCATTAAACACGAGACAATGGAAAGCGTCCCTGCTCAGCGATCAGTCCTAGTCTAGCACTCAGTTGTGTTTTACAGCCATAAATTCGTTGGTGGAAGTTCCTTGTTTTTATGGTCGGAGGCAAGAATCCATTGAGGCAGCCAGCGCTACCATTCCCTTGCAAGGTGGCACTTGATTTATTGACCCTGGATGTGTTCGGTCTGAGTCGACCATAGCCGGGGATTTGAACCTACAGTCGAGCACATGCACCACGGTGCCACTGAGCCAGGCCAAACACAAGTACATGCCATGCATTAACTCAAAGCCCACTGAATAAAGTTCTTTACTTTGCATGGTATTAACTGAACTTATTATCCAGTTTAATAATGACAGGTGGAGACGACTTGCAGAGTCCATCCAACAGTGGATTGATCTTGACTAATCATGATGATGACTGTGCACATGCCGTTTGCATAATTGAAGGTGCTTACCCTTGCCTTATTGTTTCTAACTTTATGGTGCAGGGGATTGTGTGTTCCACTGAACCCCATTGCCGTGTCACCTGGAGTCCAGTACTTCTGTTCAGGTTTCCTGTACAAG